>JAYRBT010000081.1:1444121-1477074 GCA_036023395.1 Myiotriccus ornatus | reverse complement strand
CCCCCCCCCCCCCCCCCCCCCCCCCCCCCCCCCCCCCCCCCCCCCCCCCCCCCCCCCCCCCCCCCCCCCCCCCCGTTGCTCTGCCGAGGTTTTTGGTCGCTGGCATTTGAGAGAAGGTGTGAGGGGAGTAAGTCAGGGGAGTATGGGCTGTGATGCTGCTAGATCAGCTCCCAGGCTCGGAAAAAAAAGTGGCTTTTTTGGGGATTACGTGAATCTCGGCTCGGTTAGTCCCTGAAACTGAGGAATGGTTTTAAAGGGCCGTGTAACAGAGTGCTCTGCTGAGCTGGTTTAGGCTTTGCCCAGTGGGAACTGAAAGATCTCGGTTCTGCATCTTTGGCACCGCTAACCAGGCCTGAACAAACTGCTGCTGTAAAACCGGGAGAAAAACTTCGTAACCAGGTGAAAAATTCCCTGCTCCCTTTCTGCCAGTGGTGTGGCCTTGCGGTATTTTCGGGTGAGAAGCTGGGCGTGGAACGTTCAGGAGTGCCGTTCAGTGGGATGCAGGGCTGGTTAACAGGTTGCTTAGTAACCTGGATGGAGGAATTGGGTGTGCTGGCGAAACCTGTGGATGGCATCGGCTTCCAAGGGGCTGCAGGGGTAGGAAGGAAGGGCTGGATTCAAAAGGATCTCGAAAAATGGGAAAGCTTAGAATGTGAACAGGCTGATTTCTCAGACTTTATTCTGAGTAAAAAGGGGCAGCAGAACAAACACAGACAAACAGGAGCGGCACAAAGTGCTGTAAAACATCTGAAATGACAATTGAAAAATGTTATTTGCCTCCACGCAGAGCAAGGGAGATGAAAAGGGGAATTGTGAAGTTGTGACTTTGTTCAGACCAGGGTCCTTGCTGCAGACTTGCTCAGACCCTGACCACACTATGTATCAGTGTGGAGAAAATTCCTGCCCAGACACAGATAAGTTTTCAAAGAGGGCTTTTGTTGGCCTTTATCAGGTTGTCTGGGTGGATGATGTAGCTGCTCTCGTGTACATTGTCTTTGCACGGGGCCTCTGCCAGGATCTTCCCACCCCCAGCACAGCTGTAGCTTCAGGAATCCTCATAAAATATCTGAGCTTTGCTTCAGGCTCTGATTTCTCTGTGGACTTTTTTTCACTGCTTCTGCCTCTTGTAAATGTCCAGTCTGGTCAATACAGACTCTGTCCAAGCCTGCTGAATGCACCCATAGTCCTTGTGCTGCTGGAGTTTGGATCTTTGGGAACGGAGGTCAGTGTTGAAATTGATGGGTACATGTGCAAGTTTTTAAATTGAGTTAATAAATGTTATTAAATGTTATTGAATAAGTGCCCGAATGTTGTTGTTTAATCTGTTTACCAAACTATTTCTGTTTAGAAATACACTTTAAGTCAGACAGATATGAAGGCACTGTTTTGGAATAGTCACCTAAATCAGATAGTTTTTGTGAGAAATTTAAGCACTCGGGTAAACCAAGTCCATGATATGATTTTTAGGCACGTGATGTAACTGTGTGTCCTGTGCGTTCCCTGATGTTTCTTGGTGACATTTAAAATTCTGCATTAAGAAAGCTATTATGATTAACTTCAAACTCCTGCACTGCTTTTGTCCTCACAGCCAGGCAGTTTTGCAGCTGGAAGAGCAGATCAGGCCCTACAGGGGTCTGGCTGTCACCTCTGCTGGTGTTTTCAGGTGTCGTGGGCTTGGCTGGGGTGAAACCACAACACGTGTGTTTTTGTGCAGTCGAAGCTTTTTGACTCCAGCACAACCAGTGCTGCAAATCAACACTCATCCTAAGTGGAGGCCTCTCCAAGTTTGGATAAAACCATCTTTAAAGGCAGGTTAGATCATATGACATAAGCTTATTTAGCTGCTCATCATTATCAGGAAACTCAGCGACTGCCCAAACCTTCCAAGGGACGGCTCTTTCCGTACTGCGTTTTCCACGTGCGCGCTCTGGGCTGGTTTCCTTCCCCTCAGTTAAAGAGCAATGCAACATGCAGAGTAACCTTGTAGTGCTGATGATCACCCGTTCAGCTCTGGGGGTGTGGTATGCAGGGATTCACCCTTCTCATGTGTTGTGTGTGCCACCTGCGTTCCCGCATCTGCCGGGTGCCGCCTGGAATCCGCGCTTGGCGGAATTCGGGCGGCTTAAATCTCTCCTTGTCACCCGTCTGTGCTGCACATCCCCCAGATTTATATCTGGTGGCGGTTTGCTCACGGTCTAGGCACTTGTGCTGAACTTGTGTAGTGAAGCCAGTCCTGCCTGCCTGCGTTCAAGAAGTGTCTTTCTGTATTGTGTTAAGAGCTTATCCATATGCTCGGAGCGCGGGAAGTCTGCTGGCAGCACGCCTGCTATTCCATATTCCGAGCTCAGGCTCTTTGTGGATAGCCAGGAAGAGAAAAACAGAATAAAATAATAAAAAAAACCCCACCCCAGCATAAAGCGTGGCAAGTTGCTGACCGCCTGATTTCTAGATAAGTTGCGCGAGAAGATTTGAATAAATATTAATGTCACGTGTAAGAAGCGATGCCGGGTGAGTGGCTGTGGTGTGAACTGCGGGATGTGATTGAGATTGAGCAGGTTGGTTCGGGGGAGAACAGTCTCCACTTGAGCCTCTAGCACTGTGGTTTAGGAGCAGAAATAATGGCTGTTAGTGGGAACTGAGCAGAATGCCTTGAAAAACTGTATATATGTTTCATTTTGATGGTAAGTGTCCTCTGCCCTTTATAATTTATCATCAGAAAGAGCATGTGATTTTTGCAATTAATTTAGATCAAGTACTATTTTTGATATGTTGTCCTATTTTAGAACTTTATAGGTGCAATGCATAATGTGTTTTGTAAGGATTCTCGCTTTTTTTTGCCTCCCAGACATCTTTCTCAGAGAAAACACTCGTTTTGGTTCCACATCCGTGGCTGAATGTAGAGACTGTTGAGTTCTCCATAGGAAACAAACCCCAAATCTCCTTGAAATTGTGGCTGACAAAGCCGTGGCTTTAACGAAGCACTTGTTTCCTGACTGTCAAGGCTGGTTTAGTTTGTGGGATTTCCCAAATCTGGGCTGAACTTCCAAATGGTTTCAGTTTTCTGAGACTTGTTCTGTGCCACCACCATAACGTGGAAAACTGAGCTGAAATTCACTCCCTTGTCTCCAGTTTTTTCTTTCTTACTAATGTAGCCGGTTTGCAACAGTTTTTTTGGGTGCTTTCCTATATAAAAAAATGCTTATAAATGCTAAGGCTATAACTTATCAATAATTAAGCTTTGACTAAAGTAATCACAAGTAACATCCCCCATTTCATGAACAACAACAAAGAGAAGAAATTCTGGAGCCTTTTCTAACTCAGTGCAGAGTTTGACTCCATGACTTCAGTGTATAATAGATGTGACTAAACCAAGCTTGGAAGAGTTTAAAAAACAAGCCCACGGTAACACATATAATATTGTGGATAAAATCATCTTGGACACAACTTGGGGGTGCTTGGGCAGAAATAGCTCTTTGTTTTTACGTGGTCTGTGTACATGAAGGCAAACAGCATCGTTTTCAAATGTTCTGGAGGGCCTGTGTAGGAAGAAAAGTTCAGTGTCAGCCTGGAATTATTTTGGATAATTCAATGGAACTACATAATTGTTATGTAGGAGGCTTTTTTTGTATTTTTAAGATGCTCTGTAACACCTCATTAAATATAACTAAAAAGAGCCCCAGCAGAAAGCACTGTGTGTCCTTGCTCCCTCTTGGAAAAGCCTGTGTTTCCAGTCCTGGTGTCGAGTTGTTGTGTCTGAAGTGTGTCCTGAATAATGGGAGTTGATCTGATTTTATTTTGTTTTATTTTTTTGATAAAACACGAATAGGAAATGATTATCGAAAGTATAAATACTCCATAAAAT
The DNA here is from genome assembly GCA_036023395.1 of Myiotriccus ornatus. Classification (NCBI taxonomy): domain Eukaryota; kingdom Metazoa; phylum Chordata; class Aves; order Passeriformes; family Tyrannidae; genus Myiotriccus; species Myiotriccus ornatus. Next base: position 1,473,212 of record JAYRBT010000081.1, on the reverse strand, counting down.
TGAATTTTATTATCTCCTTCCAAATAAGAAACCACTTAAAATATTAATCAGTTGGCTTACATGTTTGCTGTGCCTAATTTGATGGAAAGATGCAATATTTACAGCTGGCTGCTTTTTAGATAAAGGAAAGCCGTCTCCAGGTTTCATGTTGTATTATTTGCATCCCTCTGCGAATTCCGGGTTTTCCTTTGGGAAATGGGTTTTATCTGCGTGCAGCTCGCTAGCAGGGTTTGGCTAAATAACATGTGGAGATCCTAGGGGCAAAAAAAAAAAAGTGAAACAGCGTGGAAATGTTGTAAGAAAGCTCGAGAGAGAACCTGATGTGTTTTGTTTATTTTTTTTGAAGTGTGTTTGGTTTCCCCTCCGAAGGTTGTTGTTTACCGGTGTAGATATCAGATGGGGAGCTTTTGCATATTATTCATTAGAGGAACATCAGGTTGGTTTTCCTTCCTTTATTTGTGCTCTTCCTCTTCCTCCTCCCTCCCCCTTCTCATCCTGCTGTTGTTTTATCTCCGCAGAGTTGTTGAGTTGGAGGAGCAGGGATTGATCTCTGGTCCCTGGGGCGCTGCTGGTGCAGCAGAGCCTTGGGTGGGACCTGCTGCCCGAACACCACTGCTCTCCCTTCCTACACGTGCTGAGCTCTTCTGAAATCAGACCTTTCACATGAAGTCTCCCAGCTCTGCGTGCTTAGGGGATTTTCAGCCTTCTGCTCATTAGCAGTGGGAGGGATTTCAGTAAATAATCGCACATCGCAGACACTCCTCCCGGCTCTTCCATTGACTCGCTTCCTGGAACCTTTTAAATCATTAAAACCGGGCCAAAGCAGCCGTGGAAAAGTGTTTCTGCCTGGTCTCCAGCTAATTAAATAGATGTGACAATAAAGTAAGTGTATGGGAAGTGATTTTTCTTCCAGAGGAGCTCCAGTGCGTGCTGGTGGGCAGGACTGGGAGAACCCCGAGTGGTGGGTTTGGTGTTTGTAGCATCACCCTCAAAACATCTTCGGGCTGATCAAATCTGTGCTGCTTGTCCTTCATCCCGGGAGCTCTCCCAGAAAACTGCCTGGTTGGCATCCCCTTTCCAAAGGGGTCTGTTTTCTGGGGGCTCTGACTTCTTTGTGTCTTTTAGGAAGCTGAAAAATCTTCTTTTTTAGGGATGGCAATCTCCCCCTTTTTCCAGCATCCCTGGATCCCCTTCCCTCGTGACATGCCGTGTCTGTCATGATGAACCCTCCATCTGTGTGAGAGGGGTCAACACATTGCCAGGGTATGAGAGTAATGTTGTTTTCTCCTCCCTTGCTGTGAGTTGCAGGTCCGTAAATACCGGGGTTTGTATTTCTCAGAAGCGTCTCGTGCGTCCTGAGGGTGAAGGAAGATGAGAAAACAAATTATTGCAGGAGAACTCAATTAGCGAAGATGAAATTGAGAGGGAGAACAGCAGCAAGATGCTTCTGAATTTGTAAATGCGCTTCCTGAATAGATAATTGCCATGTAAATAAGTATGCAGATAGGCTGGTGGGAAGAGTGACTGAAAAGTGGGGAACTTAATAATAGTGTGTTTTGAAAAGCTTGTGTGATAAAGGCTCCCAGTCTCCTCCTGGAGAGGTTAGAGAGAACAAAAGCTTATCTGAGGATTAAGGCTGACTTGGTTGAGTGATTTAAAAGTCAAACAGGATTTTGACACACTTGTACCTGTGCTACAAATGCCAGTCAACATGTGAATAGAACAGATCACTGCACTTGGGGTGACTTGTCCAGTGATGGATGAATGTGCAGCTGCTTTTTCTCCTTGGATGCATCCATATTGCCCTTTCCACGGCAGCTTGGGTTTAAAATGTTTAAAATAATGATTTTAACGTGCAAAGGAACGCGAGGACGAGAATTTGAAACGTTATTTAGGATTTTCTTCCCCAGAATTTGGGTTGGCATTATGGATGTGGGGCAGTGGGTGAGGAGAGGGGTGTTACTGTGCCTGCTGGGGCTGAGCTGTAAGGAAAGTAGTTGTGTGTTTGATGAAATTTGCAGTTGTGTGTTTGATTCAGATGAAAATTGCCTGATATTACAGATGCATTTCTTTTATCTGCAGGGCAGGGGCTTGAGACTGAACTGGAATGCCAATCAGCATTAGTTTTCTGGGCATCCTGGGAGTAAAGATTCTGTAGGTCACCCTTTGCTCCAAGCACCATCTTCTCTGTGGGTTTTTAGTGGATTTTCACATCTGTAATTATTAGCTCAGTATTTAGAAGCTGGTAAATCTTCCTGCCTTTTTTTCCCCTCCCCAAATTCTGAATTTACCATATTGTTTATGTGCATCTGCCTTAAGATCTTTGGGACTCTTGTGTCTAGTTGATTGCAAACTTTAATAGAGAATTTTATATTCCCCTTTTTCGAGCAATTGGATGTACTCACTGTTTAAAAATGTTCTCTGTGTGTATTTATAGTCATAATTTATATTCCACTGGAATATAAATGTAAAATGGAGCAAGGGCACGTTTGGAGGGGACTGAGTAGCATTTCTGCACTGTGGAGTGCAGTGAATTACTCTTCACCATTAGACATTAATCTGTCTAATTGCTGCCTGAGTTTTCTACAGATGTTTCAGAGCAAGCTAATAAAATGTGCCCTGACACAAATGTTTTTATACAAACAAATATAATTGAGAGTTAAAGGGTGTTGCTAATAATATTGAAATTCATTCCTTATCTTCCTCTGTTTTAATTACTTCAGGGGTGCAGTTATTTTAATTTTCCTTACATAAATTAAGCTAAGTGTTCAACTTTACTGCCAGTGTGGAGTGAGTGCTTAAAGCACGTGGAGTTTGGAGCAAAAACAGCCCTTGAAGGTTTTTTTTCCCTGACCCTGCTGACAGGTCTTATTTATTAATTGTTGCAATAGAGTCATATAATATTAAGTTTGTAGCAGTAATAACTTTCTGGGAGGATTTCAGGTTCGGGATCTAATTCTGTACTGTCAAATAGAGTCATATAATATTAAGTTTGTAGCAGTAATAACTTTCTGGGAGGATTTCAGGTTCGGGATCTAATTCTGTACTGTCAAATGACCTGGAATTAACACTGAGCCTGTATTATATTTTTGCATGTTGATGCATTATTCAGATCTGTGTAGGGAAAGTGTAATTCTGGGTACAGTTTATAGTGGTGTCCTGTGAACCAGGTCTACACAAATTTGACAGGAGCAGAAATTCAGAAGTTTGGTTTTGGTGCTGTGGGCAGAACTGTTGTGTAAAAGTATCAGTTCTTTTATAAGAACGCATATTTTTGTTATAATAATATTTTATTATAGGCACAGGGGACCACGCTGGTGGTGTTTGACATCATTAAGTGGTTTTGCACAGGTTTTATTTTGGTGTGGCCAGTATTTAAAAATCGAAATGCCAGCTACCAGTACTGAATTTTTGATATTGTTTTTACTCAGCCAGTAAGTTACACATTGGGATAGACTGACTGCTCAGTTACGACTTTAAATACTAGTTTGTAAACTTTTTAAAAAATGATTATTTACCTGGTTTGTTGCTCAGTATCTGTATTGTGCATTTTTCTTTGCTGAGGGTCGCTGTGGTGGAGTGGTATTAAGGAATATCCCCTGACCTGTGCTTTAGCAGTATTTTAGGCTGTGGAAATGTTTCATCTTTCCCCTTTAAATACGGAGTGAGCTTCAGAAAGCCTCTTTATTCTGGTACGAGTGGAACAATCCTTGCTTTCCTTGAGTAGCACAGGGGCTACAGTGAACCCTCACTATTTGTGCCAGTGTATATTAGTGTGTTAAAAGTAATTATTGTACATAAAGTCACTCATGAGCAGAGTAACCTCTTAACAGGAGGGAGCTCAGCTTGACACTGAAGGCGTAATTTTAGGTTCATTGTTGACTCAGTTGGGACTTTCTTATTTTTCTTTTTTTTTTTTCTCCCCTGCTCATTGTTGCTGTGTGAATCTCTCCTGAGAGGGGCTGTGAGAGCAGTGGAGGAAATGAACTTCCTATACCCGGAAAACCGAAGGCAAACACATGCTATCAGCTCTGCAGAGTGAGCTCACTGGGAGAGGGAAGGGTTTTCTTTCTGCAGCCTTCATTTGTTACGATCTTAACTGCCTGGACCCTTTAGAGGAGAGAAGTGATTTCTTAGCTGGCAGTTTTCCTGAGCTTTCCTTTATTATTTTAATGGTTTCACCTTAAAGGAATTTTTGAGATCTGTATCAGTTGCTGTGGAGGGACGTTGTAGTGGCTCAGTGGTTTGGTTAATATAAAATGACTCGACTTACAAATAAACTAAAGCAAGACATTTTCCTAGGAGACACTTTTATGCCTTTTCTGTTGTTTTGTGAAACTTCCATGCTTAACTGACTTAGGAAAAATTCTGCATTGGTGTTTTAAGTGAATTGTGGTGGGAGAGAGTTACCTTTTGGTTGGTTTGCTTTGAAAAACATCAGATTGCTCACCACCCACGAGTGCCAGTGAGAATCTCATTTCCAGTTGGCTCTGGCAGTGCCCAGGGCAGTGTGTTGTCCCTCAAGGGTTGCTTTGTGATGTTCCCACCTCAGGGGGTGTTTGAGGCACCACCAAGGCTACACACTGTGTAAATGAGGAGCATCTTGCTTGTTTTAGGGGTAAAGGAGAGAAGATGCTGCTTTTACCAGGGGAGGATAATGTTGCTGAGGACCAGTGAAGGAGCTCAGTGTATCTGAGTGTCTCCTGATGGAGGTTTTCAACTTAATCAATTTTTAAAAACATTTTTAAATGAAGACTTACATTCTTGTCAGGATAACAGGGGCTGAAATATCAGTTATAATTAGCTGAAGTCATAACACTTCACTGCTTCAACTTGACTCGTTCTGCCTTGAAAATGGCAAGTTGGTTGAATTCTGCACCGCAGTTGTGATCAGCCATTAGGACAGCAGGCTCTGTGGACAGGATTTTGGGTGGAGAACAGGTGTTTTGGCTCTTTATGGTCGAGTTCTAAAAGAAATGCGTTTGGATTCATCAGTTTCTCCTGGGGGAAGTGGAAAACTATCCCAGCAAATGGAAACTGTTCAGTCTGGCTCGTGGGTTGAGGAAGATGGAGTCACGTTGTGGTGCCTCCATATCCGTGTGTTGCTTCACCCTTTGTGCTACTTAGATGGATAAATCCAGGAAAAGTGGGCTTTGTAGAGGGAATTCCTGCTTTCTGAACCACGTGAGGTTCTGGAGGGGCCAGCAAATCCTGGAGGAGAGGATCCAGCTGACATAATCCACTTGGATTTTCAACAGGTTCATCCGAAGTTTTTCACCAAAGGCATTTTAGAAAACTGAGTGGGCACAGCATGAGAGAGTCTTATCATGGAGAGTAATGGGCTAAGATGGAAATGAGGAGAGAAATAAATGCTCAGCTGTCACGGCTCAGGGAGAATTTGGCACCAGACCCTGAAAGATCTTGCTAATTAATGGGCTCAAACACGAAGAGGGCTGCAGGTGATACAGACTTAGTGCAGTAAAACCAAGAGATGGCTGAAGAGTTGCAGAAGGGCCTTAAGTCTTTAATTACTGATTAATAACAGTGAATGAAATGCAACATAGATAAATCTTAAGTGTTGCACGTGCTGGAAAAAACAGTGCAAGTTCTAGAAAATTACGGTTTTAAACTGACTGTTACTGCTCAGTAGAGGATCTTGGGATTATGACTAGTAGAGCCATGGAAACTTCAGCTCAGAGCTTGGCAGCTTTGAAATCTAAACAAAGCAAAGGAATCTCAGTGAGAAATGTTGGGGATTAATAGGAAAGAAGTAGTGAACAACTCAAAGCATCGTGGAGACTTTTGGAGTGGCCACGTCCTGAAGACTGTGAGGGTTGGTTGGCCCATCTTCTAGAAGATATTTTAGAGCTGGGGAAGACTTAGAGCAGGGCAAGGATGATCAGAGATGTGGAATGACTTAGGTGGAAGAGGAGTGATGGAGGAGAGAGGAACTGTGTAGCAGGGGAAAGAGATGTGTTTTGAAACCAGAGTAAACAAAGTGCAAATTTGAAGGGAAATGTAGACACACACCTTGTGTATCTCTCAGAATGATGCAATACACCCTTTAAATCACTGCTGAAAGTAAGACTGTGCCACTTTTCTTGGGTTTTTTATTATCTATCTCCTGTTCTTGCCTTGGCTCCATTCCTGGGAGGTGCCTCTGAGCTGGGGAGCTGCTTCACTCGTGGGTTAAGGAGGGATTTGTTCTTCGGGTCTTGTGATCTGTAAAGGTTAACATGTTAAATGAACACATCACACAGCTGGGCACTGGGGATTGGGAATATTGCTTTAATAGCCAGGGCCCAAAAGCCAACAACAGAGTCTTTCCTCCTTTGCCTTCCCTGTGTGTGTTTATACAACATAAAAGCTCTCTGTGGTAGCTGAGGAAATATGCCTTTTTTTGGACATGTGTTAAGACTGTTCTGAAGTGCTTTCTGCAGTATTGTTTGCATTATTTTGCTTTAAAAGCAGTAAACTTTGGAAAATGTGATATCCATACTCGATTTAGACTTAAGATAATCCAATCTAGCCACAACACTGTGAACATTAAACTATTTTTCATCTTTCAGACTCATTCTTGTTAAAGAAAAAAGCCTTCCTGATACGGATGGTGATAGAGGCACAGCAGTATTTGCTGTAACACATCTTGATGTCAGAAATGTTTTCCTGCAGAACTTGCCTGAGGAAATTTTGAGACCATTGTTTCTTAATAGACATTGTTCCAGAGCGTAGTAAAGGTGAACCAGAGATCTGGGCTTTGTTAGCTGGAGCCAAGGGGTGAGACTGTGCTGCTGTCTGGGGCTGAGACCAAAGTGGGGGTTAAACCAAAGGGGGTTCCTCAAGCCCTGAGTTCTCCCTGCTCTGGCATAAGAACTTGGGTGGAAGTGGGGTGTGTGTATGTGTGTGGATATAAGATGCAATGACTGCTGTGGAATGTGGAATTCTGCTCTACAAAGAGAGTCTTGGTAACGCTTCTGTGCTGATCCCCCTTCCAGGGCATGAGTAATATAAGAGTAGTGTTAGAGTAATGTAAGAGTTAGTGATGCTGCCACAGGAGGAAGAAGATGTAAGTAAAGGTAAGATTTGGGTCTCCCTGCTCTCCCCAGCAAATCTACCGATGGCTTTAGAGAGAAAACACGTGTGAGTGGGTGTGGATTATTCTGTGATTGGTCCTCTCAGTTCAAGTATTCAGGTACTATAGGCTTCAGAAGAAAAACAAACAATTTTTTTTTGCTGTTCCTTCTTTTTTCCCCCTTGGTTGTGCACCCTCTTCAATGCCAAGAAGTGGGTAGGATTTGGGATTTGCCTAAATGAACAGGGACATGAATTATTGTTGATTATACATGCCAGTTGCAATCGTTTATGTTCCAAATGGAGAGAAAAACATGCAGCCTCTCCATCTCTAGGAGGCATTTAGATTTCCTCCATATGACAGGCTATAGATAGTCCTTAAAAAAATCAGATTGTTTTTATACTTATGCAACTTCGTGAAGAAATCTCACCCTTCCCTGCTGGAGTTTTATTAAAGTGAAATGGGGGTGGGTGTGAAGGCTTTGTCTCAAAACCAAACCAGTGCTGCAGTATCAGCTCTGCCGTGTTATCTTTCATTTTGATACACATTTCCCTTGTCTCTGTCCGTGAGTCATGGACAGAGCACTTCCTGTCCCAAAATGAAGGGCAGCAGTGTCCCCCAAGCATTCTGGGACTGGAGTGACTCAGGAGAGCAGCAGAACTGCAGCATCACCAGCACCCACCTCCACTCGTGTGAAACGCTGGAGGGAGCGAGCGGAGGAGGAGGAACAGAGCAAGTTGCAGGTCAGGTTTCCCAAATGCTGCTGTACCAGCCTGCTGAAGTGACTGAAGCACATCTGAGCCAGAGGCAATGCTCCTGAGGCCACCGTGTTTTGGTTTGCAGCTGGGAGAAGTTAAGAGGCTGCTTGGTGTTCCAGCCAACTTCTTAAGCCGTGGTGATGCAGCTTGCAGGAGTCACACTGAAAGTAGCTCAGTCTGGGGTTTGGGAAGTGCCCAGCTCACTTTGGTTCTCTCCCTATGAATATTTTCTGCCTATTAGTGTTCTGTCTCCTCGTGGCTCGAGTCCTTTATGGTCCCATAACAGTTTGCTTAAAGATTATCTCGTTTCTCCAGTTAAAAGAATCTCACTGAGCTTTCGGCTCTCACTGCACAAGCAGAGGAACCACAATTCTTCTTACCAGAGCTGTAACTCTTCATATCTCCATTTTTCCTGCCCAGTGCAGGATGAAACCAGATGCCCCCCCTGCTTGTTTTTGGCTAAGGAGGACAGGATGGAATGGAGCTCGTGTGTCCAACACTGGATTCTTTTGAAGCCTGTTATGTGCTGTAATTTCATTGCTCATACAATGGCTTCATTTATAACTTGTAATTTAAACACATTGTCTGAAGTAGTCAGGCCTATATTAAATATCACTTACATACATCATAAAAGATAAAAGGTGTATAAATAAGCCCTTTCCTTCAAGTACTTACCCTTCTGTGTGTTCTCTTGTTGGAAGGTTTGAAGAAGTGACTTGAAGCGGAATATCCACTTCTTCTGCCAAGTCCCAGTTTTCTTGCAAGGAATAGTTTGCCAGCTATCAAATAAATGAAAGTCAAATAAAACAAAAGTCTTCCTTAAATCCTCCTTCCTTTGCTGTGTTTCGCTCAGAGATCTGGTCTGTAGTGTTAGCAGACTGTTAACAACACAAAAAACGCTGTTCGTTTTTATTCCAAGTGTGGATTCACAGATGAAAAATCCCTTGTTTTTTCTTTCTGTCTTCCCTCTGTTTTAACTCAAAAGCCCAGGTTGGTTGTGTGTGTTAAACCTTCGTATTATTGATTTTGCTGAGTACAAGAAATGTTTTGAGGAAGAGCTTGTGACTACACAATATGTTTGATTGACTTTGTGTAGGGACACGTACTTCTCCCTGAGAAAGCTGTCAGCAGGATGTTACTTTTGTTTCATTCAACTGTAGATCATTCTGTCCTCTGGCAATATAAAAACAAACGGATTCAAATAAAGTATTCGAGCTGCTTGTAATATTTCTGTTAAAAAACCCCAAGACCCCTCTTTTTACCCTCTGTCTCCTTTAAAGATTCCTTTCTCCCCCCTCCCATCCTGTTTCATTTTTCCCGTTTCTTCCCCCATCTGCACTTGCTTCTCTCTCCTGGTAATTGTTTTCATCTTCACGTGTTTCTACGTGGTGTATTTACAAAGGGGGAGAAGAGGCTGGGAAGAAGGGCTGTGTTTGAGTACTTGCTGCAGTTTCTGAAGGAGCAGAGAAAAGGTTTTGACGTCCTTTGAAATTGGTTTGTTCCGCGGGAGCTGGTTAAGGGGTTTTGGAGTGGGTGTTTTATATCCTCAGGGGTCATTTTACATCCTCAGAGGCTTCTGAGCTAAAGAAGCCCAGTGGCAGCTACTGAGGTGCCTCCTGAGGTTGGGAGCAAGTTTCCTTCCAGAGCAGGTTGTGTGCACGTGTCCTTTCAGACAGAAGTTCAGTGAGACAAACTTGTGAAAACTGAGCCCAGTTCTAGCAGGAATTAAAAAAAAAACCCCAAAAACCAAAAACCAACAAACACCAAAAAGCAGATCAAACCCAAAAATAGAGCAGAGGGATGAGGGAATCTTTACCAGTCCATTCTGGAGCCATCTCCCATCAGGTCCTGCCTATTCCCAGCTGCTTCCCAGCCTCCTTCCTTACCTGTCTGGCACAGCATCAGCAGTGGTGGTGGTGTGTGGACACAGGGACCCCTTGGGATAAAGCTTTGATGCAAATGACAGTCCTGAATCTTAGAAATTCCATCCTTAAATTTGTTAGAACCCCCGGATGGCTTGGGTTGGAAGGAACCTTGAAGATCATCTACTTCCAACCCCTTCCGTGGGCAGGGACACCTTCCAGTAGACCAGCTTGGGTTGCATATGTTCCAGCAGTGTCACTCTGTTCAGTTCTTACTGAAATCCCTGGCAAAGCTTGCAGCAGCATTGGGAAGATGGGAACAGGCTTGGAATGTTCCAAAGGGCTGCTGTGTTTGGTACCCTTTCAGTGTCTGTGGGATCTGCTGGCCATGAAGTCTCCTCTTCCAGTTATTTACATCTGTGAAAAGTCAGAGCATTACAATGAGTCTCCTAACCCTGAATTACTCTGGAAGGACAATGTTTTTCTTGGTTCATTCTTCCCAGAACCCCTCATTTTCTGGGCACATGGACGTGTTTGGGAGTTCAGGGCCCAGAGCAGCTGGTTAATAAATAACGACCCATCTGAGATAGAGCAGAGGGGGTGAACAGACAGGTTGTGTTCAGTTATTAAACATGGGATGGAGTTCAGAGTTATTAAACATGGGATGGTAATTAAGAGGCTGAAGGCATGAGAAAGGTGAGGGGCTGGGGAGCACCAGGCACTGCAACACCAAAGCAGTGACAGCTCCTGCCCCCCGGATCGCCGGGGAAAAGGTGGTAAATAAATAAGTTTATAAATTTTGATAAACGTTATTAAGATGCTGAAAAACGGGATCATCCCTTAATAGCTTGCAACTATTTGTTGAGCAGAAAATATAATGGGAACTCCTTATAATTTTCATGTAAAACAGGAGTCTGAGTTGGTAAGAGCAGAATGGGAGTGTCATCTGGATTTAACACAAAGGGCAGTTACTTTTCTTTTCTTTTTTTTTTAGGCACATAGGGTAAACAAAAAAGTCTTTAATTTAAAGCATGGCCAATTTTCTGATATTTTTTTCTTTTCCATAATTCCACTGATGTCTGGATGCTTTCCCGTAGTTATTTAGAGTGATGATCATGAAGAAACTGTTGCCAACTTAGAATATGGTAGAGTGGATTCTTGCTTAATACTGCTGAAAATCAGCCAAGATGTGTCTAATTCTGGACCGGAGTGATGTGTTGGATGGTTTTTATTTGTGCAATTCTTGATTTATCAATGGTGTATGTTCCTGTGTAATGAGCTGTGTAAGTACAGTCATTATGTATGGTAACATATGATTCAAATCTTACTTTTAATTAGAGAATATGAGGTTAAGAAGACAAGCTCTTTATCGAGATGGAAACATGAGTCTTGTTTTCCAGATTAGTCCTCAGTCAAATTAGGTCAGTCACATTTACATGACTGTAATTTAAAGAATATTGCCATTTTTCTGATCTTTGATTTGTTACACGACAGGCGTCGGTAAAACACATGCTTTGCTTAAAAATGAATTTATGTAAGATAGAACTGGAATAAAGACTATTTTTGTCAGTATGTATTTCGTTTCCAACGTATATGTATGTGCAAAGAATTTAAACTGTGATGTGATTTGATTTTAGAATACCATCCAAGCTTACTCAATTTATCAGATGAATACCAGCTGGTGCATCTGACAGCCAAAACTAGAAAAATAACCTCATTTAAAGATGGAAATCCCTATTCATGAGACCATTTCAGAGCCTTTGCTTTCCAGCAGGACTGGTTGAGCAGCATGTTCTGATCATTGGGGTAGTTTTGGTTTTCAGAGACAGATGGTCATTGTGTTTAATGTCTGTGTATTAATGTTCTGTTGATAAAAGTATGAGTAAGTTGTTAATTTCTCTGGGAAAATATAATTAAACTGTTGAGATCAGGGACGTGTGACCTGTGCTACGCTTGGTTCCGAGGCTTCAGTCTCAATTAGCTTTGCAGAATTGCTGGGAATTTTCACCTGTTTGCCTCAGTTATGGGGAGAAAAGGTTCCTTTGTTTACAGTAAATAGAAAACTATGGGGTTTTTTTTTTCAGCCTCCTGGGAGTTTCTCAATCCTGATGTTCACTGTTTTCAAATATAGGATGGTTCAGCTGGAGAGATCTCAACAAGACTCGTTACTGAGAATTCAGATGCTCTGGTTTCGTTTCAGACTGTCCCTCTTTCCAGCTCTGCTCAGGTTTGTCTGGGTGGAAGCTTTTTTCTAGTTTTGTTTCTTGGCTCTTAAAGCTTTAAGTTGGGGTTTTTTTGTCATGGATTTTAGCTTGACAGGAGAATACTGCAGCTGGAACATGTGCTGCTGTACCTGAAAGTACTAATTCGTTTTATAGGCAGTTGTGTCCTGGGTTAGAGTGACAGGAAGGTGCTGAATTCTGACACCTAAAAGTGTTGACAATTCTGGGATTTTTTTTTTTCATGAACCATTCTTACCTGTTGCAGTTATTTCTGTATGAATTAGGAGCCCTCCTTTCAGGCAGTCACTCAGCTGGCTTCGATTTTATGCCTTCTTGGGGCACTCATGCCCTGGCATATTTAGAAATGGAGTTTAACTCGCAAACCATAACCTCATATGTTTAACAAAATACAGGAAAAGCTCTTTTTAAGAAATAGTTGAAGGCAAATATGATGTTACAGGGGTGGTAAATGTGTGTCTTCTTGCTGTTTTTCACTTTGGTTGTTTTTAACATGTCGTGCTGCAGAAGAATCCAGTAGTTATTGCCTGCACGGGTGTATAAGCAAGAAATTATTTGAGACCTCAGGCCTGCAGGTCTTTGTGTCTTGAGCTACTTAACTCCTCTTCTGAGCGTGCTGAACCTTCATTCTTGGATTTCTTAAGTGTTTGCTCACTTGGCTCGGGTGACATTATTACTAACTTGTGCTTTTTGATGGCGTTTCTTTGTTCTCTTAGCGCTGTAAATTACGTCACGTCCGTTCATTCACAGCCCTTCGAGCAGCTCTGGGCACGAGGGCTCCATTCACAAGTGGTGTGAGGAGGGGAAAAGGTCCCAAATGCAGAGAGTTATCGAAAAACCTTTTGAAGTGGGTGATTTTTGGTACAGTGGGAAGGTAAACGTGGTGCGGGAATTGTGCAGTTGAGTCGATATTTCTCTGGGCCGAGGGTTGTTCCAAAGAAAAGAAATCAGTTGGATCGGCAAAGTCAGCAAAGGGATCTGTGGGTGAAGTGTTTTCCTGCTCTCCTCTATCACAGAACGGCCTCCTGACGTTCTCAGGGGGTTTTGTTTCTGGTTGTGCTGTCCCTGACATGAGTTACCTGATCCTGTTGTTAAAAGCAATCCTTATATTGTTGTTTTATTTTACTGTGGAAGTCGGGAATGTTCCTGTTCCTCCGTCCCGTTCGGCGTTTGCAAACCTGGTGGGAGTCGCTGGCTGGCGATTCCTCGTTGGATTTTCGTGGGCAGAAGTCCCAGTTGGCTTCTTCGCTGAGGGGCAGAGGCAGGAGGGGTCTGGAGCCCGAGGGAATCGTGCAGTCGGCAGGACAGGGACTGTTCGTGCCCAAATCCCACCCTGTGTGGGGAGGGAACCAGCGCAGCAGAGTCGCCCACTGGGTTGGGAGGAAAAAGAGTTCAGTTGTAGGGACTGTTCCCTTCTCCCTGCCAAGTCCAAGAGAACTTGGGAAAACAATGCTGATACGATGAAAAGGACTGATTTTATTTGTTTTAAAGATGTTTATTGTGACTTGCAGCCATACCACAGCCCAGAGGTTTTAACCCCCCCCAAATGTGGAGTATCTGCAGGAACACTGACTGAATGTTGCTCGTGATTGAAACACACCAGTTGAGATTTATGTGTTTAATCAAGAGGGAATAATTCTAAAATTGATTCTCCCTTGCCCCCAAAACTGTTTGTATATTAGTCTAAATGTATTTGTTGTGATACAACATGTCAGGATTTATAACTTTCATGCAGTTCAATAGCGAAATTTCCAAATATAATTAGAGGGTTAAAGCCATTTAAAGAATAAAAGCACTTTAATGACATTCAGCTTTTATTGACAACCCACTAATATCTGCTGCATTCACATAAAGATTTCTAATGTAATCCTGGGAGCAGATGAAAGCTCTGCTGTTGAAAAGCTCAATGCAGATTCATCAGATGCTCTCTGGGAATGCAGATGGGGAGCTCTGAGCGGATGATGGGGCTGCAGCTCCCCCAGCTCAGGCCAGTGCTGCTCTTTGTTTTACAGGGTATCACATTAAGAGGTGGAGTAAGGAGATAGATGGCAGCAGACTGGAAACATTTATAAGGCGTTATTTTTAGTTATTCCGGGAATGTTTTCGGTTTTCCAAAAATTGTAACGTCGCTGCTTTTGAAAGAAAGAATTTCACTCACTCGCCTGAGGTGTTTGCAAGCACCTCATTTGTGATCAGTTAAAAGAACTGTGGACAAAGCTGAGTGTTACAAGATTCTTTTTTTCTTTTCTCTATTTAGTATCTAAGAAATATATATATATATATATATTTTAGAATCATAGAATCCTAGAATGGTTTGGGTGGGAAGGGACCTTCAGGACCATCCAGTGCCACCCCTGCCATGGCAGGAACACCTTCCACCAGCCCAGGTTGCTCCAACCTGGCCTTGGACACTCCCAGGGATCCAGGGGCAGCCACAGCTTCTCTGGGCAACCTGTGCCAGGGCCTGCCCACCCTCCCAGGGAAGAATTCCCACCCAATATCCCATCTAACCCTGCCCTCCTTCAGCTTAAAGCCATTCCCCCTTGTCCTGTCCCTCCAGGCCCTTGTGAAAAGTGCCCCTCCAGGCACTTAACTTCACGTGACATAATATCTAATAAAAGAAAAAGTTCTTTAATCTGACTGTGTTTGGGTTTATCCTCTTTGGGGGTTCAGTTAAAACAAATTCCACACTGTGGGATGAGCTGTGTTTCCACCCCTATCCCAGGGAATGGCTGTGCTGCTCTCTGGCTCTTGAGTTCTTTTTTTCCACAGAAGGGAAAAGTGGAAGGCAGGGAGGTAATTGGCAGCCCTGAGAAGTGAGATGGGATCACTCCATGAATTTATGGAATGTCTTACAGTTTTATATACAAAATTATTCATACAAGACCATTGGAGAAGTTGCTGTTACGGTTGTAGGAGCACTGTGAATCCCAAATAAAGCTGTCATTTACTTCGCAGCATCCTCTTGCAGTAGCATAAAAAACTCACTGAAGTGGCTGAGCAATTACTCTGCTTTGCTTTAAACTTGCAAATTTAAGGTGGCCTCAGTGCACTTGGATTTTTTTTTTTTGGGTGTTTGTTTGTTTGGTGACAAATGAGATGTGTCTGTATTTCCTTTTATTTGCTGGTTCTCAAATGAGATTTCTGAAACAGTGGATTGGTGGAGGCTGTGAGACAACATCGTCAGCACAAATAAAACACAGGCTGGGAATAAAATAGCTGCTCTGGTCTTTCTCAATAAGTTACAAGATACATTTCTCGTGGCTTTTTGTTGATGAACTTGTTCTAAGTATGTGATGACAGAGCGAAGGGCCAAGTTCTGAACCCTTGATTTAGTGCTGGATCTCTCCTGGGAGTTGTGTTTATGTAAGGATTGAGTTAAAACCAAAAAACAGTGGGGAGGTTGCAGGATTTTAACAGGAGAACTTGCTGGGATGAAGGGAAATACTTGGAATTAACATACTACTTGTTAAGTAGTGTATTATGTGATGTGTGTCAAAGGGAAATTTATCTGCTTTTCTTCTCCTCCTGGTTGAAAAGTGGTGAGAGGGAAGAGGCAAGTGACTGAAATTAGTATCGATTAACAGATTTAAGAGCAGGAGCATTCACTTTTTTAATGGTTAGGCTGAAGAGCAGGGGCTGCCTGGTGCTTACACAATAATCCTGTGGGAAATTGGTGGGTTTATTCCTGGGATGGGATCGTTGTAGCCAGTGTGGGGCACAGAGGGTGCTGAGAAGATGCTGCTAAATTCCCTTGTGGTTTTTTTATGTCTTTCAGGACTTGCAGTGAATGGAGGAGGACACTTTTTACTAGAGATTTAACTCATCTAAAAATATCAAGGTAGGAGAGTTTTTCCTTCTTCCAGTCCCAGTTTTCTTTGCAGGAGTTACTGAGTTGTTTAAATACAATTCCAGTTGTCTTCTGTTGTTTCTTTGTTGATTTGTGGGGGGGCATTGTGTTCCTATATCAGTTTTACTGATTTTTATCCTGATTGTTTCTGTATTTAGAGAAAAAGATGTAGGAGTTTTCACATATTAGTGTTTGATCATTCTCTGTCTTTCCCTCCTGGACGTGATCAACAGGAAAACAGATGTAATAAAACCACATGTAGGATTTCATGTTACTGAGTTCATTCTAACTAAAATATTGATACTTTTTCGTGATCAAAATGTATAATAGGGACACTCTATTCTATAGAGATGTACTTCAAGGCTTTTTTTATATAAAATCCAAAATATTCTGTGTTCAGAGAAAATCTCCAGTGCTTGCCAATGGATTGAACTTCACTTCTATATTGAATATTCCTGAGACTTGGGCAGGTTTGCAGAACAGGCTTACAGCAGCTCCTTGAGTAGGTCTGTATTTAAGACGTATTTTTGATGATTTAAAAATTAAGAAAACAATTCAGATTTCCTTTGATGTATAGGTAGTGAAGTGCTGTAACGTTTCCCAACGCTTTATACACAGTTTTTTGTTTTCATTTTAAAGTAACTGCAGATTGAAGGGAGCCTCAAACACAATGTGCAGTTTGGAGCTGCTGTGGTTTTGACTGATGGGTTTTTGGCTGCTCCGTGTCTTTTGCCAAAAGTTGAAATGCAAGAATCTCGCTGCACTTCTGTCTTGTGGTGGTTTTGGGGCAGAATCGGGATTGTTGGTCCTGGCAGAGCGAGGGTTGTTGATTCCAGCTGTAGGAAGTGCCTTAAAATTCCTTCCAAGGCGGTTTAATTAGACTCAAACTGGTGCAGGATTGTGCCACGTTTTGTTTCAAGCTTAAGTACCTGTTCACGTGGTTGTTGGTGGAGGCAGCTACTAATAATATTTACAGCCAAATCAGTGATTTTAGTTGTTGTGGGAAGCACAGAAGGCACTAAAACCCCTGCAGAGGACTTGCTGACAGTGAGGTGATGGCATTCCTGACTTCTGTGTGGTTATCATTGTTCTCCAAGGCTCCATAATTGACATTGGATATGGAGACTGGAGGTGTCCCTCAGGAATTGTCTGTATCATTAATCCAGAATTAGAAACCGGGTTATGCAAAATGACAAAGCCCTGTTCAAAATTAAGTTTCCTTAATTTCAAGGTCACCACATTTGCATGTTGAAGAGAGAACTGGCTCTGACTTCTGACTTTTTCCTCGTGAGTGATTCTTTCTGTAGGGTTTCTGATCTTACTTTAAGTAGGTGGTAAATCCCAACACTTGAATAAAAAGTATTGCTGGATCAAATCCTTTTCTCAGAAGAGTAGATTCAGACTTTGAGAATTAAGGTTGCAGAGTGTATTAGTTGGTAGTTCTGTGGTTGGCAGGGTTATCTGGTGATTGTTGTTGAGAGTGGTGAGCTCCTCTGAACTCAGAGTGAGTCAGTGGCATCTCTCCTGGAGCAGCTGTGCTTTTGTTCTCCAGCCTTCTTACTCAAAGTATGACTGTTCTAGAGGAAAGGAAAAACAATCCCCTGGCAGCAGAGGATGAGGAGCTCAAGCCTGCACAGAGCTGAGGGATGAAGGGCTGCACCTTTCTGGTGTTGTCCTCCTGCCTCCCAGCTCCAGGTGATGCTGCAGTCTCCCTGGCCGAGCTCATGAGCCCTCTGGAAGTGCTGTTTTCCAAGCACAGCACCAAAGCGAGCTGTTCCTCAGACTCAACTGGGTGGGTTTTCATAATAACAGTGCTTGTCTCCTTCCTCTCGGGCTCTAACTGTATAAAAATTACCTCTGAACACGAACGCCACGTACCTAAAGTGCACATAATCACCACAGACTCATCAAGAAGTAGGTTTGGCCACATTCCCCTTGGGGCTGTTGTTGGGAACTCCACAACCGTGGGACTGTTACCATGTTGTGCTCTCAGAATTGCTTTTTGACTGGAGCATTAACAGCTGCTTTATTTGATGAAATGAAAGTAGGGATTGAAGCGGCTTCCTGGTGAAACGGGACCTGCTGTGCACAATTTCCCAGGGGGGATGCTGTTTGGTGTTTTATGGATGTGTGTTCATGTATTTCCATCAAAGGGAGTTGGAGAAGGCAGAGAAAGTGGGGGCATATCAGGAGGACAGGGGAGAGCAGGAGTTCCAGGAGACAGTGCAGGATCTGTAGGAAAGACAGACGAGATGTCTCCAGGTATTTGAGGAAGGGCCCGAGGGGATGGACATGTCAAGCCCCCCATCAAAATTATAAGTCTTCAGGCTTTTGTGAGGGAACAAGCATCAAACAACTCGTTTTTGTTCACATTCACTGGTTCTAAAGCCTATTAGTTTAGAGAACTTCATTTAATAAACTCTTAATTGCTTAAAGACCTCTAATTGGTAGGGTTTAGTCCTTTTAATTCCTTTGTTGGTCTCCTATTTCCAAATAATCCTCGAAGTTCTTGGCATGCTTGCTAGGTCACAACAATGCTGTTTTCATTCCTGAAGTTCCTGGAAGGATTTCATCTCTTAAATTTTGCTCCTGTGTGTTTTAAGCACTCAGGGACCCAGCTTACAAATATATGTATTTCCTTTGACTTCAGTGTTGTTGTAATCAGTTATTCCCACTCCTGTGGTGAGTCAGAGTGTCCTGGGAGGCCAAATTTAATGGATTTGATCATTGTGGAGTTCAGGGAGCCTCTGCCAGACCCTGGTGGTTCTCAGTGATGACATGACACTCCCAGTCCTCCTGTGAGCAGAGTGTGGCTGTAAATGTTCTCCAGCCCCCGTCATCAGGCTGCCTCTCAAAACATCCTCTTGAATTTCACCACAGCTTAAAATGAGACTTCAGGTTAAACTCTGAATAATTAATTGGAGGAGCATGAGAAGTTTCAGTCTGGCAGCAGTTACAGGCAAATGTGAACAGATTTCTGTGTACAATATGAGTTATATGTGGAGTAAATGCTCGAAAGCCAAACTCTGTTGTGTGTTTTCCTTTCATTTTTCAATTCCTTTCATCTTGTGATAATTAGCTTTATAAATCTGTCACTTGTATTAAAAAAAAAAAGTCCTTGTTACCTCTTCCTTCCTGAAGCTTGACTGCTCTTTGAAAGCAGTTCACTAATTTATGAAAGGTTAGATTTTCTGTTCACAAAAATGTTATTTTAGGCTTTACATGTTGTTAAATCCTGAAAACTAACACTCAGAAAGGTTCCCTTTTTTGGCATCTTAATATAAGATACTTACTATGCACACTTATTAATTTCTCCTGCGGTGAGTTCAGCTTTCCTCCTGAAGAATCTTGTGCTCCCAGAAACCTTTGAGGTGGAATATTTTATGAGTAATGAGTTTTTCTGTCATTTTGCATAATAGTATCGTTTCTGTCTTGTTTGGTTGGTTTTTTGGGGGTTTTGTTTGTTTGTTTGTTTTTGAAAAACACATAAGGAATCATTCCTTTAAAAACAAATTTCTTTCCATCATTCTTTCTGGGAATCCAAGGAGGGTTTGCTGAGGGAGTGTGATGCCTCGGCATCTTCTGAAGTGGACAAAGGAGATGAATAAAGGAATGAGCAGACACCAAAATGTTTACAGTGGCTTTATTTGCTACCAAAACCTGTCCCTTGTGGTTTTTTTCACTGGGGAGGCGAGAAAGGAACTGAAAACTTTAAAGGGGAAATAAAATTCTTAAGAAATGTGCTTTTCACATATGACTTGTTGCATTCCCTTCCTCCTTTTGTAGTTAGAAACTTGTGGAAAAAAACCCCCAGAGTTCTAATCTGAGGATATACATTTAATAGCTTCTCATATTAACGTGCACAAAACTTGCCAGCAGTGGCTCAGCGCTATTTGTCCGACTCACTGGACATCAAACACTCTTTTGAACAAGAGCTTAGCTTTGCTAATCAGCTTTCTGTAAAGAAATAATTTTATTTTTAGTGAGGTGATCAGAGAAGAGGAAAATACAGGGATCTGGCTTTCCCCTGGTGGTATATGGGCAAAAACAACAACAAAAAAAATTGCTTTGATTTTGTAGTTCCGTGTCTGACGGACAATCTCTCTCTACAAAAAGAAGCCAAACCGACTTCTGGGGGCTGTAATAACGTGTAGCCACCCAAACTGTGGGTTTTGCAGCCTGTCTACAAACTCTTGTCTTAAAATTAAGAAAACAAAGCAATAGGCCTTAGTCATCCCCGAGGATTTAATGAGATGTCACAGATTTGCTGGGGCTCAGTGTAAGGTTGCAGTGCTCAGTCTGCCTCCACCCCCCCTCATCATATTTGTGCTGCAGCCTTCTCATGCTCCAGGAACCGCTGTAGATTGTGTGTTTCACTGAAATTGAGGTTTCTTAGAGGATAAAACAGCACATAAAGCAGAAGATTCTTGAGCTGTTTGTTCTTAAAAAGGCATCGTGGGGATTGTACCTTTTTATTCACCTGCTGCTGCTGTTTGGAGACTTGTGCTCACACGAGCCTTCATTAAGTTTGGTCCAGTTACAGATGAGAAGATGAATTGCCAGTGAAGTGTAGTAGCTCTTGGTTGCCTGAATTGATGACAGTTATCCCGTGGCAGTGGAGATGTGAAGGATCCCCCATCAGATTCCTGCAGCTTTTGCTTCTGCTGGCACAGGGAATGAACCTGGGCTGGGAGATGCACTGAGGAGCTTGTTGGGGGGTGAAAAAAGGCCTGATCCAGCTCCTCCTGATACTGTAATTCCCACTGCTGTTTAATCCTGCTAATTCCACGAACTAATATGAGCAACAGAATTTTTAATGTAGAGTGCTTATTCTTGAATGTTATTTCTGGCTTAGTGAGCAGAGGAAGAGCTGTGACCACGTTTGCTCAAAAGCCAAAAAAAAAGGCCGTGGTTGTGCATGAAAATGGAAACCAGCAGCTGGTTTTGGACACCGTCCACTAGACCAGGTTATTCAAAGACCTTTCTTTCCATCTCCCACCTGGGATGCTTCAAAGGGGACCTAAACTTCCTTTAGGAGCCCTGGGAACGAGCCTAAACACCAGCTCGTTGTGTTTTGGTGGGCCAGGTGATGCTCAGGTGATTCGTAGATGCGAATGGAATTCCGGTTCTGCGTTCTGTGTTTAATATTCATCCGTGCATGTATCCATTCACGCACACAGACAGCCCCTGAGATCTGTTGGTCAGAGCTGATAAGTGAGTGGGAACTTGGGGAAGTCAGGACAGGCTGGAGGTGCTGTCACCCCTCTGTGCTGCCTGGGGTTTGGGATGGGTGTGCTCATCAATGCTGGTGTCTCTCTGTGAATAAATCATATTAAAAGGACTTTCAGTGGCTTTAAATATACGTAGAAAGCTCTTTGAACTGGGTATTATCGTATTAATAGACTTGTAAATATCAGATAAATGGACAAACTCAAGATGGCATTTACTGAGCATCCTCCAAGAGAAACCTAATATTGTTACAGGGGGAAAATGTCATTATTTATTTCTACAAGATGAATGTGTTGCCTTGTAACTGTGGAAGATCATGTGTACAATAGAAGGAAAATTGTGGTTTATTGTGTGTCCTGATCAAAGACTCTTTACAATCCTTCTGGTCTGGTTTGGAGCTGCTTTTGTTGGAGGTGTTTTGATGCTTTACCTGCTTTAATAAGTGGCTGTTCCCCAGCACAGGCTGTCACTGTGCCTGGTGATCCCAGACACTCTTTTATCTTCAGCAGCACTCAGACAAACCTTTTTCTTTTTTGGTTTTTTTTTTTTCCCAAGACATACAGAGCAAGGAGAATATAGGGATAATGTTTCTGTGTGATTTTTTTGCATCAGTTACTCTGGCTTTGAGTGACTTGTCTCCTCATGGCAGTTCATTCAGCTCACAGAACAATCTGACAGCCAACCAAGGGCTGCAGTCGGGGTCGCTGTCAGCAGGATTGATTTCCTGAGCAACAGGAAGGGCAGCAACTCCTCCTGATGGGTTTGGCTTTAACAGAGGTGGGAAATGGAGGCAGTTTACAAAATGCTGAGTCTTTCCCACTTCAGCCTGATGATAATTCAGTTAAACTATCTGACAAAACAGGCAGGTGCTGGAAACGGCCTGGATAACTGAGAACAAACTGAACCGGTGGGCTTTATGTGGATGTTGATTTTTATTGTTAGAGGCTGTATTGGCAAAGTAGTTTTTCATCACTTTAAGCTTTTCCTCTTGGTTTTAACTCTTTTTTTTTAACTGCTTCTCCATAACCGTTTCCTGTTGTCCAACTCTGAGCTGGTTTTTGGGGATTTTTTTTGATTTTTTTGTCCCTCTGTTCTGCTTTTTGCAGCGTTTGGGATACACCGAGTGGCACGGGCTCTCACCATGTTTCGAAACAGTCTCAAGATGCTTCTTACAGGAGGGAAGTCAAACCGCAAAAACAGGTCCAGTGGTAAGTAACCATCACCTGCTCGTGTGTGGGACAGTGACAGCTCTGCAACCAGCCCCTTTCATGGGTGCTTTGGGCTTTCTTCTTGTTGACGAGCACATGGACTCAGTGGATGATGCTGTGGGCTCCAAACATCCATCACACTTCATCTTAATACCGTGCCGTGATCGTAATGGTTGAAAATCCGTGTGTGTTCATTTACAGGGTATGTAAACCATCATCGGGTTTTACTGGGGAGGTAAGAGGTAGGGAAAAACAAGGAGTAAACAAACATCAGCAAACAATGTGTTTCAGTCGTGGAAAAGAAGAAAATAATTCTCCCCCCCTCCCCAAAATACCTCTGATTACTTGGGGCGGTGAAATCTGCTTTATTACAGACCAAACTGGTGATGGCAGCAGCAATTCCTTTTATTTGTTTTTTTTTTTTTTTAATTTTTAAACAGGAGAGAGAGAGAGAGAGGTGGAATCCAAAGAGTGATTGCCCAAATTTGGTCATCATTTCTGTCAGTCTCCTTTCTCCACCATCCCGAGAAAGGAGTTTACAATTAGCACTGGTTGATGTGGCTTGGCCCGTTTGATCCGTGATGGAGATTGGGGGAGACTGTAACTGTGAAGCAAAACATTACAGAAATATTGACAGGCTTGAAAAAAACGTTTTTATTTAACTTTGGTGGTTATTTCCAAAAATGGAGCGTTGGCAGGGGAAGAGCTTTTAATTAGATCTTTCATTTTGATTATTTTTTTTCTTTTAAAAGCCATCTGGCAGCACATTTTAAATATTTTGGGAGACAGCGTTTATTTGTGCTCGTGCATCTGTGTAAATAGTGCATACGGATGTTCCTTGGGAAACCACGAGTGAGGACGTGGAGATACAGCGGTGATAAATTCCGTGGAAAAAGGGGCTTCCTCATATATTGAAAAATAACCTGATAGAATTTAACAGATGAGGTTTCTCCTAATGCCTGATGACTGGACTGTATGTTTAATTTATTGCAATTCGGCCTTTGAAATAAAGTTGCTTTATTGAGAATTCCGTTTGACAGTCTTCAGGACAGGAGAGGGAGTAGGAAAAGGAGCTGATCAGGTTTGTTATGTTAACAGTGACTAAATGGAAAGCATCCCTCCACTGGAAAACAATTTTTCAGATAAGCCATCAAACTGTAATAGGACATTAGATGAATTGATTGCTGCCTAGATTTTTTAAAAAAATAAATATATTGAATTCTGTATTTCTTTGCAACACAGTAAGGAAAAAATTTTCTAAGTCTTCAAAATACATTTCTGTGTTGCATACATTATAAGCTTAAAATTAGCTTTATTTATTTGCTTTGCAGTTCTGGCGAACGGCAAATTTGATACTTTCAGAGCAGATAAAAAAGGAGAGAGAACTTACCCAGTAGTACACAGAAGGTGTTTGTCACCCTGTCACTGACAGGACCTTGAGGAATCTCCCACCTCCTGGAATAAATTCTAGAATGGTTTGGGTTGGAAAGGAGCTTAAAGATGATCCAGTGCCACCCTCTGCCACGGGCAGGGACAGCTCCCACCAGCCCAGGGTGCTCCAACCTGGCCTTGGCCACTCCCAGGGATCCAGGGGCAGCCCCAGCTTCTCTGCCCAACCTGTGCCAGGGCATCTCCACCCACACAGTAAATGTACCTGTCTGAAACCTGGATCCAAGGTGTTCCATTCTCTTTAACTCCTTAATTTTCACGTGGGCAGTGCAAGACCTTCAGGTGCCTCCACCAGTGCTGCCTTCGCTGGTTGGGTTTTCCGTGGGGACACTCAGGGGTTTGGGATTTTCCCTCGTTCGGGTGCTTTAAAAAGGACGAGGTATTTATCAACATTTTGAGTTTATTTATCATTACAGTGATTTAGGATGTTCTTTAGGAGCTGGAAGTGAAGCCTCCCCGATGGTTTTCGGGCTCTGTTTTACCTTAGAGCCACACCCGTCTCTGAGAACTGGGAATAAACTCCCAAGTCCCGAGTTCTGTGCTGGGAAAAATCAGTCTGGTGGAGCTTTCAGGTGTGCCTGGAAAGGCAGATTCACCTGCCACGTGCTGAGTTAAGGTTCTGTGGGTGGGTGATGGCCCACCCGGGTGTCTCGGGGTGGAATGCGCGTGTCCTCATTTCCTGCTCTCCAGTGTGGGAATAAACCTTTGAAGCAGGTTAAAGGTGTTGTGTTCTTTTCTTGGGGGATCCGAGGGAGCACGGTGGCCTTTGAAATTGCTGTGCTTTGCCGTGCCTTTCATTTGCAGTAGCAGTTCCCAAACAGGGGCAGTGGAGTCAAGCTAACAATTCCGAGGTGCTGTGATGTGGTTTTGATCGTTCTTCCTGATTAAAAGAACACTGGTAGTGGTAGCAGTAAAATGCCTTCTTATTATTCCTCCTTCAGAAACTGCTGAGCAGATTCTCTGAGAGCTGTGGTTAGCATTTATTTGGACTCAGCCAGGGTGGGTTTTCCCCTTTGGTGCTCGGTGGTGTTGTGGTCCAGGAGCACACAAAATATTTATATAAGAAGAATGCAGTTACATACATCTGAACATACAGTTGCATGCAGTAATGCCAATTAAAATAAATGAGTTTCCACTGCAGCATCAGGCTGTGTAGTGCCCTGTGGATAATTCTGGGTGTCCTTTCAGAGCTCCACTCCTGGGGTTTCACGGTGCTCGATGTGCAGAGCGCTCAGTCCACGTGTGCGAGCACATATTTAATCTCTTGTCTTAACAAAAATTCTCCTGTGACTCAAGGGCACTCAGGATGGTTTACAGTAATGCCTTGAGGACACATTACGCCTGCAATAGTGTTTTGATTAGGCTGTATTTCCTTCTGGCATAAATGGATATTCCACAAAGCTGCCAGACGGCGTCTGCAGCGCTGAAATGGGAGCTGAGCAGAGTTACAGATTACCTTGGTTTTTTCCAGTGTAAATTAATTTAGAGAGATGCAGGCATACGAAGTTTTCTCTGACTCATGTTTGTATGCAGAGTTATATTTATGTAGGATGTGTTTTGTGTGCTTTGCTCCATGCTGTTGTTCCTTCTGGCTGAGGATCCAGCAGGATGACTGTGGCCAGGGCAGGCAGGTGCATTAACACCAGGCAGAAACACCTTCTCACTGCTGCTTCTCGGAGTGTTTGAGGCTTCTTTCCCCCTAATTGAGCCATTCCAGGGCAGTTCTGTTCTCTGAATCCGTATTCTGGAAGGTTCTCTGTTTTTATTTGTTTATCAAGGAGCTGTCTCGTTTATCTGCAGTTTTCTTGCTTGTTCTAATCACTCCTTGCTCTGGGTGTGTATTCCAGTAGTGCACATCACAGCAATGCACTCGTGGATCCATTCCAGGATCCTGTTAGGGAAATAAGCCCATGTAATGGATCCAATCATTCCACCTATTACAGTTATCCTGGTTCTTTTACAAGCAGATGGACTATTTCCTTCTTACATTATCACATTAAATTAATACCACTGTAAGAGTCCAGATTCCCTTCAGAACCTGGTGAAATTCAGCTGCAAAACTGCAGGTTTTGTTTGGTTTTATATTTCTCTTCACTTTGTGAGGTGTAAGCCCAGGAATTTGTGCCTTTTATTTCTGGCAGAGGCTGAGAGAGGTTTTAAAGTAATCTTGTCTTTTTTTAATTTTATTTTTTTTTCATGTTAAATTTATCTGAGGCATGTAATCCTTAGCCCAAAGGGCCTGCTTTTCTCTTCTGAGTTAGTTAGGAATTATATCTTGCTTGTTCTTAACGATCAAATGCACAATTTTTATCTGGAGCTTCCCAGCCAGGAGCCTGCCTGTCATTCCGAGTATTTTTGGTGCAGGGTTTTTTAAAAACCTGTTCTTCTTTCCTGGTTCACAGAAGACCCAATTACTTCTCACTTGCAATGTATTTATAGGGCCTTTTGGAACCTGCCACTTTATATTTTAATTCCAGGACTGAAAGAGCCCCTGTCAAATGCTCTCCTCCTTTGATTCCTGCCTTTGGGAGATAAAAGGCATTTCTGGGAAGGTCTCATTACTGCTTGGCCAGAACTCCAGGCACTTTCTCTACCTGATCTCTTCTGGAGGTCTGAGGATAATTTTTGCCCCAAAAGAGTTGGAGGGTCACAATGGCTTTTTCGATTCCATTTCTGAAAGAAATTGCTGAGTGATGAGGTCCAGCTGGTGGGCCCTGCAGATGTCAGGTGACTTCATTTGAGGAGGTGTGAGAAGTGAGGTGTTAAAAGACCTCAGAAGTATCTTGGTACTGACTCCCAAATGTGTCCACATAACAATAACTCTTTTCATCCACAGAGTTCGCTGCTGGGTTTCCATAAATCCATTTTTAAACAAGTCTCTTGAGCGTGTTGACAAACCCTCTGAGCGCAGGGAAGTTTGTCCTTGAGTTTGTTGAGCACGAACTGGCCCTTCCTGGAAGTTTGTTTTGTGTTTCTGTAGTTTGACGTGTTCCTTCTGAAGCAGGCGGTGGATGGGGAAGATGTGTGTGTCCAGGCTCATCGTTTGCTTCTTTGTATTTGGATTTATTTGGTCAGCATCTGTCTTGTTCATAAACCAGACTGTCTTCCCTGACAAATACAAGATGCTTGGACAATAAAGCTTCTGCTTCTCTCCTGCAACTGCTGTCTTAGAGGGAATTTTAGCAGCCTGTATTATCCTAATATGTATTTATTTCCTTCTGATTCACAAATACTCCTTTTTATTTTAATGACAGCACCGCAGATACAACCTAACTTGCTTTATAGCTCATAAATAATTCTTATTTGACTGGTCTGTTCAGTCTCCTGTGTTCATTATTTTTTTATTAAGTGACTCAGCCATTCCCCTGTTTATCAGCCTGTGCTGGTTTATGCTCCTGTGTGAGGAGCAGGGGCTCATCCACCTCTGTCAGCCAACATTTCCACCCAGGAGCTCCTCACCAGCTGTAAGAACACGTGTGGGGACTGGGGCCACCTCCCTCCTGGTCTGGGGGAGACACCCATGGGTGTCCTCACCCTCCTCTTGTGTTTCCACAGCCCTCAAAGTGACTTTATTACCTGTACCACCACTCAGGGAGTTTTGTTCCCATATCCTCTCCGTGGCTTCCTTCACCCTCCTGAGGTTTAATTTATTGCCTTGTTCTTTATCTCTTGTGCTTTCCTCAAGCACAGATGTTTAGAGAGGCATTTCTTGTCCCTTCCTCAGTGTTGCCCAATTCCATCTCGTGGTGCTGTGGGATACTCTTAAATAATTTGTATATGCAAGGTTTGTCAGAGCCATATTTTAAGCTTCCTCCTTTCTTTTTGACCTTCCTCTTCTGACTTCCCTAACCGTGGTATATTTATAAAACCCCTTTTATTTTTGCTTTGCAGTCTGTCTTGCCTCCTTTTTTTAAAAACATTTCACCTCACCAGATTACTGCATTATTTCTAGACTCTGGAATATTTCAGTTTACATTTTCTTTCAGTTGAATCTTGAATACTCGTAATCTCGTAGTTTTCCTCAGTATTCCTAGTTTTTTGGCTTATTTTTTTTGTGGAGGAATTGGCAGAGCGCCGTGTTTCTCAAAGTCTGATTTTTTTATGATGGAGCAGGGTCTCCCTGTCTCTGAAATGCTGTATTTTGGGGCTGTTCACCGTGAGGCTTAAATTTTGGGAACTTCTAAATCACTTCTCCCCACTTAGGTTGTTCTGTTCTCTTAAAAAAAAAATGTGTGAAAGGCAGCTGTGAGTGTCAGATCTATTTACTGCTTGAATACAGATACAGCTCTCACTTAGTTCCCCCTTTTTGCTAAAGTAGCCTGTAACCAAGATTAAAATGTTCTTTTCTTTTTACCTTCCCCAGAAGAAAAGGCATGAATTAATCTTCACACTCTGTCCCACTTGCTCAAATAGGTTAGATTGTAAAATTAGGCACATAAATTTGAGGAGGTGAGAGGAAAATATTCGGTGTATTTCCGCTGTGCTGATGGTTTTACTTGTTTCAAATGGGTGAAAACGAGAGGAAAGCAGGCTCTGAGTGTTCTGCAGGATCCAGCTGCTGGGAGATGGTTCTTTCTTTGGCTGATTTCCCCATATTTCATTTCAATCCCTGCATCCCCAAACACTCCTCTTCCCTCGGCCGTCCACGTGGGTTTTTTCAGGCGTATTCCTATTTGCTGGGTTTTATCCAAGATTTATCTCTAGGTCAGTGATTCCTTTCTCAACTTCTTCTGTATCAGCCATAATCCTCCTCAAACCCTCCCTTCATCAGCAGTTCTCCAGGTCTGATTGCTGAGATTAATGCCCCCAAGTCTCGTGGAAATGCAGGGGCTGATTTGTCCTCCTGCTCCTCCGAGTGCTGCTCCATTACGGAGCCATCTCCCTTCTGCTGTCCTAGTGTTGCTCAGAGCTTTTAACCTCCAGGGACTTTTCTTTGAGGGAGAAGGAAAAGGGCTTTTAAACTGGTCCTTTCCGTGGGCATCCGTTGTGCAAACCAGGGAATGGGATTCCTGAGCTGGAAGGGCTCTGGGATTGGTGGTGTTTGGGGGTTGTGCCTCTCCCCCTTCAGAGCTCTGTCCTCGGGCAGGGTCAGCCCTATCCACCACCTTTCCTCTCTCCCAGCTTACCTGGAACCTTTCCCTGTGGGTGTGGGAGGTCCGAGCCGTGATCTCACTGCTGGAGATTCTCCCTGATAGTTCCCATGGAATGCTGTGCTGGCAGAAAGCAGGATCTGACCAGAGCTCGTGGAATTCCGGGGTCTCCTGTGTAATGTTTGGTTTAAGGCAGGAGTCAAAGAATCCCAGAATAGTTTGGTTTGGAAGAGACCTTCAGGACCATCTCATTCCAACCCCCTGCCACGGGCAGGGACACCTTCCACTAGCCCAGGTTGCTCCAGCCTGGCCTTGGACACTTCCAGGGATCCA
>JAYRBT010000081.1:1427854-1443170 GCA_036023395.1 Myiotriccus ornatus | reverse complement strand
CTGGAAAGGGTGGTCAGGCCTTGGCAGGGGCTGCCCAGGGAGGTTTGGAGTGCCCAGCCCTGGAGGTGTCCAAGGAAAGCACTGCATGTGGCACTCAGTGCTCTGGGCTGGGGGACAAGGTGGGCACGAGGTGGACTTGGAGGCCTTTTCCAACTGAAATGATTCTGTGCTGAGGGATTCAGCATGTTGAAAAGTGGCTGGGGAGCTGGATTTTTAATGGTACAGTGGTTAATAACCCAGCTCTGTCCTATAATTCCATGAGAAAAGATCTTCCACCCTCAACACCCTCCACTGCCCCCAACCCACCCTTCACCCCAGCACTCCCACCAGGGAGTTATTTTAGCAGGGATAAGTGCATTAATAATTTAATGCAGTACTTAATGATTTCTATTATCATAATAACTTGTATCATACTAATTTTAACCATAGCACGGATTTTAATAGTAATGCTATTTTTAATTATAACACCGATTTTTACCACAATACTAATTTTATAACAACAACAAAAATAATAGTATTTATGTTATTCTATTCTGAGAATTAATTTGAGCATAATAACAATTTTAATATTTGTTTCCTGAGGCAGAAAACCCCCCCCACAAACTAAACAATCCAGAAGGATTTTTGATCAAAATAACTCTTTCCATCCCAGACCGGGCCCCCCCTCTCTCCTCCCGCTCCGGTTGGGAACGCTTTGCCCCTTTCCAGGCGCAGCTCACCCTGGGAGAGCAGCAGGAGGATCGTTTGGCACGTGTCCTTCCTCACCGGGCTGGAATCCGTCGGGAACGCTGAGAACAAGATTTGCAGCTCCCTGTCCTACGCCGGCATCGCCGCGGCGGCTCCGGGGTCGGAGCCAGCGCCGGCTCCGGCAGCTCCGGGATCATTCCAGCGGGCTCCCACCCTCCCAACCCCCCCAGGGGTGGTTTGATTTATTTATTTCGGGGGGTTATTTTCCCCGTGTGTGCGTTCTGGGAGCACGATGGCAGTCGGGAGCCGCATCGCCCGTCGCTGTGCCGCGCGCACGGAGCTTTCCTTCCGCGGGGACGCCGGGCTGGGCTGGGATCGGAGCCCTTCCTAACGGCTGGGCTGGCTTTGTGTGAGTCTCCTGCCTTTTCCAGGCACGGTTTTGGTAGGATATGGATTTAAAACTATTGATCGGCTCTTCCAGTGGAGCTCTGCCAGCTCCGCTGCGGATTTCCCGGCGTGCTGGAGCAGCCTCACCCACCTCGGATTGTCTGCCTTCAAAACTGCCTTGTCACATCAGAGGTCTGGGGAGACGTTTCAGTCACGGTGTGGGTTGGAAATGAAACAGGAAACCAGGAATACTGGGCTGCTGGCACTTGATTTTATATAAAACTTGTTGTGTTTGCCTTTAATGGGAACACCTGGAGGGAGGTGGTGCCAGAGGGGCTGTGGGGTTTGCTGGGATTACTTTGGAGTGCTGTGGGGTTTGCTGGGATCACTTTGGAGTGCTGTGGGGTTTGCTGGGATCACCTTGGAGTGCTGTGGGGTTTGCTGGGATCACCTTGGAGTGCTGTGGGGTTTGCTGGGATCAGATGTGCCGGTGCAGAGGGGTCTGGCTCCCGTTTGCAGCCCCCTCGTGCTGATGGCCACGCGGTGCTTTGTGCGGTGGATTTGTTCAGGAATGCTGAAACCCTTGGGATTTTCTTTTCCTGTTCAAAGAATCCAGTGGTTGTGTGTATTGGGGAGGGTTTGTTGTGTCACTGGTTTGGTGGAGAAGTGGTGGGGTGGGGATGGGGGAGAAGGGGAAGCAGGAGTGTTCCTGAGACCCCATTACAGTAGGAGAGGCTGCTCTGCCGAAGCTGTGACTAACCACGATCCTTGAGATTCCTTAATCCCTTTGGAACTGAGAGAAAGGGTTAATAGCCATGTCTGTTTACTCTGTGCTTACCACAGAACCAGGAACTTTTTGGGTTTCTGACCCCAGGTTCCAGCATCCCAGCTGCAGGAATGCTGGGCACTGATGAGACAGCATCTTTTGGAAATTAAAATAATGTGCGAGTCTTAATGGACTTAACACTGAGATTTAAAAAAAAAAACAACAAAACCACAGAAGTTTTCTGCCTCTCCTGGCGAGGTGCAAGAGAATATAGATTACTGAGTCAATATTTACCATTTACTATGTAACATTTACTATATTATTCTCTTCCCTGGTGGCATTTGTGAATGTCTGTTTCCTGTTTCTGGTTACAACTTCTGCAGAAGCTCCTTAACCAGGTTCCTCTCGGTCTGTTCTGATCTTTATTTTAAATTAACGCAGACAGCTGTGTTCTCCAGCAATGATTTCACAACCGATTTGCTGCTGGTGACCTCTTTTAGCTTGTGGAAAGGGGGGGGGTTTGTCAATAACTCTGGTGTTTCACCACGTTGACAATCGTTACAGCAACTGAGTTGATTGAACTTCACGAGTGATACTGTCCCCAAACTATTGTCCAGATAGTAGGTCACGCCTATAAATAATAGTTATTGCTGAAGCAAATGCTAACAACTGCCTAAAATCATGCATGAATAAAATAACTGGGGGTGTTGTTGGAGTGACAGAGCCCTGATGTGCTCGCAGAGATGGACTTTACCAAGGCTGTAAATTCGAGCAGTTGAAAGTTTGAAAAACGTGAGAATTAATATTCCCTTACCAACAGTAATTTCCCCTTTTTTTTTTTGCATCTACGTGAAGATAACTCTTCAATTATGTGTGCTGTTGTTCCCTGGTAACCTTGATCCTCCCCTGCCAGGAGCAGCGTGTGCTCAACATTCTGATTTGTAGCAGAGAGAGTTAAAAACGAAATAGTTCAGTGGTTCAGCTCTTAACTGTGGCTGTTCCTTTCACCACACTTGTTCATTCTGCAGGTGCCAGCCTGCTCCACTCCCTGGCATTGATTGTTGATATTTTTGTGTATTTTATTCCAAGTATTTTTCATCTGTTCTTTCCCGCCCTGGAGGATCCCTCCTGCCTGGATCTGCTGCAGGATGCTGCATGTTTTCCACTGTTCCTACTTGAACGTGCAGGGCAGGGCAGGTGGGAGGGTTGGTGGTCCACGGGCAGAGGGTAAAGAGCTTCCCAAAACAGCCCTGAGCCTGCGGGGCAGCCTTACCGTGGTACAGTGAACCCCTGGGTTGTGCCCAGCCTGCCCTGCTGGACCTCTGTCACAGGGAGAGCTACCCACTGGCTGGGGGAGTTCTTAAACTATTCCCTAAAAGCCACAGGATGAGGGTGAGCCCACCAGGCTGAGCCCTGGGTTTCCCCCGAGCTCCACCTTCGCTGCAGCCACACGAGATGCAGCAGCGCCCGTGTGTCGACTGAAGATTTAATATCTGCTGAATCATCTGGTTTATTTTTACCTCTCCCACCCTCCTAAATTCGTTCAGGAAGTTAATTTGCTGTGGGCTTTCTCTCCCTCCCCTCATACATCGTGTAACTTGCTGAGATGTGTCCCAGGCTCTGGCTCCTGTGCAGCTGTTCCTCTCCTCCACCCCGATGGCTTTGGCGGAGCATTATCACCATTCTGTGTCCCACCATTGAGTGTTGGAACATGTTGGGGAGCAGCTGCTGCCCAAACCCACCTTCCACCGTGTTATTTCTGGCCCAGACCGCAGGTGGAACTGGAATAAACCGCTATTCTGCAAGGGAAAACCATGTTTATCCCGGGAAAGTTGCGGACCAACAAGGACGAGTGTGTCCTGTCTCCAGGCTGGGTTTGATACACCCAGGTGATGGTACAGGAGAGGTGTTCTCTCTCCAGGTGATCAAAGAGATTGATTCATAGAACCATCAGAGATCCCAGACTTAGGATGGGTTGGAAGGGACCTTAAAGCTTATCCCATTCCACCCCCTGCCATGGGCAGAGACACCTTCCACTAGATCAGGTCACTCCAAGCCCTGTCCAACCTGGCCTTGGACACTTCCAGGGATGAAGTTTCTCTTTTGCTGATGATCAGGTGGCTTTGGACAAATACAGGGTTTTACTCCTGATTTTAGTATTGGGACTTCCTTTTGTTTTGCAGCATTCAGCCCTTATAATTATTTTGCATTTGAGTTTATGTTCAGAGATCAGAGGTTTTTTGTTTTCTCCATGGCTTAGAGGTTGACCATGGGAGTTTGTGACTGTGGGCATTTAGTGATGATGATGATGATGATGATGATGTGACCTCTGTGCACAGCACTGTCCAAGCCAGTGCTGGGTGTTACCAGTGCAAATCCAGAGACAGGGATCTGTCAGTGCTGTTCTCTGTAGGAAGTCTTCAGTGCTGCAAATCCCAAGAGGGACTCTCCAGGCTAATAAAAGCTCCTGTGGACACATCCCAGTTGCAGTGGTGGTTGCAGTGGCACATCCTTCTGGCAACCAGAGTGGAGAAGGGAGCAGGGGAAGTGTCGTGGCCTGTGGCCCCCCCTGACACCTGGCAGTCGATGCCTTATGGGGGATGGAGCAGTTGGTATGAATTGATACTCTGGGTTGCTGTAGCTGAATGACCTTCACGTGCAGCTGCTTTGTCAGCAGGGAAAGATGCAAAGGTGACAGAAAACGGCCTTGCTGGCACCTGTTCAAGGTGCCTGAGAGGGGCTTCAATGAAACTGAGGTCTGGGAAGGGAAGACAAAACAAAAAACATCCTCCAGCCTGGGCTGAGATTCTGTTTTTTTTTTATTTCAGGGTAGGGGTAGACTGACATTTTTAGTCTCTGTATCAGTTCTGCTCTTATGCTGCAATTCCCTTCAAGCCAGACATAACTCACATGTAATAGGACTTGATAAAGTTAAATTACTTTGTGGCATTGCAGGACCCTCCAACAAATAACTCCTTTAGAGATATCCAGAGTTATAAATATATCGGAGTGCAGCTGCTTTTTAGTAGCATCAAAAAGCTTCGATGCTAAACCCGACTGTTGAGGTTTTAAACAGCTGTTTAAGAATTCAAAACTTACTTTTAAAGGTTCTGAAAGCTTCCCCCTTCCCCTACCATAAGGGATAAGAGCCACTGAAAATACATCCTGCATTTGAAACCCCTGGCTTTGCTGTTTCCCCAGTGTGCAGAGCTGGCCTTCTTTGTGCTCCCAGCTGCCAGAAATCCCATGTACTCGAGCATCTGTATTGACGGGTGAATCTATTGTTTCTAATCTGGTCAGTTGATCAATGAAGAGCAGCCTGTAATTAATTGTATAATATTGTACCCAACGTCCCCACTCTGCATTTCTCCAGATGGGTTTGGGATTTGTGAGCTGTGGCTGCTTTCCTAAAGAGTTTTGAGAGGCTCTGTTCTTCCCAGCCTTCCCAGCTTTTACCTGACAAACAGTTTTAGAGGGACACAGTTTAAAATTTCAAATTTTTTCTCCCCCTCCTAGATCTCTTTATTCCAGTGCTCAGTATTTTTATATTTTGAGATAATAACAGTCCAAAGTGGAGGAGCTCGCTGAAGATGCACAATTTTCGTTGAAGATGCACAATTTGTTTCCTATTTCATTCAAATGTCCAAGGGGGGTCAGTAGGAGCAGTTAAAATCCTGCTATCCCAAGGACCTCACGGATTCCATGTGCAGTGAGCTGGGGAGAAGCTGGAAGGAGCAGCCGAGTCGGGCAGCGGTTTCCCCATTTTCAACCTGCCGGAGGGACCTTTTGTCCTGCCATTCTCCCGAGATAGGCGATGGGACTCAAGGAAAAGTTGCATCTGCCTGACCTGTCCACTATGATGTTCTACTTGTGCTGTTTTGGTTCTCATGCAGATGGAGGGAACGAGGAGCCACCAGACCGAAGACAGGCAAGTGTAGACTCCCGTCAGAGCCGAGCCGGGCAAGGTAAACCTGAGTGTTGTTCTGCCTCGGGGGACTCGTCTCGTGTGTTCGCCTTCGGTACCTCCCACGTGTTGTGTTTCTCGTCAAAACTGTGTGATCTGAAGGGCTTTCTGCCCCTGGTTGTTGCCCACAAACTGAGATGCCCAAAACAGGCAGTGTGTGTGGGGTTGAAGGAGTTTATCCGAATTCCTGGCCAGCAGGGGTGGACCTGCAGAGCACGGTGTCTCCTTATTCCACCTGGAGGGACCACAGGAGCTCGTGGCGCTGGAGTTCTTCAGCTCGTGGCAGCCCCAACCAGCACTTGGTTTCCAGGTTTCCACTTGCTTTCCCCCTGATGGCAAAGTTGGGAGGTTCTCAATAACCAGGTTATCCCTCTCCAGACCCCGGGATGGGATGGAGAAGGACCCGTGTGTAGCTGCCTGGGGGCTGAACAACCCCGTGTTACATCTTCAGCTTTGGTTTCCTTCATCCTACAGGAACAGGGCAAAAGGTCTGAGGAAGACAGTACTAAAAATAGACTTTATATTACTAAAATAACAGTTGTACAAACTCTTTGTTGAGTATCCGTCACTCAGAGTGGGTTTGGTGGTTAACAGCACACAAAGCCGTGTAATGGGGATTTCTGTCCCTGGCAGCACCAGCTCTTAGATCTCTGCTGGCTTAGGTGCCCTTTGAAACAGCTTTACTTAGTTTTAAGCATTTTCTCATTTGTGAGGATTGTGCAAACGCTGGATTTTCACACAGCTTTGAGACTGAGCAGCGTTTTTGGGAAGCAGGGCTCTAGTAGGTGCTTACATGCATTGGCTCATTTTCTCTTTGGGATTGCAGCAATAATTTTCCTTTCGTTTAGGTTCGAGCCCGTTGTTGTCATGGTGTCCTAATGACTTATTATGGAAGGCTTTTCTCCAGAGCATTGTTCTTTCCTGGCAGTGTTCCAGTAGTGCCCGGGTGAAGTGACTGAGTGGAAGCTGCGACCAGAACTGGGAGTTAAAACCCCGAAGCCCTGCGACGCATCAGCTGCTCTGCTCACATAGGATCTTTTCATTACTGCTTTTAAATTTCTCATTTTAAACCTCCTCCTTTTAAAATAGAGTGAAAATAAAATCAGGAAGGAGCCAGGGAGTTTGCAGCTGCTCGTATACCCCGTGGCCGCTGGCGTACAAGGAGCTGCGTTTCAGGGTGCAGAATGGACCCTGATATTGCTCTTCCCCACATTTTCTGAGCTCAGATAAAGTTGCTGTTGTGTTACTGCTGGAGGGTGAGCCTTGCTCTGCCAGGGCCCCCTGTGATGTCCATCCCTGTGTCTGGCCCACGTGGTTTCTTGTCGCAGGGTAGAGCAGCCGAGTTGCTGCTGGGAGCTGCCTCCAACACTCCTTGCACACACCCTGCTCTCTCAGGTTCCCTTCCAGCCTGGATATTCAGGATCTTCCCTGCTCTGGGAAAGGGGTGGGTTTGGGCAGAGGACGTGGGGATTTGTTGCAGATCCTTGTCCAAGAATCAACAAACCTGTTGCTGTTCAGTGGGTCAAGGAACTGCAGTAACTAGCAAGAAGTGTCACCATAAGAGGGGAAAAAGGGTCAAAAAAGCTTCCAGCTTCTTGGAGAAACTTGCTTCTGAGCTACATGTTTCCCTTTGGATCAGTGGGTGCAGTTGTAGATGCAGACTTTCTGCAGTGTGGAAGGAGTCTCTTTGCTCCTTAGAAATATTGTCTTTAACTTTGCCCTGCTCTGTCCCCATCACTGTCTGCACATGTTAATGGGTATTTTTCATGCTGGTGGGTTAAGGGGGTTTATTGTCCTTGGATAAAGCATCCAGCTGAATTGGGGCAGTTGTCTTCTTGCTCTTCACATTTGCCATGTGATGCCCAAGTGTCACAGTGTCTGCAAAGCTTCGTTGGCAGGACAAGAGGAAACAGCTTGGAGTTGTGCCAGAGGAGGTTTAGGATGGATATTAAGAACGTTTTTCTCCTGGAAAGGGTTGTCCAGCCCTGGCACAGGCTGCTCAGGGAAGTGGTCGAGTCACCATCCCTGGAAGTGTTTGAAAAATGTGTGGATGTGGCACTTGACACGGTTTTGTGGTGAACATGACGATGGTGCTGGTGGATGATTGGACTTGGTGGTCTTAAAGGTCTTTTCCAACCTGAACAATTCTGTGATTATCTTGTAAAACTCCAAGAAATAGTTAATTAGTTCAAATATGCACTTTGCAGTAACATTCTATTTAAGTGTATTCTGTAGGCAAACTGTCCAAGTTCCAGTTCAGCCATGAATGATCCCTGATTCCAGGGTTTGATAAACCCGATGTTCTTCCTTACCAGAACAAATTTCAGACTGTTTCAGTGACTTTGTGTGTGTGTGTTCATTTACTCTGCTGAGGGGCAGAGAGAAATTTTGACATCTGTGGAATGAAGGTGGTAACCTTGTTTTGTGAGTTCGCTGTTTTGTTGTGAAGCATTTGAATTTTAAGAGGGAAAATGCTACTGAAAACTTTGCCAATAGCTACTTTATTTCTGTATGGAATACTGCCCTCGATTTTAGGCAGATTGATGAAAGACACTGGGAGCTTACACCATAATATCCGGTGAAACATGCATGGACTCGGAGGTCTTTCCCAGACCTTACACTGCAGGAGATGCCCCTGGTTTATTTTTCCCTAAAATCTAACCTGAGGCAATTCAAACTGTTTTTAAGAATCAAAATCAGTGGTGGCACATCTTTTTTTTTTTCATGCCTGGTGCCAAATGCACTTTGAAAACCCGTTGTAGGCTGGTTTTGTTGGCGCCGGTTTTGGCAGCAGTGCTGGTTTGTCTTCCCTGGAGCCCCCAGGGAGCCTGACCGGGCTGGCAGAGTCAGCAGCAGGTTCAGCTCATGATATCTGAGAGGGTTCAGAGAGCAGAGAGTGAGAGTTGTGTTTGGAGCTGTCAAAACCAGTGCGTGTGTGAAGGGTGTTTGTGCTTGTTTGGGTTTCCCGTAAAGAATGGTGCAAAACCACTGAGAGATGTTCCTGAAAGTTGGCATCTGGAATGGATGGATTTCAGCCACCGATGCTTCAACCTCCTGGAACCTTTCAGGAACCAGTCCAAGATTTCTGGTAGTTGGTTCCATATGGGTTTTTCCCAACAATATGTCGGGTTGTTCACGTTGTCCTTTGGATTTCGGGAATACAGCGAGTCCATTGTCTCCTCTGGAGCACCACGTGTTTGAGGCATTGTCCTTTTGTCTTCTCCCCACTTTTGTCTGTCTCCTCCTCTGTCCAGCAGTTAGATTTTTCTCTGGTGAACATATTCTCACAAGCCACTGAGAACAGCACAGTTATCCAGTGGAAATCCAATAAGGAATGTCTTTGTGGAGGGAAAACATCAGCAGGCACTTAAAAGCCAAAATCCGTCTCGTAACGTTGTGGCAGAAACGTGGCCTTCTCACATTATTAGTAATGAAATATTCATGTTAACAGTTTCAAGTTGGTTTTCCAGATGAATTATTAGTAGTCTGGGTTAGGTTGTTCATCTGACTGATGAGAGGTGGAGATCCAGGTGTCCTTGACCCCGAGCTTTCCGTGTCTGCAGCTAATGGGAGGAACCTTCTGGCTCCTGACTCTTGCTGATCTGGAGCACCTGCCCTTCATTTGTTATTAATATTGATTGCACCAATTAGCGAAATGAGCTTTTATTGTTCTATCTCCACTTGTTCTCATGTTGTTTTGTGTCTTACATGTGGATCTTCAGTGATGCGACCCCCACACGGGCTCTGTGTGTCTCTGGGGAGAGGTGGAGCTGGTGCTTGTTATTGGAGGCTTTTGTCTTTCATTTTATTTGGGGGTTGGGATTTTTTGGGGGGCTAAAGGTCCTCATTTTGAAATTCAATTCAACTGGAAGAGATTTTTATTAGAAACCCACCATCTAAAAGCCATCGGTTTGGTGATGATCGCTGTGTTGAAAACCGGCGACTCTCAGACTCTGACAGACAAATTAAGAATACTGAAAGAAATTTTTCATGGTTCTGCTGTTCATCTTGTAGAGAGGGCTGCTGAGATGCTGTCCCAAAGTATAATTTCTTTAAGGGAAGTGTCAGGGCTGGTCAAGAAAACACAGGAAAGCGAGCGGTGAGGCGACTCTGCCGCGGGGCTCCGATCCCTGCCTTGGAATGACGAAGCAGGATCCTCTCCCTTGGTTTCTAACCAGTTCCTTTGGGTTTTTCCTCTCCCCACCAGGCACCTCCACAGAGAACGACTGTGCTTTTGAACCTGACTACGCTATTCCTCCTCTCCCAGTGACCGAAGGTATGCAGCACATTCGGATTATGGAGGGCATGTCCCGCTCCCTTCCATCCTCCCCCTTACTCACACATCAGTCTATCAGTGTTCGGCTCCAACCTGTGAAGAAGTTAACTGGTAAGGACTTTAATAAACTTCACTGGGGCTTTTAAGGTCCATTGGTGCAAAAATCTGTAAGAAAGAGGCTTCTGTGTCCAAGTCATTCCCTTGTTTGTTAAAGCAGCTGCTTTGGTCAAACGCAGGGATGGATTGGATTTCGTGCCGACAGAGAAATCTTTCTATTCCGAAAAAGATCTCTCTGGTTTACAAATGTTCTCTAATTTTTGAGAAATTTCTAGCAGAGTGTGTTTTGGTTAGGCTTTGTGTTGTGGTTTTTGCACAGTGGAAGTGTTACAGTAATTTCAAAGAACTTGATGCTTTAAATTTTGAATGCCGAGAGAACATCAGAGAAATTACAAACTTCTACAGCAAAGTGATCTTTTTTTTTTTTTTTTTGTAATTCATGCATATTTTTAAACTGTTTTGTTTATCTGATTTGCTGGGATTGTGGTTTGAGCACCTAGAGATGGTGAAGTAGTTGGATTTTCAAAAGCACTTGGAGTGCAATATCCATATAAAAGCCTGAAAAAAAAGTGTTTCTGTTGGTAACAGTTTGAAAAACTTGTGTCTTGCTTAAAATCTGACCCCACTTTGTGTCCACTTTTAAGAAAAAACAGCCATTGTCCTGTGCTTGTACTGAGGGAAACCTCCATAAAGCATTTTTCCTGTATATAATCTGACCTACAGGGGAGCTCTGATACACTTGGTGCCTTTTGTTTCCCCTGCCCGCTGCTGAAAGGAGAAATTGAGAACAAGAGGGAGGGATTCTGAGTTGTGGCAGAGTCACAATTCCATGATTGGGCAGGGCTGCTCTTTGGAGCATCCCAGTAGTTCCCCAAAAGACCTGCAATTCCAGCAGTGGCTTTTTCAGGTGGTAAATTCGAGGAGAGGGATGAGGATTCCTACAAAGCCCAGGGGTTGGGCAGCTTACTGGAGCCTGTGCTCACCCTCACATAGGGTGGGCTAGAGCTGCAGGTGTTCACCTGGTGAAACATTCCTCTGTCAGTGTGATCTGGAAGTGATAATGCTGTGAAATGTAGACCTGGAAAGGCTGGGTGCAAACCAGGATGGTGTGAGTGAAATGCTGATAATTGTTATTGCACAGCAGCAAGAAAAGAAAAGTGCAAGCTCCCAGATTTGTTCAGAGTTCCATTTTGGGGTCACACACAGAGCTCCACTGGAAATGGGTTGGGAAGGTGACCACATCTGTCTTCTGCTTGCATACTTTCCCATTTCCATCTGTTTGAGATCTCCTGTTGCAGATGGGCCCAGACCCATGTCCCAACCCCTGCCCATGCTCTGCACGCCCGTGTCTCGATGGCTCTGGCAGAGCTCCCGATACACTTTGAATTCAGGGTGTGTTTCCCTGCATTGGTGGAGTAGATTTTTAAAATTATTAGTTTAATTTACTGTTGATACTGTAAAAGGAAGGAGTTTATTTTCCACCCTCCTGCAGTTGTGATAGGAATTTGTTTGCTCTCATAGGGTGACGTGGAAAGGAGCGGGGAAAGCAGCGCTTTGTTATTCAGAGTATTTGTCACGTTTCCTCAACTATTCCTTATTGTCTGGCTCTTATTTACTTCTAATCTGAGAGATTTAGAAAGCAAAAGTAGCCCTCAGCAGCAGAGAGAGTCATAGAATATCCTGAGTTGGAAAGGACCCCCAATGGATCATCGATCCAGTCCCTGGTCCTGCACAGACACCCCAACAATCCCCCCCTGTTCCTCAGAGCGTTGTCCAAACCCTCCTGGAGCTCTGGCAGCCTTGGGGCTGTGCCCACTGCCCTGGGGAGCCTGTTCAGTGCCAACCACCCTCTGGGGGAAGAACCTTTCCCTGAGATCCACCCTGACCCTGCCCTGGCACAACTTGATGCCATTCCCTTGGATAAGATGGCTGGGGAATGATATTTATCAACAGATAAAAAGTTGGGGGGTTATTTTTTGCTAGGGGACATTGACTGCCAGTTTATAAAGACCCTCATCAGTTCTATTGATTAGTAAACCAGCATGATCGAAAACATAAACAAATTTGGAGTTAATATTAGATTTGTGAAGACAACTTCACAGCTTGAGCTGGTTTTTGATGTGTTTCTCCCCAGTTTCACCCCATAACCCTCCCTGATTTTACAGCAGCCTGGTAAATGCTATCACAGCACACTCCAAACCTGGCAGAATTGATAAGCAACTTGATTCAAAAATCTTCGTGTGACTGTGGGAGCTTTCAGATGAAAATAAGGCACCAGGAGCTGAACAGTGAATGCACAGACAGGTTCCACCCAGGCTCACTGGCTGTGAGGATCCTTGTGGGTCCCTTCCAACTCCGGATATTCCATGTTTCTATGATTCTCTGGTGGTTTCCTCCTCTCCTGTGTCTCGTTCTGCTCTCCAGTGGTTAATCCTGCACAATAGGAGCAGTGATTTCTGCTGGAGGAGGGATGAGGGTGATTCT
Organism: Myiotriccus ornatus; assembly: GCA_036023395.1. NCBI lineage: Eukaryota > Metazoa > Chordata > Aves > Passeriformes > Tyrannidae > Myiotriccus > Myiotriccus ornatus. The sequence continues at coordinate 1,430,549 of JAYRBT010000081.1, read as the reverse complement.
GGGAGGCTGAAGTTACAAAGAGAGGCTTTTGTCTGCCTGACAGTTGCCACATGGATTTTTCAAAGGGACCTTCAGAGCATGGAAAATTGTTGAGAAATTATCCAATTGTAGGGGCTTTTCATGCTGTTTGCTCCTTCTAGACATTCGTGTGGGACTACCCCATTCCTGTCATAATTCCTTATCTACAGAGGGGCTGGGGAGAGGATGGGACTGTTTGCTACATAAAAATCTTCATTGTCTCTTATATTTAATTTTTTTTCCCCTAAAGCTTTAATTCCTGAGACTGTTTACCAGATATTTGCAGCAGCTTGACTGCATCTGAAGGGGATACAGGGAAGCCAGACAGGGTCTCTTCCTCAGGAATTGTAGGGACAGGATAAAAGGGAATGAGTTAAAACTGGAATAGGGGAAATTTAGGTTAGATGTAAGAAAGGAATTGTTCTCTGTGAGGGTGGGGAGGCCCTGGCACAGGTTTTCCAGAGAAGCTGTGGCTGCCCCTGGATCCCTGCAAGTGTCCAAGGCCAGGTTGGATGGGGCTTGGAGCAACCTGGGCTGGTGGAAGGTGTCCCTGCCTGTGGTAGGGAGTGGAATGAGATGGTCTTTAAGGTCCCTTCCAACCCTAATCATTCCATGATTCTCTGATAATACAAACTTTTAAAGTTCTTAACCCGGCTGATCGGTAACCAAGTCGGCTGTTTATCCACAGAAAAGCTAAAATGTCTGTTTTTTGGTAAAAAACCCCAGGAACACATTCCCCGGGGTGTTGGTTTTCTGTCCAGAGGAGCTGAGGTCACTCACGTGTTGGTATCTGGGTTTGCTGGGTATGGAGACTTGGCTGGATTCAGAGGGCGATAAATATTCCATGTGGGTGCAGTTTCCACTCTGCTGAATAGTCTGGTGATTAAGAAAACTAAGGTCATTGTGGCTCTGAGGGGTGAAGTAATAGTCAGCATAAGTAATCAGCTCTCCCCTCCTGCCTGTGTCACCTCTTGTTTAGCACTGGCTAAGAACATATTTAAAATCAGCACATTTAACCTCAGTTTATGTTGTTTAATATATTTTTTTTTTTTTTACAATGGTGGCTTTATTAGCAAGTGTAATGTGAAAAATACATAATAAAAAGAAAGCAAAACCTCCCAGCCCGGGATAAGTAAGTGAAGACACCATTTTGGTTTGTGCCTGGAATGAAATTAGCACTTAAAAGTCACCGTGTTTGTTGCACAGAGAGCGACAGCTTTCGAAACAATGGAGTTAAATATTCTACCGTACATGAAAAGTGTGTTATTTCTTCCTCAAAGCCATGGCTGCACTGAAAATAATGCTGTATACCTGCCTGGAGGACAGCATTGCTTTCCAGGAGGGTGCTTAGGGATGAATGTCTCCAAGTGCCTTCGTGAACCCGTGCCAAAAATGCTCCTGTTCGGTTAATAAATGAGATATTGGGCTGAAAAAACCCCTCGGCTCCCGATGGTTTCTTCTGTCCCTGTGGAACCCAGCACGTGCAGAGGGTTCACACAAAGCCCTGTGCCGCGCCCCACTCCTCCTCCTCCTCCTCAGGAGGGAGTGTTCATTTACATCTTGCACATTTATGTGCGCAGGGATAATTTTATTCATCGCTGTGCTTGGCTCTTGCTATTTTTTTTCCCCCCCTCCCGTTGAATGACAGATTGCAAGCGTTAGGGTTCTCTTAGAAAGAGCACGTGTGTGCTCAGAGGGAGGAGGGGGGGGATATTAGCAGGAAATTTAGGAAAGAAATGGTGTTTTTCTAAGGAAAAGCTGGCCTAGATGCTTCGGTTTGGATTCTCAGAGGGCTCATCCCTCCTGGATCAGCTGTGAATTAGCTGCTTCCGTGTCTTCAAAGGCACGGGCCCGGGGAACTGGTTTCATGGCAAACCCTCTGCTTTGCTCCCTTGTGCTTTGGGAATGTGGGAAGTTCTCCCTGAGAATAAACTTCACAGAAGTGAGTGGGAATATTCCTAGGTGTGTTCAGGCAGTTAACAGCAGCCTCTTTGCTGAAGAAAATGTGTGTATTCTTTGGCTAGATCCTTCAGATCAGGGCACAGCAGGATGATTTGCCCTTCCCAGTGACACCAGTAAGGACCCACAGCGTCCCCTGTGCCACCATCACCCCTGTCATTTGTAGTGCTGGGATCTTGTCACCTCCCCATCCCTCCTGGGGATACCCTTGCATCTCTCAGGATTGTCCCATCTCCCTTCTCTGCATCTTCAGCAAATGGTTCAATATTCTCCATGCTAACCGGGGGATTAAAAAGCTGAGCTCTCTCTACTTAGAAACTTTAATTGTTTCTTGTTTAGTGCTGACAAGCCCAGATTAATGATTGCAGCCCCCGGGACCACTTGTTCTCTCTCTCCAAAGTGATGCACCAGCTCGGCTGGGTGGGAGCGTGAGAGATGATGAGGCACAGCTTCAGGGGTGGGAGTGCTTGGGGGGAAACCAGCTGGGCTGGCACATGTGGGAAGCGGTGGAGTCACCACTCCTGGAAGCGTTCAAAAGGCGTGTGGATGTGGCACTTGAGGGCACGGTTTAGTGTCGGAACGTGATGGTGGCGCTGCGCTGATGGTTGGGTTTCATGATCTTAAAGGTCTTTTCCAACCTTAATGATGATTCTGTGATGTGAGGTGGGGGAGGCCCTGGCACAGGTTGCCCAGAGAAGCTGTGGCTGCCCCTGGATCC
>JAYRBT010000081.1:1413964-1427754 GCA_036023395.1 Myiotriccus ornatus | reverse complement strand
GGTTGCCCAGAGAAGCTGTGGCTGCCCCTGGATCCCTGGAAGTGTCCAAGGCCAGGTTGGACGGGGCTTGGAGCAACTTGGGCTGGTGGGAGGTGTCCCTGCCCGTGGCAGTGGGTGGGACTGGATGATTTAAGGTCCCTTCCAACCCAACCAGTCTGAGTTTCTCTGTTTGTTCAAATAAAACAGTCATCAGTGGGAAGGATTTTTAAATGTCAAGGTTTCAGTTGCTGAGCACAGACTCCAGAACTGCAGTCTGTGTTGGTGTTTGATCCTCTCGATCCCAGAGGAAAGGATCTGTCTCTTTGAGCACGTGTGTCAAGTGAAAAGCTGATGATGATTGTGGAAAATAGTGTGGTTTTCCTTCTCCTTACTGCACGTGGAATACAAACCCTGGCCTTGCTCACAGCTTGCTGTGGCAGCTGTGTGTGAATTGGCTTTCCGTGCTCTGCTGTACCTGGAGATGCTTTGTGGGCACCACCAGCCTGCCTTGCCCAGCAGCGGTTGGGTTAGAGGTTAATTTGGGGATGTTTTTCCTGTCCCTGGGAGCGGTGGCAGCATCTGTGTTGGTGGCAGTGCCACTCAGGCTCTGAGCCACCTGATGGTGCTGCAGTTTGGCTCATCTCATCCTCGCTCTGTGCGGGCAGAGCTCCTCACCTGTGTGGGTCTGGGAGGGCTCGGTGGTACCCACGTTATCACAGGCGTTCATTTGGGTCATTATTATCATCTGGCCACTTCCCTTAATTGATAAATTGAATTATTTCAATTCCAGTTACTTGAACATGCTGCAAAATCATGTTGTTTCGTCGTGTTTTGGCACAACTCTCCCAGTGCAGATGTGTTCCCAAGCTGGACACGACCGTGTGCTGGGAGATCTGTGCCGATTCCTTCAGTGTGAACAATGAAACCTGTGCCCACCAAGAAGGGGCTGCTGCAGCTTTAAAGCATCCAAGGGCTTAGAGCCTTTTAGTATAAATTGTTCCCAGAATCCATGTCACAACTCCTTATATGGTGCTGCTTTTTTTCCCCCTAGTTGCCATGCCAACAGCAGCACTGCACCATTCATCAGCTCCGGTCCTGGGCTGCATCGCCAGCCCCCCGGCTTACTCCGAAATGTTCGGGAGAGCATCCCTGAACCACTCACTCCTGCCTCCCGCTCCTTTATTTCCCTGCTCCTCCAGCACTTGGCTCTAGGAAAAAAAAAGAGCAAATTAAAGCTGCGCCACAGAAAGAAACCGTAGAAATCCTTCGGTTTGCCCCCCCAAGGGAGGCGTAAAGGCTGCGTTTGCTGCAGCGTTCCGGAAGGAATTCAAGCAGCTCGGGGGACTTGGCGAAGAGGGGAAGGCTCTGTGCGTCCACGAGCTTCTCCAGAATCCTCCTGGAGCCGCTCGGTGGCCCCCGGAAGATGCGGAGGTGATGCTGCTCGGAGGGGCGGCGGGCGCCCGCGGGGAGCCGGCGGTGGCGCTTTCGGGAGCGGGGCTTGACATCAGCAGCGGGAGGTGTCACCTGTAACATCATCCTGACGTGGGGAGCGGCAGGATGGAGCCGGCGCTGGGGAGAGGGGGGCACCAGAGGAGGATCCAGGCTGGAGTGCTGCTCTCCAGGCGCTGGGATCCCTGAATTCCCAGCCTGGCCGACTCCGCTCGCCGGGCTGCACGCGCAGGGGATGGGGGAGAGCAGACAAAGCCCTGTGAGTATTTGGCCAGTTTGTGGTGCCTGGACTTTGAGTGGAATTGTGTTTGGCGTTCCTCTGGCCTCCTCTGACTGCAGGAAATCGATGTGCAATGAGGGATTCTGGGGCTCCTGCTTGGCAAGGAAGCCATTACTAGGAGGGATTTGGTGTCAGGAAGGGGTGATGCTGCCGCTGGTTATTTGCCTTGTAGTTGTTGTTGTTGCAATAGTTTTACATAATCTGAGTTTGTCACCTCCTCGCTGGGGTGGGTGCAGAATTTCTCCCACGAAACAAAATGAATTTGCAGTGGAAAAAAATTCCATTTCTCAGCATTTGCTAGAGTGGATCTGCTGGGGAGTGAGTTGAAAATGCTACAGATACCAAGTGGTTTGTTTTTAAGATGTTAGAACAATAGGACTGAGATAAGGTTTTCCTTCTCTGTTTCAAAATGACCCCAAATGAGATCTGAATGGGTTATAAAACCCCCATGTGCTGAGAGGGGGAGATATTTGCTTTTCACTGAAAAGAGTGAGGGTTTTAATTCAGTGCCGCTCGAAACACGAATAAATAGTCAATCGTTATCAAGGTGTGATTTGAGGAAAAGCTGTCGAAGTGCCTGGTGCTCGTGCTGCAGCTAATTCTTGTGCTTAAAATTGTTGGTGGCGGGACAGCTTTTGCCCTTTTTAAGGTATTTTTATACCATAACGTTTGCAGCGTGCTTGCATTTCTCTTCATTGAATTCTCTGTCATGCTGTGGGCACGGCACTGATGTGAAATTCCTGTTTCTGTGTAGGAGTGCAGGTTGGGTGGGAGGCCCACTCTGCATCTTGGGATGCACAGCAGAGCCAAGGGACCCACTTACCTGGAAAGTGCCCCCACATTCAGGGGGGTTTCGAGGTCTGTAATGTGCTTTCTCAGGGCACAATTCATTTTCCATTGAATTTTCCCTGTTGCCCTGCAATCTGCGGCTGTCTAGAGGTTTCACAGGTAGAAAACTTGTATTTTATCAGAATTATTGATTTTAAAAAATGACCTGACACACGCACACAGAGAAGCAACACTTCGTTGCGCTTTGGGCACAGTGGATTTTCAGTCCTGTCTTCAACCCTTCACGTGACAAACCCCGATGCCTCAGGAGGAATTTTTTCATGGAAAGGGCTGTCAGGCACTGGAAGGGGCTGCCCAGGGAGGTGGTGGAGTCACATCCCTGCAGGTGTCCAAGGCAGGACTGGCCGTGGCACTCAGTGCTTTGGGCTGGGGGACAAGGTGGGGATGGGGCACAGGTTGATCTCCATGGTCCTGGAGGTCTTTTCCAACCTCAGAGTTTCTGGGATTTTGCCTCCAGCAACGAACCTGCTGGAGGAGGAGGATCCTCGTTCGAGTTACAGCAACGTGCGCCGAGTATCTTTTTTCCTGGTGTGCCAGTTCTTACTATCCATTTTTGGGATCCTTCGTCCGTTATTTTTGGACTTGTGATTTGTCTTGACAGGCACACACTTAAATGGAAACCAACTGGGCTTGCAGAGATGAAACAGGTGGATGAGTGTGCCCCTGCGTGCCCACAGACGCACATTTATCTTTATTAAACCAACAGAACTCTTCGTGTGAAGCAGGAAAGTTTCCCACTCAAAGTTTTTTGGAGCTCTGAAATTGATGCAGATAAATAGTGTGTCTGTTTGTAGCTTTTGGAATTCGACCAAATCCTGCGTTGAGGGGTTTTTGTTTGCTGGAGATCTGTCAAACTCGTGGTGTTTCTGCACTGATTTCTGCATAGTTTGGATGTAAGTTTAATTTTTTTTTAAATGAAAGCAAGGAAAAAAACCGACCTAACGTATTTATTGGCTTTTGAAAGTCCAGTTCTAGGTTGGATTTGCCCCAGTGCTGTTTATAAGACAAACCCTATTCTGTCTTGTTTTGACACCATATTGACAGAGTAGGAATTGCAAAGGAGAGATGCAGAAAATCCCACATTTTCCCTTGGTGTTGGTGAGGTTGCTGCCTGCCCACCAGCCCTGCAGAACCTTTAGAATTTGCTCTTCCCACGGGTTGTATTTATTTGCATCGAGGCTGTTGGACTGCTCAGCCTTGCAGAGGATGTGGTAAACATGTCATCACAGCCCTGGAGCTGGGAAAAGGTGATAACAGCTCTGCCTTTCACATCGTGCTGGAGATGCTTAGACAAAGGAAGAACCCCAAAAGTTTCTGTGGTGCAGATAATGTTAAAAAGGCAGAAAAAACTCAGTCGTGAACCTCCGTGGCTCTTCGGAGGCTCGGGGATGGAAATTGTCCTTATTTCACACTGGGGCTGCACAAAATGGAGCATCTGTCACGATTACACTTCTGGTGTGTGAGAATTTGAATTTTTAGCCGTAGCTAAGAGGTTTCTGTAGCAGGAGGAGGTGGTGTAGGAAGCCTCCTGTGGAGTCAAATCAGGCCATCGCTCTTCCCTTGGCTACGTCTTTCCTCCTCCTGCTCCTGGAACGTGCCCTGGGAAGTGTCCTGTGCACTTGGGAGCAGCAGAGCCTTCACAGGATTCTGTTTGGAATAAGCCCTTGTGTCCTCCTGGGCTGCTTGTTTTCTGGGGAAAAGCCACCATCTCCTACTTCTGTCACAACAGGGCAGCGTGTTTTGGAAACCTCTCCCTGTGTCCTCACGACCACGCTGGGCTGTTGGGTTGGGTCACTTGCCCAAAGCTCACCATTACCTTGGCAGAAGCTGATTTTTGGTGGGATCTGCACCTGGTTGGCTCTAATCCTGCAGGAGGTCCTGGTCAGGCTCAGAGACACTCACAGTCTTGTCACCAGCTTTGGGGTGATGCCACTCATGAAACGTTCCAGCAGCACATGAGCAGGTTTCTGGTGGGTCGTTGCAGAGCCACGTGCTGGATTCTCGTCACAGATCCCTGACCAGTGTCCAAACCAGACAGGAGGTTGAGGATTGAGCTGGATCTTTGGCTCTGGACCTTTCCTTGGCACTTGGCATCTCTTTCCTTGCACCAGGGTGACATCCCTTGAATAGCTGTCGGTGCTGTGTAATTCCATTCCTGGATAAAGAGGCTACAAAAGAGATGGAGAGGGAATTTTTACAAGGTGGTGATAGGACAAGGGTGAATGGGTTCAAACTGCCAGAGGGCATGGTTAGATGGGACCCTGGGAAGAAATTGTTCCTTGTGAGGGTGGGCAGGCCCTGGCACAGGTTGCCCAGAGAAGCTGTGGCTGCCCCTGGATCCCTGGGAGTGTCCAAGGCCAGGTTGGACGGGGCTTGGAGGAACCTGGGCTGGTGGAAAGTGTTGGAATGAGATGGTCTTTAAGGTCCTTCCAACCCAAACCATCCTGGGATTCTATGATTTATTGCTGGTTTTAAGTTTATTTGGAGTTCTATCAAGGATGCCTTTGGCCCAGAACATCCCAGCTGTGTTGGATATACGTGTGTGCCATGTGTTGCCAGAAACCTTCACCAGCAGCTCTCTTGCACCTCAAAATGTGCAGTAGTATAATCCATCCCTCCTCCATGCAGTTCATTAAGAAATAACATATTGTCTGTTACCAAAATATGGTTCTTGGTTCATTTCCAAGTACATATTGTGCGTATACATTTCCGAACAAGCTGCTTTCTTATTCCAGCATCAGCTTTTTTAACAGGCAGAATAATCCCCCTCTAAGCACCCTCTTTGTTGAGCTGCAGCTGATGGCCTGAGGTTTTTATGCTGCAGGTGGAGATGGGCATTCTTCCTGTCAACGGAGAAGGAACATCCCTCAGCTCAGTGAAATGAGAAAACAAATTAACCCAAACTGGCTTGAAATGGTACTTTGACCAAAGGAAAAAAAAAAAAAAAAATCTTCACTTCCAGTATTTATTTGGTTCAGTACCTCTGTATTTATTAAAGCAGATATTGAGGGTCCTGACATGTGCCATGTTGTGACTGTCACTTGTCTTGACAGGACCCACAGGTCTGGACTGTCTGTCACAGCCTGAACCCTGATTTTGAAAGGGCTCCCGTGGCTTGTTTGGAGCTCTGTGCCTGAGCACTGCAGATTGCACTGAGCCTGATGCCTCAGCAGGTGCTGCTTCAGGTCTGGATAGACAATTATTTTTCAGGATTTCTTAAACACCCCATTATATTTTCTTTATCCTCTTCCTCTCTCCACCCCCCCCAGTTAGAAAAGATGGGTTTGGAATCGTGTCCCAAACCAGCCTGGTCAGCCAGGTAAGAGCCATGGCAGTGGAAAATGGAAATGTTCTGAAGGATTAGAACATTTCTAAAAGCTTTTCTGTGGTTTTTTTGAATGTTTTGCACCATAAAAATGTTTGAAATAAACACTGTGGTGCTGGACCTGTTGCTGGTGCTCTGGAAAACAGACAAATTCTTGCTGCCCAATTAATCCGAGGGCAGGTTGTGTAAGGGGATGAGGAGCAGCAACTCCCCGTCATCTTCTGGGAAAGGAGGCTCTGTTACACTTCATATGGGCTGAGCTGTAGCTTGTACCACACTGGTTAGAGTTTATCTTTGGACAGAAGCCATTTATGCATTTCTAAATACCTTGTTGTGTTTAGAAATAACCTTGTTCTGCTTCCCAGCTAACCCAGCCCCGCCGAGCAGGAACCACCTGAGCATTGCACAGCCCACTTGGTTATGCCACAGGATTAAATTCCTGCCTTCATGTTTGCATCAAAACAGGGCTTAATGTACAGCATTGTGCAGAGTTTGATTTCGGAAGTAGGTGGGTTTGCGCTGTAAATAGTTCATTACAGGATAATCACACGTTTATGACTGAGCTTCGGGTGAGGTTTGTTTGAGGGCTGTGGTGCCTTTTGTTTTACAGCATCTGAGACCATACATTTTCAGCAGAGGAAATGTGATTTTTCTCCATAAATCCAGCACAGGCAAGCTTTATATCCATGGAGTGAGGAAGGGGAGCTGAGGGTGCTGAAGGTGCAGAGAAGAACTGAGCTGGGGTGAGGAGGAGCAGCAAAGCCCGGGGTCTCCAGTGGATCTTATCCAGCAAGCTGTTCATAGGAACAGCAGTAAAATGTGAATTATATAAATCTAAATATTGGGTAATGTATTAAAAAAATAGGTAGATATTTATAATCTAAATATTATATATGTAAATATATATAAATTATAAAAGTTGGTGCTGGACTGAGCATCGCTCTTGCATTACAGGCTGATTTTTAGCTCTTTATTTCTTTCCCCCTTGCTTTGGTACATAATGGAGCTCGATTCTTCTCAGGCACACAAAGGCACCTGTGGCTGCATTTTGGGAGACCAGGCAGCCACACTACGTGTGTTGAGACCCAGGGGTGGAAGGAGTTGGGGTCCCTTTGGTTTGGTGCCGTTTGCGGGTCGGGGGAGGTCGAAACTCGGAATTCCTACAAGGATTTTCTCAGCAGAGCTAAAGGCAGGCTTAGGAGGATACAGGTTTTATCCCTGTTACACTTCTCCTTTTATCTTCTCAGCCGTGGAAGTGAGTAGGTGTAAGTGAGAAGGTGTTTTTCGGAGGGGAGGCGCCAGCATGTCGATAAATGCTCCTGGCCTTGTTGCGTTCCAGGGCTGTTGCTCCTTCAGCTTGGCAAGAGACGCCCTGAGAGTGCTGCCTTCCCATTCACTTCAAGAACTAGCCCTGCTCCTCTGTGGGATGTCTCACTCCCAGGGTGCACACTCCTTGTAGAGATTTTGGGTGTTAAACCCCCTGGTGCTGAGGAACTGTGCCGGTGGGTCTGTGTTCACCCGGGTCCTCACGTGGCCATCAGATGTTTTAATTGAGTCCTCCAGGCGTGCCACGTGTCCTGGCTGCTCCTCCTTCGTGGAAGGGAAGGCTGGTGAGCAGTCATCACTTCTCCAAAACAGAAACTTCTAACAGCTCCTTTAATTTTACAAGGAAATGAAGAATTTGAAAAGCAAATCAATTACTGAAAATTAAAGGCGGCTGAATTAGCGATTTCCTGAGGTAAAACCCACCTTTTAAATGGAGCATAATGCAGGTTTTCAAGTGTTCACAAGCAAGTGCAGCTAATTCAGGCTTGTGTCTTGCCAGATAAGCAGCTGCATTTTAAGGGCAGAATATTCTGTGAGGTTCCTACCAGCAAAGAAATACGGATCCTAAATCCAGTTTCATATGAATGGAACAGTTTTGCATCTGTGTCAGTGTAATTACAGCTCTGCTGGTACCAGCTAACCCACCTAAATTAGTTTTAGCACAGAAATAAAATTACCTTCTCCAGTCACATCCCTTGCTTTTATTTTAAATGCTGTTATCAAGCAGTGAATTTATATTGGCTTGGAGCTGTGTAATCCTGGCCATAAACAGGCTTATGTGGTGAACAGATCCAGCCTCTCACCTGCTCTAACTTGGGATTATTTGGGCTGGGAACAGTCGGATATTTTACAGTTTACCCTCCTCTCTTTCATGGTTACGGTATCTTGGTATGATCTTAAGGATATGGTGGGGGAGAATGAATGAGATTTTGTTCATGTGCAGCCCGGGCTTGCTGCTGGCCTTGGCCCCACCACTCCTGTTCCAGTTTAATTTGCCTGGATAATTCGATCCCCACCTTTGATCGTTGTCGCCCGTTGTAAAGCGCTTAGCAGCGTCCTCACTGTCTAGGGCGAAGAAACTCCTTCCTGCTGTTCTTTCTCTGTTCCCTTCTAGGCCTGTAGTGTGCAGGTTTTAATTTTTTTCCTGCTCTGATTGCAGGGCATTCGGAGCAGCCCGAGATCAGGGGCAGGTTGTTCACCTTAGAAGGGGCAGCGGGGGCCGAGCGCGCCGGTCCGGGCGCCGCAGGGGAAGGGGTGGCAGAGGTTGGGCTGTCTCAGGTCATAAAAGCAAACTGGGACGAGGCCTGAGGAGCAGGAGGTGTTCCAGGGTGCTGAGTTATCTGTCTCTGCTGGGTAACCTCTTGTCTATAACCTCCTTAGCAGCGGGTGGTTATTGTGGCATCAGGTGCTCCAAAGGAGCTGCGGGAAACTCCAGACCCTGCTGTGTGTGTGTGGAACGTGTTAATAGAAAACAGATCTGAAGGGCAGAGTTAATCACTGAGTCATGGAATGGCTTGGGTTGGAAGGGACCTTAGAGGTGATCCAGTTCCACCCCTGCCATGGGCAGGGACACCTTCCACCAGCCCAGGTTGCTCCAAGCCCCATCCAACCTGGCCTTGGACACTTCCAGGGATCCAGGGGCAGCCACAGCTGCGTTTTGGAAGTGGTTGTGTTGCACTTGCTCTGTGGGAAGAATCAGAAGTTAAATGTATTTTCTCTTTTTCTCGTGCCTTGGGCTAAGGTGAGCTTTGTCAACGTTCAGTCAGGTTTCTACAGCCTGACAAGCTCAGCACAGACCTTTGTAAGAAGCCCCAAAACACCCAAATCCCATGCTGGGGTCACTGTGGCACCAGGAGGTTTTCTCTGGGCTCTGTCTTACCATCAGCTTCATTGAGGAGAGGAAAATGCCTTTGCTTCAGGAGATAATTAATTAGGTTCTGATTTCTGTCATTAGAGTTTAACTTGAAATCTGAGCACTCTGTTTGGATGAGTTGGGCTTTATGTTCAGAAATTGGTGAAACGGGTTCTTTCTAACCCTGAATTACCAGGTTACCTGGGACCTGATTGAAGTGGCCGAGCTTTTTGCTGTTCTCTTTAGACTAAATGTCCTTTATGGTAGATCCAGGTCCTTTTGGACAGTTTTCCTCATTTTTTTGTGCCGCTGCAATATTTGAGTCACCGAATTACCGAAAGAACTTCGGGGTAGTAGGAGACTGAACGGGAATAACGCAATTCAGTGCTCGTGTTTTGTAGCCCTCTCCTCTCATCTGTTTGGAATTTAACATTTAATGAAATAAAACTGTCGGGAAAAGGGATGTGAGGGGCTGAGGAACGTTTTCCCCTCCAGCTCTACCCTGTTTCTGCCACGTGGGAGCATTTTTGGGGGTATTTGAGCAGATCTTACGTAGGCTTAAAATGTTCATGACGTGGTTTCGTCCCATAGTCCCAAGTCTGCAGTCACTGTTTTGTTTTTTCAGTACAAAGTCTGAAACTTGAAAAGGAAAACTGCCTGCAACAGAAATTTATGGAAGATATCAGGGGGGAGATTGCTTGTTTTCGTAACAAGATGACAGAGAGAACTGGAGCAAGTGGTGCTGCCTCCCTTTCTCCTCTTTCATCCTCCTCCTCTCATGCACGAGTTTCCACCTTGAGTCACAAGATGGGGAATTTCTACTAAAAAAGGCAATTTTAAAAGGCTTCAGAAGATCCTGAAAAGAAGAATCTTGGATGGGAAATGACATGGGGAAGTGTACACTGCGCCTCAGCTCCGAGGAGTCAAAAGCCACTTGACAAGTTTGGATGGGAAGATGAAAGTCCCATCTCCGCCTCTTGCCATGTCTGGATGTTAATTAAATAACTTCCTTCTCCTCAAAGCTCTCCCCTGCAGGGATAAAGACTTCTTGGCAGCCCACGCTGGGGGAGAAAAACCTTATCTAGAGGGAAAGAGAGGGTGGTTTCTTCTTTCTGGGAGCATTAATGGGAGCAACTTCCTTCCCAAAGGCTTGCCAGAATATTCCAGCTGCTCAGCAGGTTCACTGGGATGCTCCCACTGGTCCAACCTAAACCAAACCATTTTGGCTGACTGGGAGAGGGCACTTTGCTGCCCTGGTGTCTCCAGCAGTGAGAAGTTGGATTAAAAAACTGCCATTTGCTCTAAATGACAGAAAATTCTTGGCATAGTCACAAGCAGAATGGGAATTGAGCTGAATTCCCTCTGGAAGCACAGGCTGCAGGCAGGTTGTTTTAGGCAGAATTATTTTCTCTCTGAATACACAAATTTATTGGGAACTGTGTTGTACTGGCCATTATTGAGCACTCCAGGCAGAAATCTGTATTGTTTTATTCTGCATATATTTAAAACACATACAAGGCTTTCAAAACCAGGGGATCTTCTCCCTTGAGCATTGATTAGAAATGTCTGTTCATACAGACGTCAGTTTTGATCAGTTATTTGGTTTCATTTGGGAGGATTTATAATAATTTCAGTAGGAGGAGTTATAATTTATTTAAGACACTCTTTCAGAAGAGTTGTTCCATTCTGAGCTTGCTGGACACCTTTTTGTAACATCACTGCTGTGACTTGCTGATGCTTTCCGTGCGTTGTTCACCTGGGGAGAGACAGAGAGGGGGGAAAGAATGTTCCAGGAGGTGTCTGTGGTCCCACAGGACTGCAGAATCCACTCCTCTGTAGAAGGGTATGCCTCATATTTTCCAAAGAAAAAATAAATTTCAGAAGCAGTAAAAGGCATTTTAAAGAAGAACTTTTACATTAAGAGAGTTGCTTTTTTGAGCGTTCCTTTCCCGTTGCTGTTCCTATCCATCACCAGCTCGCTGGATTCTCTTCCTGCTTTTTTCTATTCTCTTCCTCTTTCCACCATCATTTCCTGCAGTTTTCTCTTTTTTTTTTCCAGGGCCTTATCTCCCAAACTAAACATGTTTTTCGAAAGTTTTGGAACAAGTGTGATGTTTCCAGACAACACATTGTTCTCCCCGCTTGTCTGTGCTGCCCTGCCCTGGCTGCTGCGATAATGTGGGATGAGAGGAGAGAGGCTGGCAAATTGGAATTCAAAAAAGCTTTTTATGGGCTCAAAGAGTAGAAGATTCTGTTAAAAAAAACCTGTTACACAACGGATTCTGTAAAATAATGCTGGGTTATGTAAAGAGGGTGTTAACCTTTTCTGTAGGTATTGCCATATTGTTTGAATTGTAATTATTCTTTTTGATTTATCCTTAAAAACCTGAAGTACACACACAGCTGGGATATTATTTCTTCAGGTTGCCCAGAGAAGCTGTGGCTGCCCCTGGATCCCTGGGAGTGTCCAAGGCCAGGTTGGACGGGGCTTGGAGCAACCTGGGCTGGTGGAAGGTGGAAAGTGTTCCTGCCTATGGCAGGGGGTGGCACTGGGTGGGCTTTAAGGTCCCTCCCAACCCAAACCCCTCTGGGGTTGGTGCCCCAGCAGAAATAATCACGTGGTCTGTAATTTCCCCTCTGTGCCTCTTAGCTCAGCAAAACGACGAGTCCTTCGGGCCCAGGGGCAGGTCAGAGCTCCGTCACCCCCCGCGTGCTGGGTGCAGCCCAGCCGTGCTGGATGTGACGGTTCTTTGTTCCAGGAGCCGCGTGGATCGATAGCTCTGCAGCACTTCAGCATTTGGGTTCGAGGGGAGGCTTCGCTGAGGCTCTGCAGAGCTGCTGGGCCGGCTCCAGCACGTGAGTCAGGCCCTGGCACAGCCCCAGGGTGAGCTGGAGACGGGAGAGGAGGATGTGCTGAGCACCCACTTCTCCTCTCTTGAAATCCAAGCCCCCTCCTCAAACCATCGCTCTTGTCATGGCACAGCTCGGGCAGGGTTTTTGGAAAACTTGGGGACGTTTTGAGGATTTAATTCAGATACTGGCTTTATGTTATCAAGAGGGTTGTGGAGGTTGTGGCTGCCCCATCCCTGGAATTGTTCAAAGGCAGGTTGGATAAGGGCAACCTGCTCTAGTGGAGATGTCCCTTCCCATGGCAGGGGGTGGGACTGGGAGATCTTTAGGGTCCATTCAGACCCCTCGACATCCTCTGGTAATGTTGTGCTTACCATAATTAAAAATACGATATTCAGCAGTCACAAGAGATGAATGTGTGATAAAATCCCCCGACCCCATCAAGGCAGGGGGTGGAACTTCAAGGAACTCCTGAAGGTCCCTTCCCACCCAAACCATTCTGTGAAACACAGAGAGGTTCACTCGTGTCCATCATTCCTGGCACCTTCTCACCTCTCTAGTGGTGATAAAACCAATGTTTTTACACGAAGAGAGCAAATTTCATTAGTTCTTCCTCTTGTGGCAGAGGGAGGTTCGAAGTAGAGGTGAAATTCAGCTGTGTGAGGTGCAGAGAGGACAAAGCTGGGCAGAAAAGCTGATTTTGAGCCGAGCTCCTTGGCCAGACTCTGCCCAGGACCTGCTGCAGTAGGGAATCTGGAGAATCCAGGCACGTGGCCACACCTTGTTTGTATTTTGTAGGGATAAAGTCTGTGAGTAAAAAGCTGCAGTGGTTTGTGTTAATGCAGTTTGGGCGGTAATGGCTGTTTTCCTAATGTGTGTAAGGAGCTGGTGCATGGAGAGGCTCCCAGGAACCCTGGGATGGATCAATCCATCATCCATGGGATGGGAAAAGACTTGTTTCCTCCAGCATCTTCCTTGTCCATAGATAAATTTATGTGTATCTCTATGGGCTGTAAGCACAGAAAAAGGTGTAGGTGTGTATATATTGTAGTCAAACCATGGTGTGAATTCGAATCTGCCAAAATAAAGCCTTGTTCAATCAGCTCTTTAAGGTGTTAACAACCCCTTGTTGGTGAAACATTCCTGCCAGAGCTCAAGCTGAATTTCAGATCTGAAGCCTTTTGCTAATCCGTGATAATTTCCTTTTATCAATGCCTTTTAATCTAAAGAAAAGCCTTTTTCTAATTAAAATACTAACTCATGTATAAATTATGTGACAATGAAATGGTGTCAGGGAAAATGCAATAGAATTAGGGAGCTCAGTGGGCTGAAGGAGAACTTGGTGCTGCAAGAGATAAAATGATTATTCGGAGAGAATAAGCACATCCTGATTTTATTTAGGGTTGGTTTGATGTGGCAGTAGATGCTTGGCATTGATCACAACAGCACTGAATTGATCCCAGTGCTCCAAGCAGATGTTGAAAAGGATAAACCATCAGCAGATCCCTGGATTTGAAGTGTTTTCCTGTTGGAGGGGCCACAAAACTCTCCCAGACTGCTCATCCAGCCTCGGGAAAGGAGCCTCAGCAGCCACTGGTGTGGGTGTGAAGGTTTGAGGGATGTTGTGAATGGGGCTGGTGGTTGGTGTTTGCCAGGTGGAAACAGGACTTTCCAAATAATCTCTGGTTTTAAAGAGACTCTTAAACAGCCAGGCTGCTGATACTGCAGCTTGTGTTGAAATACTTTCCCCAGTGTTAGTTTATTACAGAATCCCAGGATGGTTTGGATGGGAAGGGACCCTAAAGATCATCCAGTGCCACCCCCTGCCACGGGCAGGGACACCTTCCACCAGCCCAGGTTGCTCCAACCTGGCCTTGGAC
>JAYRBT010000081.1:1378319-1398956 GCA_036023395.1 Myiotriccus ornatus | reverse complement strand
CCCCCTGAGCCTCCTTTTCTCCAGGCTGAGCCCCCCCAGCTCCCTCAGCTGCTCCTGCTGCTCCAGCCCCTTCCCTGCACACGCTCCAGCCCCTCCATGTCCTTCTTATCCTGAGAGGCCCAAACCAACCCCAGGATTGGAGGTGCAGCAGTACAAAAATAGGCATTTACAGTGATGGGGATGGGCAGCCTTCATCCCTCAGTGGTTACATTTGTCAAAAAAGTTCTCTTCTTGATGTAAACTAGACTAATAAAAAAAAAAATCTTCCATTAATTCTGAGATTAGGGGGATAGTCAGGAATGGTCAAGGACGTTTTCCAAATACAGCTCAAGTGTACCCAGAATAATTTAAAGCAGATGTACATAATAACGGGACAGATTCAGGTCACATGGAGAGAGGGAAGTCGTTGGATAAAACTCTGCAGTTATGTAATTGAAGATCAGAATCCAAAATGGTATCATTTATATCTGCCCTTCCATAGGTGCCTGCTCTTTGCACAGAACTATTCTATTTTTTTCTTGGCTAATTTAAGAATTATTCATTTTTTTAAGATGATTCAGTCTCATATTCAGGCAAATTCAGGGATGGTGCCACTTAGGGAACTGTTACCCATTTCTTCTTGTTAGACACTCACTGAAATAGATTTCAGATGTTTTGGAAGTCAAAGTACAGCCATTAAACCCAAAATATTCTCTGGAGTACAGACTCATTGTTAGTGTCTCCCAGGGGCACTGCCCTCCATCGTTTATCTGGAATTAGATGACGGTGCCTATCAAACCAGTCACAGAATTACCAAATAAATCATAAAGAAATTTAATTTGCTTGTAAGCAATTGCAGCTGAAAGATGTGGCAGCTTTCATGTAGGAACTGAGGGAACAGAAACACTATTTGGAAATGATCATGTGCAAAAACATTGTACGTTTTGAATGGTTTCTTGAAAAGAGCGAGCCCAGTAACTGTTGTGAAATGATATATTTGATTTTCAGGGAACTTTATGAGCGCTTATAAACTCCATCCTGCTGCCTCTGACGCTGACAGAGGTGGTAAGAGTCGACCCCTTCCAAACCCCGAAGGGTATTTGTAGGTAAGACGTGTGAAAGAGCTGCCAGGCTCCCTAAAATCGCTCCTAAACGGCCTAAATCAGGTAAATTCCAGGGCGAATTGCAGAGCTCTGCTGACGTGCTTTAAAGTGGGTTGAATTTTTTGAAGGGAGGAAGGAGCCAGGGGTAGAAATTGCTTGACAGGCTCAGGTTGTAATGTTTCTAATTTGCATTTTCGCGGCTGGGTTAAAAGAATAAAAGTCATTAACTTAAAAAGGGTGGCAGAAGTAGCTGGCAGGTGTGGGGGTGTGCACTGCTGGGATCTGCTGCAACTGTTTAAAATACAGGGAGAAAGGGGCACGTGTGAGCCTTGGGTATCTCCACTCTTTTTGAAGCGTCTAAGTAATTGAATGTTGGGTTTAATTGTTATTAGTGATTCGTTAAGTGTAATGTTTGAGAATGGTTCTTGCAGCATCAGGCAGGGGAGGAGCTCTCAGGCAGGTTGGTGGTGGAGATGCTCTGTCTCCACTCACGTCCCACCCTCTCCTTCACCCCACAGAGCTCCACTGACCTCATTGCTGATCCAGCCCCGCTCCACCCCCCTCCCAGCAGATCCATGGATCGATCAATCGATCCCCAGCAGCTTTTCTGTCCCACAGCCTGCCCTGCCTTTGGCTCCAAAACAACCTCCCAGCGTCGCAGAGCCCCGATTTAATTAACCTTCTGCTGCTCTCCCTGCCCATCCCACCTCCTGTGGCATCTGTTCCAGTGTAATTCAATCCAGAAGCAAAAGAAACAGTCAGGAAAGAATCATGGTGCGCTCCTCAAGAGGTGGACAAATCACATTTTCTTGTTTCTTTTAGTTTCATAGGTTATGGAGTGGTTTGGGTTCAAAGGGACCTTAAAGCTCATCCAATCCCACCCCCTGCCATGGGCAGGGACACCTTCCACTAGCACAGGTTGCTCCCAGCCCCGTCCAACCTGGCCATGGACACTTCCAGGGATGGGACAACCCCAGTAGAACACAACTCACCTTGCCCACAATCACCTTTAAAAAACCACTTCCACTGGTGTCCCCTTTGCACCCACTTGTTACGTTTACTTGGCCCCTCATGAAAAATGCCTTTTCTAGACATTACTAAAAGTTACTCCCCCAAAATTTAACAGGGAAGCTTTTCCCCACTTGGAATTTGCTGTGTTTAATTGGAAGGCAAGTGCTCCAATCCTGGAGTCAGCATTTCAGGTACCAGAGTCAGAGATTTACGAGCTGTTTGCCGCCGGTCCAAGGACTTTCATCACGGATCCGGCCTGCAGAGCACAAACACATTGCAGGGAATTGCTTATTTCTAATGACATAAATAAGAATCCATGAACAGCTCCAAGACAGATTAGTCTCCAAAGCTGCAGCCTGGTTAGAAGCAGAGGTAATTTGTCCAAGGAGCACAGGGATTATTTATTATTTTTTTGGGTAAGAAAAACGTAAGCAACCAGCCTTCCTTTGCACTGCAAAACCAAAAGAACTCAAAAATAAGACATTCAGAGTCTTTCTTAGTGAGCTGTACAGAAATTGAAGGTATCCTCTAAAAAGTGAAAGGTAATAATAAAAGATTGTGTGAAATACGCAATTGAATTTTAGGTAGTTGATAAAAATGGGGTTAAAGGATACTTCTTTTAATCCCTAATCTTTTGGAAAAAACAGGTAACTGCAGGATTATATGGCAGAAATGGATAAAAGCTCTCAAAGAGATGTGAAACAGGGTGTCCTTTTGGAATGAAATACTGCCTGTGTTTAGGTTGTGTGGCGTTTTTACCTCCCAGAGCGTTAGAACACTGGGAACAGGGACTCAGAGCCTGCAGATGTAACACCGCTCCGTGCACGGAGCGATCCAGAGCGGGACAAGCAGAAGGGAAAATCAGGAGGGCAGGAGCTTCCCATTCCCAGCACAGAGCCAGAGAAGGGAGGGAATCCCAAACCAGCCACTCAGACTCCCGTACCTGTGCCCAGCGAAGTCCCATCTCCATGGTGATGGAAAAGTGGTGGAAAATCCAACATAAATGTGGCTTAATTTCCCCCTACAGAAGAATTGTTTCCATGAAGAGCTGAACTCGGCCTTCCCTGCCACGGTTGAGTTGTTGAGTAGGAGTTGCCATGAGCTAGGGATGTGTTCAAGATGTGTCTACTCCGAAGCACTTAAAAGACCTGGACAGGCAAATGCAGCCGAGCTGGAGATGGGATATGGCACTTACCTGGCTGTGAAATGTTGGCAGAGAGTCCCTGAGCGCGATTCCATGAGGCACAAACGACAGGAACAGCTAAACAAAGCTGTCAGCTGCCATGAAAGCCCGAGTTACGTGGTCTGATGGCCACGGGGAGCTGGCAGAGACCTGCCTGGGTGGGTCTGGGTCACCTCCCAGCACAGCAGCTCCCAAGAGCCCTTTTCCTCCTGTAGTTTTATGTGTGTTTATATAAAAATACAAGCTTTCAGCTGAACATAAAGGGACAGCAAGTCACACAGAAGTCTTAAAAACCCCTTGTGCACATGCAATGAGTCAGGGAGGGGGTTTTTTAATTCTTCTTTAAAACTCCTGGCACTGAGCAGTTGGATGTTGCTTTTAGTGTTACTGGCTGTTGATGCAGAGGCACATGAGCCGATGCAGCAAGTGCAGCAGTTTCAGACCATGAGCATGTTGGATCCACTGATGGATTTGGGGTTTGCATGTGCACAGCTGGGCAGGGTGTCACTGGCTATTGATACACCAGAGGTTGCTTGCTGGAGTTGACTGGGGGGGTGTGTTTGAGCTGCTGTAGCTGGTTATAGCAGTGGTGTCAGAGCAGCTAAAAATACCTCAGGCCAGTTCTGTTATCAGTTCTGTGCTCAGATTTCCCTGGTGAGGCTGGAGGAACCGAGTGTGCTGAAGTGAGTGTAAAATGTGGCTGCGGCACACGTGGGAAGGGAGAAAATAACAAACCACTTATACCCTTTCCTTGAACTTAGGAAGAGAGTATTAGGTCTTACTGTCAGCCCTGAAAGGCAACTTACAGCTTCTTTCCATAATACCCATTCAAAGCACCTCAGAGCTGTGCTGTCTCTTCTTCCACACTCCGTTAAACAACTGCACATGGTTTTTAAAACCTAAGGAGGGAATAATCCAGTACAATGGAGCTTTGCTTATGCTCAAAGTTATCTGCACTTTGAAAGCCAGGTTATAATGAAATAATTGAGAGTTCTACATGAAACGTGGAGCTCTCAGAGCTCAGCTGTTGAGCAGCATCTCACAGGTAGTGAGCATGGAGTGACGGGACAAGGGGGAATGGCTTTAAGCTGAAGGAGGGCGGGTTTAGGTGGGATACTGGGAAGGAATTCTTGGCTGTGAGGGTGGGGAGGCCGTGGCACAGGTTGCCCAGAGAAGCTGTGGCTGCCCCTGGATCCCTGGAAGTGTCCAAGGCCAGGTTGGACGGGGCTTGGAGGAACCTGGGCTGGTGGAAAGTGTCCCTGCCCATGGCAGGGGAGTGGAGCTGAATGGTCTTTAAGGTCCCTTCCAACCCAGACCTTTCCATGATTCTCTGAATTGCAATCACAGAATGGTTTGGATTGAAGGGATCCCAGAGATGTTGTGGTTCCAACCTCCCTGCCATTAGGGCTGTTATCAAAGCAGACAGTTATTATCCTCTGTATCTTCCAAGTTCCTATGCAGTGACCTGGAGAAGCTTGGACTTTATTTTGCAGGTGAAAGCCAGTTTTGTGCCTGGTGGGGATTTCTTAGGGGTAGTTAAAAAAAAAAAAAAAAAAGAAGGGTTTAAGGACAAGTTTAAACTCAACTTCGAAGGAGTGAGTTTGGTTTGGGAGTAGTTCCCAGCGCTGAGCTGAAGGAAACTGGCTGTGCCCAGTGCCCTGCAGCTGCCCCAGCATCACCTTGGGCACTCCTAAATCCCCCCAGGTGGGCAGGGCAGAGGTAGATCCAGCTCTTCCTTTCTGCCCAGATGTGTAAGCCAGCACTGTTTGAGTATTATTAATGTCCTGGCTCTGGAGGCAGAAGGGGGAACACACAATAAACTTGTAATGATTCAGAACCTCCATATCCTGGGTACAGCTATTTAGGGTGAAGTCTAAAAAGTTCTTCCTTTTGCAAGGAAAGAAAAATAACCTTGGAAACAAAAGTCTCTCTAATTTTCATTTTATGTAAGCGTCTGTGTTCTGGCTTGGGCTCCCAGAGACAGTGAATGCCCCCAGACTGACTGTGGGTGGTCAGCAGTTCAGCAAATTGGGCCATCCATCTAAATTTGTCTCTCTTAAATCTATCGGATTCACGTCAGCGTTGGTTCCAGCAGTACAATGGGGATTCAATAACTTCAAGGAAGCCTTCTGTGATCCTACTGTATCATCCATTTTCATAAGAGCGAAGCCACCGTGGAAGGACTGTTCCAGATGCTCAGCTCCCAGAGCTGGTGCCGTAGGAACAACAGCCGTGGTTGCACGGGAGGCACTCTGGGGTTTTTAATTTGCAGTAGTGACACACCAGAAAGCTGCTGTAAACTTCCATTGTGGGAGTAAATGGGAATTTCTGGAAGCAACTGGCTTAAATTTCCTGGGGTTTCGTACGTATCCCACACTGTGTGATTTGTGGGTTTCAGTTCCAGTTATCAAAAAGGAATATTTTGTGGAAGGTAACATCCTTTTACTGGAGCTGCGGCCCAAACCAGGACAGAGCTGGGAAATGGAGACGGGCTCTCCTCCAGATTGTACATTATCAGATGAATAATTAACTGTAGACTAATTGCAAATCCTAATTAGCCTCCTACAACTGCACTAAGCACAGTATTGCTTCAGTGTAACGTGGCAAAAACTTGACCTTCAGGTTTAACCCTGCTGCTGGTGTGAGCTTGACTTTCAGAGCCCAACTTACGTGTGATAATGCAAGTTAAAAAACTCCACAGGTTTTTGTTGTAAAATTAAATGGATACAGAAGTGCCACTGTCCATGCCTGGCCTTTTCCTGGTGTGCATTGCTAGCTGGGAGCTTTTCTGTGCCACTTTTCCTTCAGGCGGTGGAAAAAAATCGGGAAAAACTATCTGGAATGTTGATTTTTGGTCTGTTCTATAGACTTGATGGCAGGTGGACTTTTGAGTCATGGCCCAGCAGGGTGAGTGGGTTGGTGTCTGGAGAGGCTTGATTGCTCTATAACCATGAGCAAGTTTGGGGACAGCAGGTGACAGTGGAATGGATTTTCTGTCCCGGTCTTTTCCTCTTAAGCATTCAGCAGCACAGGTCTGGAAGCTCATGGAATCCTTTCCAAATGGGCACCTGTAGCCTTGTCCTCTCTGTGAGTAACCTGTAGGCAGTTTCTGTGTGAGGGAGGAGAGCAAATGCTGTCCCTTCTCCGGTGCTGCTCCGGGCGGTCTCGTTCTCCGGTGGCTGTGCTGTGGGACAGCGGGATGCCTGGGTTTGCTTCCTTGGGAGAAAACAACAAGCAGTGAGAGGAGGAACTACAGCTAACCCTTGGAAAAAACATGCATTGGCAATGCATGACCCGAAGTGAATGACAGGATGGTAAAACAGGGTGGAATAACCTGACAACCCGGATCCCCGAGGGCGCAGCGGGAAGAGGTAGCGGCGTTGGGTTGGCAAAACCACCGGGCAGCAGCCGAGGTGAACAAATTTCCTGTCTGAATCTGGTTTTCTTCCCGTTCAGGTGATACTGAGCAGGAGCTGGGACCCCCTCCATCCGTAGATGAGGCAGCAAACACACTCATGACTCGCCTGGGCTTCCTCCTCGGAGAGAAAGTCACGGAGGTTCAGCCAGGGCCCCAGTACAGCATGGAGGTGCAGGACGAGAACCAGGTATGACCCCCCCACCCCGATCCCTGCTGTTTGGGATCTCTCTGGAGCACGGGAGAGGGTGGTTGTTGCCTGATGCCACGGCAGGCGAGTGTCTCCTCGTGGTGCTGGGCTAAAGGCCGTGTCCCCTCGTCCCGCAGTGACTCATCCCCGCGGAGCGGCGGGTCGTGGATCCGCGGAAAGGCTTCTGTTGTTCCTCTGCTGCCGCGAGCGTGGGAGTGGGCAGCGTTTCTAATCAGATTGCAGTGACCAAAATAAGCTGTTCTTGCCTCTGTCTTCGCTGTGGGGTGTTCCAGGAGTGCTTTAGTGGTGTTACATAAAGGCTCCCGGGCTCTGCACGAGGCAGAGCGACGGAGTAATAGCCTGATTTTACAGATAGTCACAGTTCCTGCTCGTGTTTGCCCAGCAAGGTGATTTCATGCTCGAAAACAGGTAGAGAAGGCAAATCATAAAATCTTTATTGTGATGGAGCTTGTTACAATCCCCCTGGCTGGCTGGAAAGCAGGAATCCTCCAGGCTGTGATATAGATTTTGTGGAAACTGCCTGAGCTTGAATTTCTCCCTCCTTCTCCTCAAACCTGGACAATTTACAGCGTTGGTGAGATGAGGATGAAACCAGGAGACATTTTCCATCCCCATTTTTTTTTAATTGACAGGTAGATAGTCCAATATGTAGCAGAAGAGGATGAAACTCAGCAAACACTTGTAATTCTCTCTTGTTTTAACAGTCATCACGTGACTCTGCACAGGTCACTCAGATATTTAACACAGGTGTAATTCAGAGGACCTGAATTCCTTAAGAGATAGTGAAAAGTGGCAGCCAGGAAGAGCCTGTCCTCATGGGACCATGGCTGCCCCATCCCTGGAAGTGTCCAAGGCCAGGTTGGCTTGACTGACACAAAAGGTTTTTGATCTCCTGGGCTAAAGTTTGCTTGAGAGCCAAGAAGTGTAGTTTTGTCAAGTTCTTGCCTTTAACATACACATTTTAACACTTTCATTCAATTTTTTAATGCAAGTTGTGATGGATTTGAGATGGACTTTACTATACATTGGGCTAAAAAATGTCCTTTTAACAGGCACCTATTTGAACTGAATACTTCAAAGCCAAGCAGAGCTTTCTACTATAAATGGTTCCTTTTGTTGTTGCCTTTTGGCAAAAATTAAATTCCCATCTTTTCTCTAAAGCCAAAGATGTCTTTGGAGAATAAATAAAAGAAAAATCTAAAGAGAAACAGCAGAGAGTTATCCTCTAAAATAGATTGGTATCTTGGGCTGTGTGCTAATTTTTTCACGAAAAAGTTTTCCAGGGGCCTTTGAATGCTATTCATGTGCTGGAAAAGATAAAGAGAGGCTGGTTCCTCAATTACCAAGTTAATTTTTTCCTTTCTTTGTGAACGTCTCCTGCTGTCAGCACTTGCCCAGAATTGTGGAATACTCAAGGTTGGAAGCGACCTCGGGAGTCATCCCATCCCATCTACCCGCCAGCTGGAGGCAGGGCTGGGTGCAGGGAGGGACTGTGGTGCTCAGGGCATGTCCAGGCAGGGTTTGGAGATCTCCATGGGTGGAGAATCCATGGGCTCTCCGGGCAGCCTGTCCCAGGGTCAGCCACTTCAACTGAGCAGAACTTTTTTCCTCTAATAGAAGATTTCCTTGGTAGAACCCGTGACTGTCGCTCCTTGTCCTTTCCCTCTTTTCACTGCTGAGAGGAGCGGGGTTGTGTCTTCTCTCCAAACCCCTGCAGGCAGTGGAAGGCTGCAGCTGTCCCTAGATCCAGTGTAGGTGTCCCTTCTCCAGGCTGAATGAACCTTCTCCATCAGCCTCTCCTCCTCCTCCTCCTCCTCCTCCTCCTCCCCATCAGTGTCTCATCCTCCTCTTGCCTCTTCCTTTTCTCCATCAGCCTCTCCTCCTCCTCTTCTCCATCAATTTTGCCTCTTCCTCCTCTCCATTGCCCTCTCCTCCTACCTCAGCCCTACCCATCCCACATTTTTGGGGCCCTCCTGACTCTTCCATCTCCCGCTGGCTGTGCCAGGACACAAATCCCGTCCAAGCTGAAGTTGCTTCTGAATTGCAGCGAATCTTGGGAAAGCATCTCCAACTCTCCTTCCCAAATCCAGTTTCTTCTGCTACCCAACGTCAAGTCGTGTTGAAAATCACACAGTGAGACATTTATGGGATTTGCAAAGAGTAATTCTTCTATCACTCACTGATTAATTAAAATCTGATTGAGACTTTGACAATTGGGTAGGTTTTATGTGTTAATTTGCAGGGGCTGGGCAAAGAAAACATTCCTTGGATCAAAAGCTGCTGCTTGTTATTCCAGCCATGCTTTGCCTTCTCAGGCAATAATTATTTGCCATCTCACCAGTGCTTGAGCTGAAGGGAAGGTGAGGGATGGAGATGTTTGCACTGAAACAGCCCCAATCTGTTCATCTCCATGTTGTTTTTCCTCCAGTTGCCTTATTTTGAATGTGTCCAAGGATATAATCTCTAATCCAGATTGCAATTATTTAGTATGTTTTCTGTGCTGTCTCTTAATGGTGATTTCCTTGTTGAGACATCCCAAATGCTGAAGATTAAATCCTTTCTCTCTTACTTTTTGGGAAACTCTTTTCTGACTGCACTGGCTGCCAGAGCAGCACAAAGGACACCAAAAGCTCTGGCAGAACAGGGTAATTTTTCAAAGCTTAGTGAAAATGTGACAGATGAAACAGCAGCAATAATAATACAGAATGTTCTGTCAATGGAAATTTATATTTAAAACTCGCACAGAGGAACATTTTTCTATATCCATACAAAAATAAAACATGTCAATCAATGCCAAGTGATATACCATGTTACTTTATTATTTCCAGTTGCAAGGAGCTTGTTCTTCAGGAGCTGCATTGATAAAACCGCAAATAAAGGAACTTATATCACTTCTGGCATTTCATGAAACAATAGTGTTATCAGCTGGAGGGAGGATGAGTGTACCATCCTTGCACTGAATTTTAATTTGCTTTAAAGTGCAGTGTTTTCTGTGATTTAAAGTTAGTGGATGTTATTTTGCACTGAGATAAGTTTCAGTGGGGATTTGTTTAAAATGACAGTTAAAAAAAAGGCACAGAATAACTTCACCCTAAGGAATTTATAACAGTCATAATGCTTCATGTTCTAGAAGGTGCCACATGTGAGCTGATGGAGCTTTTAGATGCTGTAGTTTAAGGTTAGAAGGCTCCTCTGGAGATCATCTACCTGGCACAGGTTGCCCAGAGAAGCTGTGGGTGCCCCTGGATCCCTGGAAATGTCCCAAGGCAAGGTTGGAAAAAAATGCTGCAATATTTGCTTTGAATACTGACACACAAGTAGCTTTTAATTTGGCCGCTAGAACGAACAGAAATCATGTTGCAGAATTACAAGCAGATTCAGAAAAACTAAGAGGGTGTTTAGACATCTGAGGAGATGGAGAAGGTTCATGGGGAGAGAAGGCTCGTGACGGGTGATGGAACAAACGTGTGAAACCAGAACGTGCAGGCAGCCAGAATTCCCAGAGCACTCGGCTTGCCTGCAGTTGCTGGAAGGCACTGGGGGAAAAGGAAAAGTGTTGGTAGGTGCCAAGAACGTGAAAGAACGGAAAATAACAATAACTGGGATCCAGCAGTGGCACTGCGGAGGGGGTGGGGAGAGCAGAGCCTTGGTTTGCCTGTCCCTAGTGGTTCGAGGGGTGGTGTGTTGGCAGCCATCCTGTTCTGGGGTGTTTTAGAATCACAGCATCATTAAGTCTGGAAAAGACCTCCAAGATGATCAAGTCCAACCTTTGACTGAAGCCCACCATGCCCACTAGAGCATATCACAGAGGGCCACATCTGCTTGTTGTCCGAACAGTTCCAAGGGTGGTGACCCCGCCAGTGCCCTGGGCAGCCCCTTCCAATGCCTGACCACTCTTTCAGTGATGAAATTTTCCCTTGTTTCTGACCCTCCTCTCCCCTGGCTCATCTTGAGGCCCTTATCCTGTCCCTTGTTCCCTGGGAGAAGAGGCCAACCCCGATGGATACCGGAGGGAGATCATAAATTCTCGTGGGAACCCCCACCCGCTTCGTTGTCCGCCCTGTTGGGATCTCTGTGTTAAACACACAGCCCCTCCGGCAGAGCCGTGACATTGGCACTGCCTCCCTGCCTCGCTGATGTGCTGATCCACGTTTGGGATGTTCTGGGATCGAGTTGACATCGATTCCCCTCTCCCTGGCTTGAGAGCAGAGGGGCTGCCCCGTCCTCCCCCCCATTGCCGGGGATGCTCCGTGTTGCCTCCGGCACTGGGGGGGTCACACTCCGAGTAAGGATTTTTACAGCTCCCGTTGGATAAAGTAGGATTCTTCTTGGTAGCTGCACATAGTAGTTGCCTTCTAATTTAAAAACCAGTAAATCTTAGATGTTTTTTAAGCTTCAGATATGGAACAGCGAGGAGGAAGTAAAATTGGGTGCCAGGCCTGTTCTGCAGTTTGCATGTGCTCTCTGTGGTCACCTTGGGTTCACATGCCACGAAAGAAGGGAATACAAATCCATACAATTATTAGGGAACTGTTCACACAGAATAAAAGAACTCTGATTGAATCAAATTCCAGATGGGGAATGAACCTCTGCTGTCCTTCCTTGGGACCAGGATCATTCACACAACAGCGAGTGAAGTGTTGCCCACCAAGCCAACAGCAGCAGCACTCGCCATGCTCTGCAGTGCCCCCTGAGCAAGGGGGACAAGGGGCCACCTGCCTCTGCAGAACCCAGATAAATTTAAGGGAGGATCACATGCTCAACCCCCGTTTTTTTAATGCTTACTTCTTTATCCAGTAGCCTGTGGTTAAAACAAGGGCTCTGTCTTATATCAAATTGAATTCAAGAATGAGTTTGTTTTCTTAATAAATCAATCTCCCTGCACAGCATCAGGTGGAGAAACTCCTCCAGGTTCCTTGCTCCAAAACAACCTCTAAACAGCATCTTCTTTGTGCTCCTACATTTTTTTTGTTTTGTTCTGCCTTTAGTAATTTATAATCTCCCTACGGTATCCATCAGGGTCGGCCTCTTCTCCCAGGGAACAAGGAGCAGGGTAAGGGGAAACGGCCTCAAACTGAGCCAGGGGAGGTTCAGGTTGGATACAAGGGAAAATTTCATCACTGAAAGAGCAACATTTTCCTTATTATGAGCTTTTTTTTTAAAACTTTATCTGGAGGCGAAGGCGAGTCTGGGCATGGAAGGGCAGTCTTGCATCTAGGAAAGGGCTCTCGAGTTTCCTCTCTGCAAGGGTGTAAAACCACTGTTGTTTTCACTGAGTGGAGGAAACATTTATAGAGCACAGTAAAACCTGCAGCCCCACAGAGGGTTCTGGGCAGATGGAAACAGCGCAGAGGTCTTTGTAGGATTACCTGGATGTGGTGTTTCTTGCTGTAGATGAAGGTGAGGTCCCACCGTGTGCTTCCCGCTGGAAGATCTCCACTTCAGCAGAGGCTCAGAATTTAGCTCTCTGTCGTGATTTTTAGCCTTTTTCTTTAAACTTCCAATTAAAAAAATTCCTGATCGAGTATGGAATCAAGCTTGTGGTAAACACCACTAGTTACGTTTTCCGTGGTTCCCGCTGAACGTGGAAGTTGGGATCTCCGAAGGAGAAAGCGAGCGCGGCGTCTGTTTGCCGCAGGTTGGGGGGTGGCCCAGGGGAGGTTCCCATTTCGAACCAGTGAAGCACTTTTTGCCTTCCCCACGCCGAGCAGGCCGAGCGTGAGCTGTGCAGGAGCCCTCGCGGTGCCTGCCCGGCCGCGGCGGTGACGTGTCCCCTCCCTCGCAGAGCTCGGCGGTGACGCAGCGCATCAGCCCCTGCTCCACCCTGACCAGCAGCACGGCCTCGCCGCCCGCCAGCAGCCCCTGCTCCACCCTCCCTCCTGTCAGCACCAGTGTCACGGCCAAGGACTGCACCTACGGAGCCGTCACCAGCCCCACCTCCACCCTGGAGAGCCGGGACAGCGGCATCATCGGTGAGTGCCCGGCCCGAGCGCTCCTCGTCCGCACGAGTGTCCTGGGATGGGCTGACGGGGTCGCTTTGCAGCCGTGGAATCCCAGGATGGTTTGGGTTGGAGGGCATCTTCGAGATCATTCACTTCCAGGGGCTTCCGCAGAACCTTCTAACCTGCTGCCAGCCCGCGTTGCTCCAAGCCCCGTCCAGCCTGGCCTTGGACACTCCCAGGGATGGGGAAGCCACAGCTTTTCTGGGAATTCCATTCCAGCCCCTCACCACCCTCACAGAGAACAATTCCTTCCCAATATCCCATCTAACCCTGCCCTCCGGCAGTGGGAAGCCATTCCCTGTGTCCTGTCCCTCCAGGCCCTTGTCCCAAGTCCCTCTCCAGCTCTCCTGGAGCCCCTTTAGGCCCTGGAAAGGGCTTTAAGGTCTCCCTGGAGCCTTCCTTTCCCCAGGCCAAACAATCCCAGCTGTCCCAGCCTGTCTCCAGACCAGAGGGGCTCCCAACCCTCTTGGTATCTCCATGGCCTCCTCTGGACATGCTCCAACAGATCCACATCCTTCCTATGTTGGGACCCCAGAGCTGGATGCAGCACTCTATTTAGATAATAAGATATTATTTAGGTAATACTCCTGTATTTGCTAATTAGGGGGGTGGTTTTGCACTATTCAAGTTAAAACTGCAGTGACCAAGGTGAACTGGATCCCTACATAGTAGCTGGTGAAAACTGGGAGGTAAGAGGTTGATAACTTCGCATCGATTAATTTACTTTTGGATCTTATTTATGTGGTGAAAGAGGAAGCCTTGGGCAGAGCTGGGTTAAGTCAGCACAAATGTCCAGGTGCTCTAGCAGGTTTTTCCCTTGGGTGGTCTGTGGGTTGTAAGTGTAAAGAATCTGGAGGAAATGACATGCACAGATTAATTTCTGTTTAATAACTGGAAAGGCACAATGGGGGAACATGAATGTCTCTGTGACACCAGGCAGGATGGCCCTCGCTTGGTCGTCCTTGCCATGTGTTGTATGTTGAGTATTTCTCCAGCCTAAGAAGATTTTGCTTCGCCAGCAGTTCATGTAGTGTTTAAAAAAAAGAAGAAGAAAGGCAGGTTGATAATTTTGGGAGGTTTGTTGCACTAGTGATTAATATTTTGCTTGGCTGATCAGGAAATCTGGGCTTAGTTCAGCTCCTGGATGCCACAGCAACCCTTGCAGCACTTCTGCCTGCGTGATCTTGAAATGCAAATGGGTGAGCTATTCTGAGCTGCTGCCAAAGTAGGTTAATGAATCCTGGGAAGAGTCACCGCAGGATCCCACCCCCTCGGTTCCGTGCTCACCGTGTCCCACCGGCAGAGCTGCCCCTTCTGCCGGGCTGGGCTGGAGCGTCGCGGTGAGTAGATGTGGGTGTTTGAGCCCAGCTGGGTCCAGCCTCTGGCTGAGCTGTCTGTTGGGTCTCAAGACCTGAGCAAAGCCTGAAAAAAGAAAAAAAAAAGTGTGTTCTCTGCTTTTCCAGCTGCTCTTCCCAGCGAGGTCTGTGGGTTCTGCGTGTTGGTGTTGGGCTGGACTGGCCTCGAGGGGGGTTGGCAGGTGCCAACCTGAGGCAGGGAAGTCACTGAGTGCTGCAGTTTGGTTTCATCTGGACTTGCCTGTCCATGGGAAAGCCAGAGGGGTTCTGGGTGGCCTTTGTGCTTCACCTGGGTGGCAGAGAAGCATCAGCACCGTCCCAGTTCCTGGCACGATGAGGTGTCGAATCCCTTTGCTGTTGACTCCCAGCCCTGCCCTCTGTTCAGTAGGTCTGTAGGAATTAATTTTTAAATCTGATACATTTTGTTTCACCTTTCACGAGGAAGATTCTCTCTTAGAGGTTCTCCTGTTGGGATCTTAAGATTTTCTCATGGAAACTTTGGAAATAATAGAAGGTGGCTTATCCCAAGGCTATGTTAATGCGTCCCAGATGGAAAAGTCGTGTCAAAATGAGCTGAAGTGGGATAGGGGAAGCACTTTTAAGGCTTTCAGAAAGCAAGGCTTTCCTCTGCCAGTGTTTTCACTCCAAGGAAGACAAGGGCTTCTTTCCTCCCTTGTTTCCTCTCCCCCTTTGTTTTGACAATAACATTTTCAGCACCTTATCCTGGCGTTTGACAGAAGCTGAACAGCTGTAACAAATGGTGTGGAAAAAGCTCTTCTCCCACCAGGCCTTCCAGCAGGGAAAAAATCAGGAGGTTTTCCACAAAGCCTGATTTTGTGCACCCCCACCCTGTCCTGCAGGTGTAGGGTCAGTGGCAGCAAAGGGGAGGCTGTTCCCCGTGGGAGGTGGGTGCAGTTTGGCCATTCCCCTTCCCTCTGGGATGGGAATTGGGTGTGCACAGGTGTGAACGGTGCTCCCTGCGTGGCAGCAACTCCCTGGAATTGTTTGCATTGTGGAGGAGACAAATTGTCCACCTGTAGGAAGCAAAACCCACCTCCTGCTCTTCTTAACTATCCAGCGAGGTGGACGGAGTTTTGGTGTTGTAATCTGGATGTCAAGACTGAATCTTAACCAGT
The DNA here is from genome assembly GCA_036023395.1 of Myiotriccus ornatus. Taxonomy (NCBI): domain Eukaryota; kingdom Metazoa; phylum Chordata; class Aves; order Passeriformes; family Tyrannidae; genus Myiotriccus; species Myiotriccus ornatus. The sequence continues at coordinate 1,383,561 of JAYRBT010000081.1, read as the reverse complement.
CAGGTTTTCTCTGATGACTTGTCCTCCTGGAGTTATTCCTGTCCCTTTCTATGTCACCTCTTACGTAATTTCAGTTATTAGAGAAAAAGTGTGTCCTGTCTCTGATCTGCACAGTGCAGGGACTGTTTCATGGCTTTAATAAATGCATCAATTGGCTTAAAACAGATTTACTTTGAAATTTTTGAGCCTCCACGGTTAAAGGGAAGCTCAGTCTGAAAAAAAAAAAATGTTACAAAGTCCAGATCTTTACATTCAGATATTCCTGATTTGTAAAAGAAAAGCAGTGGGGAGGGGGGCAGGAGGGGAGCCAAGAGGAGAGGCAGGAGCGAGTCAGCCCTTTCTCCTGGATGCCACAGAATCCTCTCCACGTAAAACAGGATGGCTGGTGAAAATCCTGACCCGGCTGTAACCCCTGAACAGCTTCCAGGATTTTTTGGCTCTCGCTGTGTGAAAGCAGCCAACTGTTAATGTTCAGAAATCTGCTACTGAAGAGAAAACTGGTCAGAGAATCACGTGCCGCTCCGGGGGAACTTTGCACCTCACGGCCCCACCGACGTGGGCTCGGGAGCTTTGCTGCTGGAATGCAGCAGAACAGGGGAAAACCTCCACCAGTCTCAACAATCCTGCAGAATGGACCAGCAGACGTTTCTTGCCACTGTGCAGAGCTTACCCAGGTGATGCTCAAAGCAGCACTTGGTGCCATTAGCAGGAATCTCCCGAGGGAAGTGAAGGAAAGGCTGTTTTCCATGTGGCATCTTCCCGGAGAAGTGCTGTCACTCAGCCCCAGATGAAATGGGGCCACACTTCTCGTTCATGCTGAGCCCTGTGGTGATCTACACTCTGTTCCCTGCTGGCTTGTCAGGGGATCATCCTGAGCAGGGACACAGGTATGTTGGAAAAGCAGCTTAAAGGGGAGGCAGGTGAGCTGTGGAAATCCTCCTGCCCTGGTGACGTGCACAGCTCTGACACCGTGTGGACCAGTCGCCTTCACTTAGATTTTGTGGATTTATTAAATGAAAAATGACATGTAAAGGAGCCCTGTCCCCTCCTGGGAGTCCCTGGCATGTAGTTTTTCCCTCTTAGTCTTTTTTTTTTGCTGTTTTTTGCCTCTGATTCTTGAGCTTTTATCAAGATGCTGCTTTCAACAGATTTATGTGTTCGTGGGTTAAAAATAGGTTTGTTAATAAATTCACCTAAGTGCCTGCTAAGCAGAATAGATGCTGCTGACAATAAAACAAGATGGATTTGTTTGCAACTTTAACTGCTTTGAAAAAGGAACAAAGAGCAGCTCCAAAGGCACATCAAGATAAATTTATCTCAGGTTAAATATTTTTGTGATCTTACAGTTAAAGCGTTTGAATTCTGACATTCTCATCGGTATTATGAAATGCTGTGTTAATAATGAATAAGATTTCTGAGAATTACAGATATTTTTTAAAATCCAGCCAGCTTCCATTTGGGCTTGTTCCCCAGAGAGGAGCTCCCTGAAAAATGTCTCACCCTGATGACTAGTGAGCTTTTGTTCACTAATGCCACCTGCACATTGCAGGTGATGGTTCAGGAGGTGAAAAGGGAGGTGATTTATCAGGTGTCTTGAGTAAAATCAGTGGGGTCACAGAATCCCAACCCACACCAAGTACAAAAGGACATTTTCTCTGAATCCCAGTTCAGTTCTTTTCTCCAGGTTATTAAAAGGAAAGATTAAGCAGAATGCAAAACCATCAACAGTTCTGCCTTCTCCCAGTTAAACCACAGAAGCACCAAGGACTGGGTTTGACAGCAAACTGTGGCCCATGAATACTGGAGAGGCAATGGATCAGCTCCAGGTGTTGGTTACATTCTTCCTGGGGGAAGGAAAAAAGAGCAGGCAAAAAAGGAGAAGGAAGTGGCACAGAACAGATAGTAAACTCTGAGATCAGCTTTGGTTTATGGTCCAGGCCTGTAGATGGCTAAAAAAAGTTGAATGAAAAACTGAAAGAAAGACTGAAGTGAAAAGCCAGCTCAGAAGGCTCCTTGAGGAGGATTCATGAGCTCCCACGGTGTTATTTTGGATGTTGTGATAAGTGGCTTCTCTTTAATGTTTTAGCTGGTGGTGGTGTGAGATGGGATGGGACTGTCAGCTTTTGTTTTAAGAGCAGCAAGATTTTAAACTTCATGCTGAGGAAAAGCTTCCCAATGATCCAGGCTTGCCCAAAAAATTAATGCTGAGGCTTAAATAACCTCCATCTCCTTGTGAACCCCCCACCTCTCCCTCATTTGCCTCCTTTCTGCTTTCTGGTTTAAATCTAATAATTTTAAAACCCGTTTCAAGACCGGGGTGGGCTTGTAAAAAGGAAGAAAAAGTTGTTCTTGCTGGTGCTAAAGAAAGAAATTAAAGGGGAATTGAGCGTGACAGGCAGAAATAAAGATCCAAAATGGACAAGGTGGACAGTACAAAGAGGGCACTGAATCAAGAAGGTGAGGGGAGCTGATGTGGGCTTAGAGGGGTGTGTATGTGCATTTCTGCTTTGGAAATTTTCCTGACTCCACTGTAAAAATCCAGAGGTTGCCTGGAGCTGAGTGTTGTGGTTTAGCCCCAGCCAGCAACTGAGCACCGGGAGAGAACCAGGAGGGTAAAAGTGGGTTGAGATAAGGACAGCTTGATAATTGAAATAAAATAATCATGACAGTTCTAATGGCAATTAAAAGGAAAACAACAAAACCCATTAGAAATAAAGCCCCAGATAAACAAGTGATGCAAAGAACAAACAGTTGCTCACCACCAGCCTCCTGATGCCAGTTCCAGCAGTAGCCCCTGGCCAGTTTTCCCCCCCCCAGTTTCTGTGCTGAGCATGAATCCATATGGAATGGAGTCTCCCTCTGGGCAGTTGGGGTTGGCTGTCCTGGCTGTGCCCCCTCCCAGCCTCCCCACAGGCACCAGGAGCTGAAAAGTCCTTGACTTTGTGTGAGCCCTGCTCGGCAGCAGCTGAAACATGGGGGTGTCAGCAGCGCTGTCCACATCCTGAATCCCAACCACAGCACTGTATCAGCTGCTGGGAAGGAGATTGACTCTGTCCCAGCTGAAATCAGGGCACTGAGGCACCCAGCAAGGTGTAGAATCGTGAAATTGGTCAGGTTGGAAAAGCCCTCTAAGGTCACTGAGTCCAGCTATTCCCCAGCACTGCCGAGGTCACCACTAGCCCATGTCCCCAAGTGCCACATCCACACAGCTTTTAAATCCCTGCAGGGATGGGGACTCTACCACCTCCCTGGGCAGCCCCTGCCAGTGCCTGACCACCCTTTCCAGGGAGAAATTCCTCCCGATGTCCAACCTGCCCTCCCCTGGCACAGCCAGAGGCCATTCCCTCTCCTCCTGTCCCTGTTCCCTGGGAGCAGAGCCCGACCCCCCCTGGTTTTATAAACTGAAGCTGGGCTGAGCTCTTCTATCTCACGGTGTTTGCAGGGACTTGGTCTCTGATGGTTGGTGGGTCTGGCTCTGTTGAAGTGCTGCTTTATCTAGACCTTGCATTTCTGGCCTGAGGAGCAGGCAGGTCTGAGGCCTGGGAGGCATTATCCCATTCCTCATCCCATTCCTCATCCCATTCCTCATCCCGTTCCTCATCCCATTCCTCATCCCGTTCCTCATCCCATTCCTCATTCTATTCCTCATCCTATTCCTCATCCCATTCCTCATCCCACTTGGCAGCCAGTGCAGCAGGGGACTCAGAGCAGAACTGATTTAGGGTCAGCGCGGTGCTGCTGTCAACATGTTTTTCATTATGTTTCAGGACCTTTAGTGTGCTCACCTTGACTTATAAAACCTCCAGGCTTGGCACAGAAATGGCTTCACCTGTTTCATCTCTGTCTATTTACAGGACTGTTGATATGACTTAAACCAATGATTTTAATTCGTGGGTTTTTTCCTCTTATTTGAGAATTGCGTTGAAAGAGGAATCAAACCTCCGGCGAGCCGTGTGGATTTTGACCTCGAGCCTTGAGCAGGGCAGACTTAAGCATTTTGGGGGTTTCTTTTTTTTTTTTTTTACATGGATATGCCTTAAACCCTCTGGCTGGTGGTGTCCAGCAGAGACTATAATGCTCTAAAGGTGCTCCAGGGGTTGCTGGGGCACGGGCTGCGTGTGACCTCCTTCCCTCGGGAAAGGTTTTGGACTGATGCTTCCTGCCTGCCAAATTTGTCTGTTTGGCAGCTGGAGCGGTCTGGGCCGACGTGGCTATATTTAGGTGTATCCCTCTGTGGCTGAGTTTATGAAGGCTTATGTAGATTAGGGTAAAAAATTTATTTCACTCCTTGCCAACTCGCACGTGTTGGCTGGGCCGTCTCTGATGCGATGAGGCAAGTGGTGCTGGAGACGAGGGAAACGAGGTTAATTCAGCCTGGGTTTGGAGCTCCTTGCAGGGCAGAATATTAAAGCTCGTTGCTTTGCTGCAGTTACTCCTTTGAAGCAACAAAAAAATCCCTGCTTCCTACTTGAGACGCTGTAAATCTTCACTTGTAATTAACGTTACCGCTGTTGGTCATCGTCAGGTGGGACCCACAGAAAACTCTTCTCCTGCAGTTCCAGCTGGCAGGGGAAGGTGAAGGTTGATGTTTGCCAGGTGTGGTCTTTGCCTCGAGGAGAATTGGATGGGATGGCAAAAATCCCCTCGTGTGTGTTTGACTGGAGACAAGTTCAGCTGAAAGGCTCCTGCCCCAGGGCTTAGGCCAGCTTGCAGCTAAATGAGGAATAAGTATCTGTGGCCTGTAAATACATGAAAGTCTCCGAGCACTGTGGTGCTATCTGCAGTGACTGAGGTGCTGTCTTGGGGGGGCTGCTCCTGCTTCTGTTCAGCTCTGGTATTTCCCCAAAGAAATGAAAATATTTGCAGAAAGTTCCAATCAGAATGTTTCACCAAGGGAAACGAGCCGAGCTGGGAAGGGAAAGTTTGACACAGGCGAGTCCTCTGCCAAGGAAATGCAGGAGTGAATCTTGAGCGCTCAAAGCAAGGTGGGAGATGACTCCAGGATGTCTGGAGCGTGTTCTTCCCTCCTGACATGACAGTCCCAGGTGGCTTCAGATGTGCCCCTCGGAGCTGGGGCAGGTGGTGCTTGTGCAGAGGGTGGGTTGGGATCTTGGGGACCAGAGATGTAGCAAATCCTGGGAGAATGAAGATGGGGAAGGGTCTTGATTTGAAGCTGTATGAGGACACTGAGGGCACTTGGTGTGTTCAGCTGGAGGAGACTGAGGGGAGACCTCCCTGCAGT
>JAYRBT010000081.1:1357448-1372580 GCA_036023395.1 Myiotriccus ornatus | reverse complement strand
TTGCCCAGAGAAGCTGTGGCTGCCCCTGGATCCCTGGAAGTGTCCAAGGCCAGGTTGGACGGGGCTTGGAGCAACCCAAACCATTCTGTGATTCTCCGATTAATCTCATCTTGAACTTTGTCACAGAATGTATCTTCAGTTAAAAAAACCAGCTAAAAGCAGCTGGGAAGGGCGCTGCTGTTTGCCCAGGCAAAGCACTGCCTTGGAATGGGAAGGGGAGCTGTGCTGTGGAAGGGTGACCCTTGATGCCTGAGCTGGACATTCAGGTCTTTGAAGGAACAGAGATTTCTTTGGGAAGTTTGCATTTCGTGGACACAAAGAACGTCCCGTTCTATTCCCGTCACCCGTGAAATGAAACGTGAAATCTTGTGTTACCCAGACCACATGCATGGTTTATAAGGCCTGTTTAAATATTAATAGGGAATTAAAATGCCCTTATATAATATACTAGCTCTGCTCTTTTTCCTGTGGGAGAATATAAAATAGCAGCAAATGTATTATTAGTGACAAACTGGAATGGAACTTTGATGGAGTCACAGAGTGGTTTGGGTTGGAAGGGACCTTAAAGATGGTTCAGTTCCACCCCCTGCCATGGGCAGGGACACATTCCACTAGCCCAGGTTGCTCCAAGCCCCATCCAACCTGGCCCTGGACACTTCCAGGGATCCAGGGGCAGCCACAGCTTCTCTGGGCAACCTGTGCCAGGGCCTGCCCACCCTCCCAGCCAACAATTCCCTCCCAATATCCCATCTAACCCTGCCCTCTCAGTTTGAAACTATTACTGTTGCAGGTATTGTTGGCTCTGAGGGCAGGGTTTGCAGAAATGCCTATAAATTCTGTCCTTTTGGGAACATGGCCCTGACAGGGGGGTGGAATGAGATGACCTTTGAGGTGAACTGAATCCCTTCCCTCAGACAAGAGCAGCAACACCCCTGTGCCTTCTCCCCATTTCCCCCCAGAGACCCCATCTGCAGAGTCCACCCCCTCCCTGGGCTGCCAAATACCAGTTTCAGGTCAGGTTGGTTTGTATTTGTTGCTCAAATAGGACATTGACACTGAATTACGTTCCACTATTTGCCGTTTCCCTGGGAGAATTGCATCTGCAGTATGCAAATATTATTTCTGAGGAGACACTTTTCCCCTCTGTGGTGTTTTATCTGCAGTCACTGTGTCTCATTACGTGGGATAAGGTTCAGGATTGAGGGGAAGCTTTCAACAGTTTAATATTATATTTTCTAAGATAAATTGATCTTGCATAATTTTTGAAGTGCTGAAGCCTATTCTCAGGAAAAAAATTGCTCCCAGTTCCTCTGGCCTTAGATCTCTTTAATTATTCCTCAGTTCTAAATCAGGAAGATAAATCTCAGTTCACCCTGAGCCCTGGCAGGGCACTTACTGACTATTGGGAAAATAACCCATAGCAAAACTGGTGATGGTGATGAAGATGGGAAGGGAGCCTGGCTTTGGGCTGCTGAGAAATAGCTCCTCACTTCTTGTAGGGCCAGCAGTAAATCGGGCCACTGGCCATCCAACAGCACCCAAAACCCACCCCTGCAAAACGTCAGGGGTTGCAGCTGGTGCTCATCTCACAGGCGGGACAGAGGTGGAAGGTGGAAATGAGACTCTTCAGATAACTAAAAGAAAAATAAAATGTCCTGTCAGGACTGAATTCTTCCCAGGAAGTGAAATGGTTCTTGTTCTGGAGCAAGCAGAGCTGAGTGAATGTCAGCTTGTAATGAAAAGACTGAAGAGCCTTAGAGGGGTGGTGGGCTGGGAGGGACCTTTAAAGTCATCCAGTCCATCCCCCTGCTGTGGACAGGGATGTCTCTGCAAGACCAGGCTGGCCTGGATGGAGGGATGAGGGCTGCAGGAGGAAGGACCAGCCTGCCTGATGTGGTGCCAGGCTCCAGGGTACCCTCAGGACACTTCGGAGCTTCCTGGGGGTGCTGCAGGGAAGCTGCTCTTCCCCTGCGGATCCTCTGGCTCGGTGACACTGCAAAACTGGACAGAAGTCGCGATGCAAAAGGCACATTTCAGGGGCCAGGCAGGAGTGGCCCTGAGGGTGGTGCTGAGAGCTCAGTGCCCACAGAAAATAACCCGTGTCCCTGCTAAAGCCCCTTCTGGAATTGCATCATCTCAGCTCTAATCGATCCTTCACAGTCAGCATCTAATCAACTTTGCACGAGTACAGGAGCATGAAGGACTTCTAAAAACAGGCCTTGATGGGTTTATCCTCCCTTTCTTTTTTTTTTTTCCTTCTCCTCTTGTTTATCTTTTGTCCTCTGTCTCTCTTACTCTCTTTCTTAAAACCTGGGAAGTTTGAAGAACAGCATTAAAAAATACTGCCCCTTCTCCCCACCTTTGTTAGAGTCTGAATCTTGCTTAGTTTTTGACTGCAGCACCGTCCTGTAAAGGTGTTTACATGGTCATTAAGAATTGTATGGAAAAAAGTGTTTCCCTTAGTTTTGAAATGCCTTTCAGTTTTGTTGAATTGTTGCATCTCGTGTTGGGTCTCAGGGAGGAAGGACCCCAAGTCCGGTGCCCTGAGTGACTCTGCAGAGCTGTATCAAAATATTTACCCAATTCCCAGCGAATAATTAGTGTCAGCTTCACAGACAGCCTTCGGAAAAGTCATTTAAAGAATTAGTTCAATTTAAAATAATAATTTTGTTGTGGTAATTGGCTGAAAGCCAAAGAAATAGAAGCAGTACTGCATACAGGGTGCTGAGCAGCCCAGGACCAATTTCCATGGGTTAAATTTTAATGTGAATTTTGGAAATGGTTATCAGAACAAAAGCAGGACCGGTGACCTGCAAAGACTGATTTCATAGTTTTCTGTTTCTAATTGGGGAGATTATTTCATGCAGTGAAGTTTTCATTCCTTTGCTTTATAATACTCTGTAAATTCCTTGGCTGACAGGGGTCTGAAACGGCAGAATAATGGGTAAATTCAGATGCAAGGAGTCCAAATTTGTTTTGTTAAGCCACATTTTCTCCTATTTTCCAATCATCACCATGGCAGCAGCTTTGTGGCCAGTGTTAGCTCTAGTCTGCTCCAACTGTGCTTATCCATGTAGTGATGGCACCTTCAGCAAAAACCAATAAATTATTCCTATTTAATCCAGCATTGTAAAGAAAACTAAATTCTCCCATGAGCAAGTCACGTTGGAGCAGCAAAGTTATCTTCTTTAGTTCAGATAATATTTTTCTCATTTATTCATGGGTTTTTTTGGTGTTTTTTTTTTTTGCTGGGCCGTTAAAAGTTTAATTTTTCTGCCACTAATTCTGGCTTTAGGGACCGATAAATGCTAATATCCGAATTAAGTAGCTGTAAAATAATTGAAGAGGAGGTTGTGGGCTCCAGCATGAACTGCAGTGGTGAGTTGTCTTTTACGTAGCAGGAGATGCTGAGTGTCTGTGTCAGCTTTGCACAGACGTGGCCGGGTTTGTGACTGGGAGAGGAGCGAGATCAGATGTAAGAGACTCCACATCTCCATTTTCCGGGTGCCTGCTTTTGTTTGAGAACATCAACAGGCCAAACCAGAGCAGACACCAATGGGGCATGAGGAAGAAAGTCACCAGAACTCTTCCTTACTCCTGGCTAAGGGGCAGTCGGTTGATCTCAGCTCTGTTGGCTCAGGGTGCTTTAAACTGTGTATTTTGCTTAAAACCAGAAAAAAAAATCCAGTAACCAGAGCATGAAATGGAAAGCCTGGGTGTGATGCAGTTCTTTGCTCTCTCCTGGCAGCCACCAGCTCGGCCCACCTGGAGGACCTGGCCTACCTGGACGAGCAGAGACACACCCCGCTGCGCACGTCGCTCCGCATGCCGCGGCAGAGCGTGGCCGGTGCCCGGGCACAGCAGGACCTGAGAGGTGAGAACTCAGCTCTGGGAGTTCCCAGTCGTGGGGTGGGAGCTTGGATTGCCCCTGCTTTGTCTACATCCATGGGAAGGTCAGAATCCTGGAGTCCTTTGGGTGGGAAGGGACCTTAAAGATCACCCGGTGCCACTCAGGGACACCTTCCACCAGCCCAGGTTGCTCCAAGCCCTGTCCAGCCTGGCCTTGGATGCTTCCAGGGATCCACAGCTTCTCTGGGAATCCCATTCCAGCCCCTCACCCACCCCCACAGGGAAGAATTCCTTCCCAGCATCCAAACTAAACCTACTCTCAGTTTGAAGCCATTCCCCCTCGTCCTCTCCCTCCAGGCCCTTGTCCCAAGTCCCTCTCCAGTTCTCTTGGAGCCCCTTCAGGCACTGGAAGGGGCTCCAAGGTCTTCCCAGAGCCTTCTCTTCTCCAGGTTGGACACCACCCAGGTCTTCCAGCCAATCTCTGGTCCCCACGGGATTAATACTTTGATAATTTATAAAAAATCAGAAATTTGAATGGACTACTATTATTTTTACTTCCTGGGGTTTTTTTGCAGTCAAAAGCCAAGGTTTGCAGCACCCCACGCCTTGCATTTTGCAGGGTGCCAGTGGGGAAGGAGCCCAGCACAGTGACAGGGCCACTGTCCCAGTGTGTCCCTCGTAGGGATGGTCACAATGCCTGTATTCAGGAGCCCTTTGCCTTCTGAAAAGCCCTTTGAGAAGGGAGATTTTTGTGGTTCTTCCTGGCAAATTCCACAAACAAGATGTTAGCAATGAGAAGAGGAGCCAGGGCTGACATTTTAGTGTTTTGTTTATTCCCAGGCAGCTCCAGCACCATTTGCTCCATGTCCTTGGGATTTCAGCCCACCCTACAACTTCCATCCCCCCCTTTAATCTGAGCTCAGTCTTTGGCCACAAGCTCAAGCTGTCACTGGGACAGCCCAGAGTCTGCAGCAGAGCATTGGGTTAATGCTTCATCCCATCATCTGTCGTTGCCCAGATGAACAAGTGGCTGAGAAAGCTCATCTGGGATATTTTCAGGTTGTTTCCTGTGCCTGGTTTATTCTCCCCTGTACGTAGGAAATGGGTTTCTTTTGGCCATACATGAAACTTTCCCGTTCTCTGGTGTTCCTTTGAGCAAGTGCCACCATCCTGGGGTGAGGAGCTGGGCAGCTGGAGGGCACAGGGCGGGTTTTCACCCACATGCACAACCTGCTCCACCCTGACCGGGCTTTGTACCAAGGAGTGAGCCCCCCGAAAAACTGGGTTTGGGAGCTGTGGATGGCAGTTTGTAATGAAATCCCCTGCCTGGGGAGGCAGGTCTAGAAATGCATTAGCAGGCAGCGAGTGAAGAAAGCGAAGTTTGACAGACCAAATTTCCATATGTTGGGAGGCAGCAGCTTGCCAAGGCTGCGTAATTTGCAGTGATTGCATCCAAAACATTCAACTTTATTGTAGGAACAGAATCAAATTGTTTTCCAGACACACTTTTGAAACCCATGTAGCACTACATATTTTCTTTCTGCTTTTTGTTCTTCTTTCCTCCCCCCCCCTTCCCTTTTTTGTGACAGTTGCATGAGAATAACAGCAGCATTTCGGGGTTTTTTTGGAATTTGTCTCTGATCATGGTCGAGGTGCTTTGCTGTTTTGAAAAAGAGAGGGAGAAGAAGAGGATGTGGAAAAAAACCCCCAAACCATCACTATTTGGAAGTATTTTTATTTAAATGAATATGTGAGGAGGGGGCTTCCCCAAAATGCTTCTTGTTGCAGATATTGCTGTGAAATTACATCAGTCTGGGCTGTTAGAAACAGCAGCTCTTTGTTCCAGCTGGAAATCCCAAACTTGGGTTTAATTTTAATGTCTCTGGTCTTGGCACTGGGCTGAAATAGCAAAGCCATTCCTGGCCCAGTGTCGAGGGACACGTTACAACCCACTGGTTATTCCCAGTGTTCCAAAATCCCAGGGAGAGACACTAAATGGGAGAATGTCCCTGCTATTTTGTGTTAAATCTGTTGTTTTAGCCAGGGGAGTAGCTGAGCAATCCCAACACAAAGAGCACGACAAGGATTCGTCCCTGTGACAGGTTTTTGATGGGATGGTGAAGGCAGTTTTTGTTTTCCTTAAATTATCTTTTATAAGTTTCAAGCGCTTTTCGTCATGGTGTGTGTTTAATACCGTCACCTCTTGGGCAGGAGAGTCTCATGTCCTCCTTAAAAACACTAAAAAATGGTTTAGCATTAGGGGAGTGTGTAAAACATGGTTTCTGAACAGGCATTTTAGAGCCTTTCGACGACTAAAATAACTAAAAATCCACTTTGTGTAGCACAGGGTATAAAGCAGGATGGGCCTTTCTCTGGTTGTGCTCCTGCTCTTTTCCATCTCAGTGGCTTTTTCCAACTGTGCACATGATACACCTGGATTTGGGTTGATTGAACTGAAATTTTGAGAACCAGGATGGGTGTGGGAGGCAGTGCCTCAGCTTTGGGATCTGAGTTTAGTTTGGGCCCTACAGAAGTTGCAAAGTATTTCATCAAGTCTCACGAAGACATTCCTCTCTCAGACCTTGTTCTGTCCCACTCCACACCCTCATTCCCAGGGAAAGTGTGGGTTTGATTTATATCAAGGTATTATCAGAAATTAGGGGTATTCCTGTGGTACTCTGGCTTCAGTTCTATAAAGTGCTTCGTTTGAAGGAATATGAATCCCAGCAAGTGTTTGACAATTTTTCAAGGATGGGAAGGCAGCTTATTCACATCCTTTGATTTTCACAAACCCTGAAGTCAGCAGCTGATGGTGTTCATCCAAAATGTGCCTGCACATCCTCACCCCGTACCCTGAACCTTCCTTTCCCGCTGTTCAGAGCGTTTCCATTAGCTTATCCTTTAATTAATTAATGAATGCTGAAGCTCTGGTGCAGCCTCCCTTCTCCCTTCTTCTTTCCTTGTGATCTGGGGTATTTTTTGAACTCTCTGAGCACAGAAATTCCCCTGGAGCTCCAGAGCCTTCCCCTGTCGTTGTGCCTTTCCCGGGAACCGCTGGCGCTGAGGGTTGTAAAATAAAGAGTGCCAAGGAGGATTTTGAGTGGCTCAGCAGACAGGACTGGGAATTAATGAGGATCTGGCACATGGGCTGCAATTAGTCAGCGCAGTCTTAAATTATTCCTGAACGTTTCTGACAGTCCAGCGAGGGGAACGTTTGTCTTCCAAACACGGCGTGGTGAAATAAATGTCTCCTGCCGGCACGTGGAAGGGTTTTGGTGGCTGGTGGGACAAAAAGCATGTTCTCAGCACTTCTCTCCAAACCAGTGAGGCTCATTTTGAGTGTTTTCTCATTGATGAGATTCTCACCAGCACCCCCTGCCCTGCAGGAGCCCTGGGATTGCAAAGCCTGAAGCGGTGAAATGTCCCCCCCAGGGTGGCAGGAGAAGGGCTTGGCTTTGCTGTGGTCAGTGAGTAGTGGTGTTGGAAGAACCAGGAGGTTGGATAGAGGTAGATAGGTGATCTTGGAGGTATTTCCCAACCTAAATGATTCTCTGATTCTGTATCTGAAAAAGAAGTCCCCCCTCATACCAAATCTAAACCTCCCCTGGCACAACTTGAGGTCATTTCCTCTTGTCCTGTCCCTTGTTACCCGGGAGAAGAGACCTGGGAGAATTGGTCTCTTCTTCCAATTCCCACCTGAGAGCATCTTTGCTCCATGTGCAGTCATTGCTCTTTAGATATGCATTCCCTGGGTAGCTCATGCCAAGTGGAAACAATGGCAAATACCCTGTGAAGGCCTGTTTGGATTTTGCAGTGTATTTTATTATGATCTAATACATTAAAAAGTGGGAAAAGGAACACAATCAATATCCATGTTTTCAGGTGCTGGCCGTGCCCCAGCACACGTGGTCTGTGAGGGGAAGATGTTTCTTACTCTGCCTCTTAACTTCAGGTTGCTTTGCAGCATCATGTTTCCTTGTGAAACAAGACAGTGTTTTAATTGCCAAACAGGAACATCCTGTCAGCAGTCTGGTCTCACTTATTTACTTTAGGAGCGTTGAAATAACTTTGCTCAGATTGATTTAGCACTTGTGGGTGCCGAGATTGTTCTGTGCTCGTTGGATTGAGCAGGTGAACAGACGTTGTGTGTCTGGATTGAACAGACGATCCCGTCTCCCAGGGGATGCCGTGCAGAGCCCAGTGTTCTGCCTGGAGCCTTTAATTATGGTGGGTTTAAACAAGAAAATTAATTTCTCCAGCCACACTTTTCCCCCATTTCTGAGTTACTTCATCCTGAAAAATCCTCTGAACTGGTGGAAAATGCTGTGAATGAGCCCGGCTGGAGATGAAGCACCACGGAGCCTCTTGCTCAATCCCCTCTCTCTTCCCCCCACACCCTGGTGGAATGGGGAGGGGGATCAAAGTAAAACTTGTAGGTTGAGATAAGAACAGTTTAACGATTGAAAATAAAGTAAAACACAATAATCATAATAATGGTAAATAATAATAGTGATGATAATAAAGAGGGGGAAAACAAGAGATTCACAGTGCACCTGCTGACTGATGCCAGAACCCCCTTCCCAAACCCAGATTAGCCTCTTCCCAGCAATTCCCCCCAGTGTATAGACTGGGCAGGATATTCCATGGTGTGGCCAGTTTGGGTCACCTGTCCCAGCTCTGCTGCCTCCCAGTTTCCTTTGTGCACCTCCTCCCTGGCAGAGCATGAGACAAGAGAAAAACAAAGTCCTTGGCTTGGGATAAACACCACTTAGAAAAAACCAAATCCAAAACACGGCTCTGGGACAGCTGCTGAGAAGAAATTAAATCTTCCCCGCTGAAACCAGGACAATGAGAGGAGCCTGGGGGAAGATCTCATTGCAGTTACAACTTCCTTGGGAAGGGAAGAGGAAGGGCAGGCACTGAGCTCTGCTCTGTGGGGACCAGGGACAGGACCCAAGGGAATGGCCTGGAGTTCTGTCAGGAAAGGGTTAGGTTGGAAATCAGGAAAAGGTTCTTCCCCCAGAGGGTGGTTGGCACTGAACAGCCCCCCAGGGCAGTGGGCACAGCCCCAAGGCTGCCAGAGCTCCAGGAGGGTTTGGACAGGGGGGGATTGTTGGGGTGTCTGTGCAGGGCCAGGAGCTGGACTGGGCGATCCTTGCAGCTCCTTCCCAACTCAGCATATCCTGTGATCCTGTAAACACAGCAGCTGCTTTAACGACAAACCCAAGGAAATGAGTGTCCTTTTCGCCTTCTGAGATGAAAAGATTCCTGGGGAAGATGAAACGTCACCCCCAAACCCCGCTTCCCCCTGCCAGCGCGGACGGTGACGTTCCCTCCCCGTGTCTCCCCCCGCAGTGCGGTTCGCGCCCTACAGGCCCCCCGACATCTCCCTGAAGCCGCTGCTCTTCGAGGTGCCCAGCATCACCACCGAGTCCGTGTTCGTGGGCCGCGACTGGGTGTTCCACGAGATCGACGCGCAGCTGCAGAGCTCCAACGCCAGCGTCAACCGGGGCGTGGTGATCGTCGGCAACATCGGCTTCGGCAAAACCGCCATCATCTCCAGGCTGGTGGCGCTCAGCTGCCACGGCACCCGCATGAGGCAGATCGCCTCGGACAGCCCCCACGCCTCCCCGAAGCGTGAGTACAGGGCATGGGGAGGGGGGGGTGCCTGGAGTAATCCCCCTTTCTCCTCGGGCCCCGGGAATCGGCTCGGTCCTTGCTGCCAAGAGGAGGAAGGATCTGTCGGCAACGTGGCGTGGTTTGGGTTGGGAGGGACCTCAGACGTCAGACAGTTCCAAGCTCCAGCCACGGGCAGGGACACCTTCCACTAGCCCGGGTTGCTCCAAGCCCCGTCCAGCCTGGCCTTGGACACTTCCAGGCATCCAGGGGCAGCCACAGCTTCTCTGGGAATTCCATTCCAGCCCCTCACCACCCTCACAGGGAATAAATTCTTCCCAGTATCCAAATCTACCCTCCCCCAGCTCGAGGCCGTTCTCCCATGTCCTGCCCCTCCCTGTCCTTGTGAAAAGTCCCTCTCCAGGTCTCTTGTAACCCCTTTAGGTTCTGCTCAGGGGGCTGCTGTTCCAAAGCTGCTTTTTGAGGAATCAGAATAGTCTTGTCTCTGATTTCTCTGGCTTGGAAACATCACAGACTTTCTGTGATTGGGAAGACTCCAGTTTTAGAATTACAGAAGCACAGAATGGCTTGGGCTGAGAGGGACCTTTAAAGGTCATCCAGTTCAGTCACCCCATTTCCAGCGAGATGAGGCAGCCAGTATTCTCTGATTACAAGCCCATGCCATGCATTGTCCTTCCAGCGTGGATTATCTCAGTGTAGCATGGTATAAATGTTCAGGGTGGGTCACAAGCCCATGTAGGCTCAGCACCCAGGTTTGCTCTCCCTGCTGTGGTCCCCTCCAATTCCCATCACTCCGTGCTGGCAGGTTTGTAGGTGGGGATGACAGCATTTTAAAATCACTCAGCTCTCAGTAAGTGAGTAAGACAGGGCTAAAAATACTGGGGTGAGGTACCTGAAGGTATCTCTGAGGATGTAGGTCACTGTACCTCAGAGGAGCTGCAGTTAAATCTGTTTACTGGAGTGCAGGGCTCTTGCCCTGTCGGAAGAGCTGAAATGTCACCGGGGGCTGGCATGTTCAATAGTGTCACTTGTCAGAGCTAAATGAACAATGTGGAGTGAAAGGCAGGGCTTGTTTCTATATTTCAACTGCAGCTCTGCAGTGCACCAACTGTGTGTGTGTGTCCCCAGTCTGCTGAGGGGGATTGTGGAGATTAAACAGACCACTGGGTTTAACTCTTTCTGGACTAAAAGGTGGGTTTCTCCCCTGAGAAGGGGCCCTGCACCCTTCATGCATGAAGGATGAAGATCCTGACACACTGTTCCGTTCACAGTCTGGTGTGTCCATGAAGCTGAAAGCTGAATGGTTCCTCAGTGTTAGTTATTGGGATGGAAACCTTCAGAATCAGTATTTAATTTGACTTTTTTCTTTTTGTCCTAAAGAGATCACAAGTCCTAGTTTAGGTATAGAAGATAATAATTGTTCTGTGAGATCTTTGTGGGTCCCTTCCAACTGAGGATATTCTATGATTCATCTCTGATTCTACGATAAGTTTCTTTGTTGATTCTTTTTCCACGTGCTGAAAAAAAAATTCTGTTATGCTTAGTAAAATTTTTGTTTAATTATAACTGCTAATCAGGTGGTCTGACTCTGCTACAGCAGTTGTGCAATCAGCATTAGTAAAGCGGCTTCAACACAGCCTCATCCTTCTAATTCCTGTCTCAGAAAATTCATACAGGTGACAGTGGTGTTGCAGGCTCAGAATCAAGGATGGGCCTCATTCTAACGCTCAGGGTTTAATTATGGAGGCAACCTCCTCCTCCTCTGTTGTTTGCCATTAAATGGGTCATTGTTTGCATGATGATCTCCAGTCAAGCTCAGGGATGCACTGCAGCAATCCCGTCAGGAGAACCCTGTGCCAGCACAGCCTGCACTTCAGAGTGGTGGTGTTCTTAAAACGTTCCCGAAATAACCAGTAATTAGACATCAGCAAGTGCTGCATGTCGTGGTGTCATTCAAAAAGTCCTCTGTGTGGGTACCTAGGAGTGAAAATAAGTGTGGTTTGGGAATGTTGGATGGGCTGTGGTAGCAATCTGCTGGTAAAGCCAGTTTTTGTTTGCCAGGCAAAAGAAGCGGCTAAAACGCAACAGAACACGGTTAAACTTGCCAGAGATGATTCCAGGATAATTTATTATTTGCTTGCAAGCCTTTTCCAGATCCTGGTGCTGCTCCTGCTCCTCTCCCCCTGATTACATTAATGGGCTTCAGATGGCTGTGTTAGCTGGGGCTCTCCGTTTATTTATGTTAGAAAATAGGCCCATAATTCAGAAAAATTGGCTGTCTGTGCTGAAGGAGGACTTGGAACCAAATTAACCAGCGATTGCTCATAACGAGGGAAGGTCTGTTGGCAGAAGTGCAGAGCAGGAGAGCTCTGCACTCAAATCCACCAAACCTGAAGGCAGAGCCTTCCAGAGTGCCCAGTTCACTCCATTATTGTAATTATTTTAAAGCCAGTGAAATTACAGTGGAGAAGATGAATAATCCTAGAATATGCTGAGTTGGAAGGGACCTGTCAGGATCATCCAGTCCAACTCCTGACCCTGCACAGGACACCCCAAAAATCCCACCATGGGCCTGAGGGCATTGTCCAAACACTCCTTGAACTCAGAGACAGCCTCAAAGCTGTATCTTAAAGGTCCTTCCCAAAACTGCTGCTCCAAAAAGCAGTTTCTTGGGGAGCCTCTGGCCTGGAAACCCCTGAAAATCGTGACCAGGGTGTTTGTGGGAGTTATTTGAACTGCCATGCTTAGGAGCTGCCTGCTCTGTAATAAAGCTTTTCAGTGCTTGTCCTGTGGCAATTCCTAACCTCTTTTCCTTGGGCAGATGTGGATGCCAACCGAGAGCTGCCCCTGACCCAGCCACCATCTGCACACCCGTCCATCACCAGCGGGAGCTGCCCGGGGACCCCCGAGATGCGCCGGCGCCAGGAGGAGGCCATGAGGAGGTTGGCCTCACAGGTATGGAAAGCATCCATCTCCGGGCTCTTCTGGGGGCCTTGGGAAGATGGCAGTTTGAATGGAAGTCCTCTGACTTAAAAATCCCTCGGTGCGCTGGAAGACGCGCGCGCGCTCCGATGACTCCCCCGGGACCCTCCGGAGAGACCTCTGGAAGGAGTTTTGTTACCCAGGGAAGTTGTTTCTCTGACAGGAAATTCAAATTCAGACTGCATCAGATGCACTCCCCTGCCACTCTTGAGGGTTTGCCTTTCCCAGCCGTCCTGCTTTCTCCTGACGAGTGTCAGGATGTGACACAGTTATTACCAGAGTAATTGTGGTTTTTCTTCAGCAGTGAGAACAAAATTGCCCGGGGTTTGAGCAGTGTTTTGTTGGAAAGGGGCAGGTACTGTGTGGTGGGGGGGAGGCCCAGGCTGAGTGCTGCTGCTGTGTGTGCACTTGGGTGTTTTTTGGAAGATCACAGCCCTTGGAGCAATACACAAATCACTTGCTGCTCCGGCAGGAGTGGATTGTGCGGAACATATGGAACTCTGTCACTTGTGTACGTGAGATTTACAGCTTGAATTTTATTGTATTGCTGAGGTTTAACCCTAATTCTGTGGTGGTGGGAAGGTGCCTTTCTATTCCTTTGAAATCCGAGGAGTTTGCTCTCGCTCCTCCTACCCCTTTTGGGGGGATGGGAGCAGTTAATGCTTTCCTGTGCCTGCTCCTGCTTTGGAGAGGAAAATAACAAGCAAAGTCTTTGTTCTAAATTATTACCAGGACGTGTTTTGCTTGGCTTTTTGTGCCAGATACTGTCTTGTCCTGTCTGCTTTCCTGCTGACCCAGATGGCCAGGCAGGGAGAGTGTGGTAGCTGCGTAAATAAATATTAAGGCTTGATCCTCTCCTCTTCCACGTGGAGTTCTTGAAAGGAATGCGATGCCCAGGCCTGGTTTTGTTCAGAACACATTAGTCATCGTACTCCTTGCAAATCTGAAGCATTGCAGACTCCCAGAAAGAGCAGTAAAATGTGCTGTCTCTGCTTAAAATACCTCATCTATCTCAGCTTTCTTCCCCTGAGTGCTTAAGTCATCCTGCTTGGTACGTAACCGAGAAATGGATGCAGTTTTAGCTTCACTTTCCTCCTGGAAAAGGTAGGGGATATGGCTCTTTCAAACATTCTGTCACATCCACAGCATAGATCACTCCCTGAAGCTTTTTGGCCTCTCTGATCACTGGAGAAAAGAGCAAGAAACAATCCTTAACAGCCAACATTAAAACAGAAATAGGTTGTCTTACCTTGGCTGCAGATTCCTTTAGGAAAGAGTTTTAAAGCCCTGCTCATCCCTTGGCCAGCATTTTTTTCCCCGAATAAATGCGGTGTGTTGGTGTCAGAACACGACGGCTGAGGGTGGGAGATGTCCTGCCCCTCGTGCCTGCAGCAGGATTACACACTGGGAGTAAAGATTGTTCATCTCCCAGGAAATCTCCACTAGCGTAAGTGTAGATTCCAAAAATAACCGTCACCGGCTCCCAGACACCAAGCCTTGATGAAGGGATCAGTGCCAAGGCTGATGAGTTGACCTTAGAGCTCTTGGAATCCCTTCTTCTGCCCAAATTGCTGACGCAGCACGAGGAACTTCCGAAAATTCCCTCGTGTTCCGCAGACAATTCCTGGGATGAGTCAGAGCGGCGGCCCTTGATTCAGCGTTCGGAGACCTTGGGCCTGTTCCCAGCTGGGATCCTCGGAGACCAGCATCTCCTCTGCCTGCCTCCTTTTCCCTGGATGTTAAAGGCAAAGTGATCCCTGCAGATAATGGTCCATGGACTCCTGGCGCTGGAAGAAACACAAAACCAGGTGGTCGTGGTTGATTATTTGGGAAAGAATTCTGAAAGTACAAGACTTTTTTTTATTTATTTATTTGTTCCATTTTTTATTCCTTTTTTTTTTTGAGCTCCGCGTTCCCGCTGATGGTTCTTTATCATTAATCAACAATTTGGTTTTAGTGCATCAGAGCCTCTTCCAGGAGGGCTGTGCGGCACGCTCCGGGCCGTGAGTTTGATGGATTACCAAGCCTCAGGATGAAAAAATAAAGGCAAATAAAATGGTTAAGGGTGTTTGTCACATTGATGGCTGGGAGTTGTGTGCGCAGTGCACTCGTAGTAACCTCCTGAGTAGCACAACTCAGCGTCACCACCGAGGACTCCTTGCTGTCAGCAGTGGATAAATTGATTTGCTTGGAAGGAGCCGTGCCGTGTGATGTCCTCCTGGATAAAACAAACACTCCCTGTTCCTCCCCAGCTGTGGGGCTTGAAGCCTCTGAGTGACACTGAGGGGAAAAAAAGGATTAACTGACCTGGCAAGAGAATTGAAAATCCATTAAAATAACAGCGTGGAGCCCTTTGTTCTGCCCACCATCGCCTCGTTCAGAAAGCCCATCGCACGTGTCGGACTCGCCTCTGAGAGACCAGGACAATTCCAAGGCTTTGAAGATGCTGAGCTCTCACCAGAGCAAAACCACTGAATGGCTGGTAGACAATAGTAAAAATAGTTAAAATAATTTAGCTGCTTAATCTGAGTGTCTGATGACACATTCTCCAGCAAGGGACAGTTTAGGAAAACCTTTACATAGGTGAGCTAAAGGCTTTCCAAAATAGCAAAGAAAAGAAGGGGAAAAAAGGAGTGGAATGTCCTTTGGTGCAGGAGGAAGGGA
>JAYRBT010000081.1:1326038-1356475 GCA_036023395.1 Myiotriccus ornatus | reverse complement strand
CCCAGAGAAGCTGTGGCTGCCCCTGGATCCCTGGGAGTGTCCAAGGCCAGCTTGGACGGGGCTTGGAGCAACCTGGGCTGGTGGAAGGTGTCCCTGCCCACGGCAGGGGAATGGGATGAGATGGGCTTGGAGGTCCCTTCCAACCCAAACCATTCTGTGCTTCTGTGATTTTCTAGTTCAGTTTTCATCAGCAAACTAATGGAGAAGAAAAATGCTTAGAAATGAGGCAACTTAGAAAACCAGGTGTGATTTTTGGCCTTAAAAACCACGCCACAAAAACTGTACCCGCCTGCAGTAGGAGTTATGTGATGATGTCCTCACCAGTGGGTCCCAGGAGGAGAAAAACATCAAAATCAGAGGGCAGAGTTCCCTCCCAGAGCCTGGTGATCAGCTGTTGAGGTTTCTCATGTCTCCATCCCTCTCTCTGCCCAGAAGTGGAGCCTTTTGCCACCAGCCACAGTATGAGGGGTTGGGTACCTGTCAGGATGTTCAGTAGTTTCTCCCGAAATAAAGAGGGAACCAAACAAGGAGTTTAAAATTGAGGCTGCTCTGTTTGCAATCATTTCCTTTTCCAACAGCCCATCTTATGCAGATTTTGGAAGTGGGGTGGTTTTACCTGTGGAGATTAGTGGAGAAAACAGTGGAAGTACAGCACTGCCTTTGTATAATTCACCTGAAGTATCCCCCCCAGTCTGCTCTGGCCATCCTGTTCCAGCTCCTAGTGCTGATTTTGGATATGGTTTGAGTTGGAAGGGACCTTAAAGATCTTCTAGTAGTGATCAATTTAGAAAGACAGTATGTCTAAAAGGGGAAACTCCAAGTCTTGCTGCCACCCCAGGGTCAGTTCAAGGTTGGGCTTGGCATTGTGTTCCAGGCTGGCATTTAGACAGGGATAAAGGAATGTGCCAGGAAACTTGAGGCATCAGGATGTAAATGCCTTGCCTCCCATTTCCTTGCAAGGAAAATATTAAATATGTGGCCATGTTAATAGTTGCTTTAGCAGAGCTCTGTGAATTAATTTCCTAATTTTAAAGGTAGCATTAATCCTCTTGTTGGGAACTGAGCTGGCACAACTCTTTTTCCCCTTCACTCGTTGGCTTCTCCTGCCTCTGAGGAGGAGCTGAGGCAGTGAATGCTGATGGGCATCCCACCAGTTGTGGGGGTGTGGATCAAGTGTCAGCAGTCAGCAGTGGGCTTAGGATTAATCCTTGCTGGGGAAGTATCCGTGCCTTTTCCTCCCTCCCATCCTGGGAGGGACTTCTACCATAGCATGGAGCAGAGAGATTTTTCAGGGCAGGAGGACAAGAGCAGTTGTCTCACCAGATCTTGGCAAACCCTCAGAGAAGTCATGAATAAAACTACTCACATTGCAACACCCAGCTACGATCTCAGACCAAGGCAGCACTCTAGAGCTCTCCCTCCTTGTGCTGTGTTTTTTCAGCCTTTTTACTGTTTAGTCTTTTTATCTATTAAAATCCTTCTGATTTCACTTCTTCTGGCCAGGGAACCATCACTGAGACACCACGTGGCTGTCCTGCAGTGCCACTTTTCTGTCTCCATATGCTCCTGGGCAATGTGTGACTTGGGCTGCAGCGTGACCTTGGAATTAGGGAATTGTTTGGGTTGGAAAAGATCCTTAAGGTCATCGAGTTCAACCATTCCTCCAGCATTTCCAAGGCCACCACTAACCCATGTCCCAAAGTGCCAGCCTTTAAATCCCTCCAGGGATGGGGACTTAACCTTGCTTGTCCAGAGCTGGTCCTTCAGCTCAGAGAAATGAGATGAGAGGCTTTCCAGAACCCCAGCCCGTGCTGAAAAATGCTGACCCACAAATAGGTGTCCTGGGTGACCTTTGCCTTTCAGCAAGAGGCACCAGCACCGTTCAGAGCTGCAGTAGCCCAGGGTGAGAGGAGTTCAGCTCAAAGGAAGAAGCCTGAGCTGTGTCCTCTCTCATTACAGTCACATTCCCCGTTTTCCCTGAAGGTTTATCCTTTACTCACCGAGCGTTTTTAATGGATTGGCTGCCCAGTTTGAACTAACCCATTGAACAGCTCCATTCTTTGGGTTTCTGGATGCTGTGTGGTGTGGCTCGTGGCAGCAGCACTTAAACAAATGGACCTGAAAGCCCAGCTCTGCTGCACTAATGGGTCCTACCCCATGCAGAGCAGCTGGTGGAGGAGCTGCACACCCACTGCATTAGTGCATTTGGCTGATGCTGAGCATGGCTGGTGGCTCCAGAGGCTCTTCTCCCCATCCTCCAAGCCTTAACCAGAGCACCACTGTCATTGCTGCAGGCATATAAAAGGAAAGGGAGTGCTCCCACCTTAGCTAGAAGTGGAGGGATTCATTCCTGCTGAGCCTCGATGCCCTGCAACACTAATGAGTTTCCCAGGGCATTTCCCAGCACACTCAGCTGTGTAAAAGTAATGAGCATTCCCAATAAACTGGGTCACCATGTGCCACATACTGGGTCACAGTCATGTGCAGTGGATAAAATACAGCAGTGCTGGTGGCCATTCCCATTATCACAGCCAGGGTTGGGCCTGGCACGTGGCGTTGTGTCAGGTCAGAGCGTTCCCTGCAGTTATTTGAAGCTATTTTGTGTGGGTGAAGAGAAGCTAAATCTTGTTAGGTGCAGAAATATGGTTAAAATGCAGTGTTGAAGCCCTTCAAGAGCCCTGGAGGGAGGGGTTGTTGCTGTGAGCTCAGGGGTCTGAGGTTGTGCCAAGGGGGGCTGGTAGAACAGACTCCTTGCATTACACTTACAGAAAGAAGCCAAGACAAACCATGGCAGAGGTGTGATGGCAAAGGAATGCTGCCTAAATGGAGGAGATTCATTTTCACAAATAGTGCTGGGGAACTGCTTTAAATTGGCCTGTCCTAATAATCAAAAATAACTTATTTCCCTTGAGCTGTCTCCAGCCCCTTTGATGTTCCCGCTGTCCTTCAGCCTTTCCCCTGTTACTGTCATCTCCTGCCTCTCCTGCCATGTCATTTCCTCTCCTTCTCTCTTTTTTCTTTTCCTTCTTCACAGTTCACTCCCTTCTCACCCTCTGGACTTTATAGCTTGTACACATTCTCTTTTGTGCCTCGTTTTTTTCCCCTCTCCTTTGCCCTCTCCAACCTCTTCCTCCTCTGTGTTCATGCAGCTCTTCTTCTCCTCTTCCCACCAGCATTTTCCATTATCCTTGGAATAGCTGTTTTGCTTTCAACATCCTTCTTCCAGCAACTGTTTCTCTAAGTCCTGACCTTTGGGAGGATGTTTCCCTTTTCTCCCCAAGTTCATGGAATCCTTCCATCTCTGTCCCGCTGATCCCAAGCCAGGTGGAATCGGGAGCTTGGCCTCGGAGCTCTGGAGCGTGGTTTGCATGACCATGGGTCAGAAAAGGATCTTGGTGTGGGGAGAAGAGCTGCAGGAAGGTGTACAGGGCATCTGTGTGTCAGGATGGGACACTGGGACCAAGTCCTGAATCCAGGAAAGGGGTGGGTGAAGGAGTGAACCTGAATGGAATGAGGGCAGGAAGGGTGGGGACAGCAGGAGGGTGAAGATTACATGAGGCTGGATGAAGGGAGAAATGGGAAATGGTTGTGGCAGAAAGGATGGCTGGTGTTGAAAGGGTTGGGAGAAGACAATCCTGAAGACCTACTGGGCTTAATATAAACAACGTCTTAATAATTCTGCTTTGGCAATTAGGAAGATGAAGTTTGTGTCATATCTGAGTAAATGAATGTTTTGGGGCTCCCTGACCCCACTTCAGGAGGGGATGGGGTCGTGTTGGCCGTGGTCTGTTTGAGGCAGTGCTCTGCCATCCCCCTGTCTGGTGTTTCTCAAGCCTTGTAACACATAATTAATGTTTAAAAAAATGAGCTACCAAAAAACCCATGATGAATGTGCTGCTTTGGTGTGCAGCCAGCTGGACTCTCCACATCAGTTTTGGGGAGGAGGTGATCACTGCAAGTAAAATGCTCATCATACAAGTGTGAATTATTTTGCAGATCCTTTTCGAGCAAGAAAGGAACTGATACAAGTTTGTAACTTTAGGCATTTGATATTTAATATAGGAACCATAACACCTTGGTTTCTCAGCATGGAGTCACTCAACTTGTCAAAACTGCATTCTCAGCCCTTAAAAATGACATGAACAGGTACTTTGAACACTCCTCTTGATCTAGGTGTTAGTTTCCCATCCTTTGTAATCCACTTCTTGCTGTAGGGTTGCTTATAGACCCGTGCTTACTGAATGTTCACAATCCAGTGATTTCAATTTAACCAAACTTTAAAGCAAGGAATTTTTCAGCTTCCAGCTTTGTAAACGTCCTTTGACAAACCTGATAGCTGAAATAGAGGTTTAAAAGTTCTGAAAGTCTTAATTTAGTGTTTATAGTGCTTAGTGCAATGGGATGACAAAGACCAAATTGAAACTACGGTTAGAAAAATTACACCTTAAATTGTATCAGGCACAAATAAAATGTTTGCTGATCGCAACATCCGTACCTTTGGAACCACATGCTGTTCCCTGGCGATTTCATTTATTGTAATACAGTTTCTAGATAAAATTACATGTTTAATTCAAGGATTTTGTTTATGGTAAGGGATGCTTGGAACTTGTTCAAGGAGTTATTTAGGGCAAAGTTATTAGATCTGTTGAAAGCGAAGCTTTTATTGAAGAGAGCACACCTTTTCCAATGAAAAGTTCATTTTCAGGCTATGCAAGTTCTTTTTTTTTTTTTTTTTTTGTTCCTTGGATGTACTTTTTGGCTTACCCAGTCAAGGAAAAGGAGGAGAGACCAAAACCACCCCAGAATCAAGATTAGCACAGAGAGTGGTTGTTTCAGATGCTGAGCGGGGTCTGGACATTGTCTCCCATATCTTAGAAGAGAATCCTAAGCAGTGGAGTTGGTAATGCATCCATCCCTCTTCCTGGAACCCAGAGCAATTAATGAAGTTAATAATTAATAATTAAAAAGGTGAAATAATTGGAAAGGGACCTTCCCTGGAGCATTAGTGGGAGTATTAAAGGAGTTCACCAAATACAAGGGAGAAGGAACAGGGTTTGAACCAGTTCGGGGTGAGCCCCATCAACACCAACCTCCATCCTAGAGGCTCTTCCATTCCCTTCTCACATCAACCCCCTCTCATTCCCAAGGGTGGAACAGGGTTTGAGGCCTTGGAAAGTTTTACAGGGGGAGAAAAGTGTTTCCCACCCAGCTCTGTGTAAGTGAGGAGCCCAATTCCCAGCCCGATTTCCAGCGCCAGGCTCCACTTGCAGCACTGGCTTTTGGCAGCCTCTTTTGTGTGATTTGGAGATAAAGAAAATGTCACGGACAATAAATAACATCAAGATGAAGTTCTGGCGCAGGTTGTGTTTCTGAGAACGTCATAGTGCCTTTCCTTTGGTGGCTTTCCCAAAATCTTCCTTGTTTACTGGTTTAGCTTCAGATCCACCCCTCAAGCATTGCATTTATCCTGCTGGTTAAGGCTCAGCCAGTACCCCAGTAAATCCAGCACAAGGATCACGAATCATGGAATTGTTAAGATTGGAAAAGACCTCTAAGATCATCAAATTCAACCATAATTTACATGAAGAGCATTAAATTGATTGGGTTGTCACTGTATGTGTTCCCCAATATCTGGTGGTGACCATTCCCTTCATAAGTGTTACGTGTGTCCCTTTTTCCATGGCAGGACTCTTCAGATTCCTGGAAGAAGTTAATTGGCTTCTCATTAAAAGAGACTTTATTTTTGTGTCTATACACCAATTGTGTAGGAAATCAGAGTAATTTGGTTTCTGTTACTGGTACCTGATATCAAGGAATGGCTGTTAAAAGAACTTTATTCTGTGAAATTCACAAGTTATAATCCCCAAATAAATAGGATTGTTGAAAAGAAACCACTACCTTTATTACTACTTTACCCAGTGCTGTTCTCTAAGGGAATTAATTATATTTTAACTGGCTGGTAGGAAGAATTCAGTGAGGAATTTGGAGGTATCCATTAAAGCTTAAACACATGTATTAGGGCTTGGTGCTTGAAATAACAGCCCAGCTTTCTCATCTCTCCACGTGTCACACCTCGTTTTGACTGGGAAAGGAAATTACTGGTGGTAATTTCATATTGCAAATTAAAAGCCAGGTGCTGAGCCAGCAGTGGGTGAGGACCCCACAGCCTGATGTTTTCACTCCTTGGTACCATCCTTGGCCACCCTGGAGCCTGCTGAGGTCCAAGGGCTGGGTATTGCAGGTGGAGAGCTAGAAAACCTCCATCATGTCCAAAGCCTTGGGCATGTTTTGAGCTCCCTGGAGCTCCAGAGAGGCCACAGCATCTCCTGTGCGCGGTGTCCTCAGTCATAATGTCCTTCCCAGGTTCAAAAATGCCATTTATTTGGCAATATTCTGTGCTAACTGTGCTCCAGGGCGGTGGTGCTTTCAGTACAGCACTGTTCCCACCTGTCTCGCCGGGATATTTTTGGATAGTGGGTGACATTTGAAAGGAAAACCGAGTGAATGGGAGCTGGAGAAAAGCTTTGTGCCCTGGCAGAGCCTCGTCCCAACTGGGATGCGCTCGAGGCTGGAGCCAGCCAGGGAGCAGGAGGAGCTGGAGCGGTGCCAGAGCAGCTTCCCCAGGGATTTACAAGCAGAGAGGGATTTTTGAGGGCCTTTTCTATATTGCAGAAGAAAACAGGCAAGTTGGCAGCTTGGCCTGAGACGATATCCCTGGTTTGCTGCTTTTTTTAACAAGTGGGCAGAATGTAGCGGGTTCTAGCAGAGTTTGCTGAGCTGGAAAAAAACAGGGAAAAGCTGGGAAAAGAGGAGATATTCCTTTTTTTTATTTAATTGAATTGATTTTTTTGAATGAAGAGCAGGTTCACAGTGGTTGAGTAATGTACAGTGAGCCTGACATTCCCCCCCCACCCCCGGATCACGGGAATCTGTCGTTCCCAGACACTGCCTCGCTGTGATGGACTCAGTGAGTGCTCTCTGCTGCTTGCACAGAGCTTGACATGAGGTAAAAACAGCACATAAAAAATAAGTTCAGGAAAACAATCACAAGTTATTAGCGGCACCAAGTCCTCAAACAGAGCTCGGAGCACAATCCAGGCTCGGCGCGGCACTTCGGGGACATCAACTGCTGTCACTGTCCATCTCCACGAGCAGCTACAGCTTAATTTCATTTACTCCCCGAGTGGCAGGCCCGGTCGTTTCTCAGGATCAGCGCCTGTTTGGTTTTTTCCCAACTGATTCGTCTGGATTCTTGTCACGGGTGGTTAACACTCGCTGCTCCTAAAGACTCCACCTGCCAGGGCGCATCAGACTCGCCGAGGGGGAAACTCTGCTGCTGGTGCGGCAGCTCCGGCCGAGACACCTTGATTATCTTTCATTTATTGTTGTTCTCTTCCCTAGGTCGTGGCCTACCACTACTGCCAGGCCGACAACGCCTACACCTGCCTGGTGCCCGAGTTCGTGCACAACGTGGCCGCCCTGCTGTGCCGCTCCCCGCAGTTCGTGGCCTACCGGGAGCAGCTGCTGCGCGAGCCCCACCTGCAGAGCCTGCTCAGCCTGCGCTCCTGCGTCCAGGACCCCATGGCCTCCTTCCGCAGGGGCGTCCTGGAGCCCCTGGAGAGCCTGCACAAAGGTACCTGGGGGCGCCCCGGGCTCCCACGCGCCTGTTTGTGTCGGTGGTGGCGGTGGTTTCGAAGTCACGTCTGGGTTGTTGGATTCGTCCCGGTGGTGCAGGGAGGAGGTGGGACCTGGAGGACCGTGGAATTTTGGTTGGAAGGAATGTTAAAGACCGCCTCGTTGCACCTCCCACTGCTGGGGACAGGGACACCTTCCACTAGCCCAGGTTGCCCCAAGCCTTATCCAGCCTGGCTTTGGACACTTCCAGGGATCCGGGGGCAGGCACAGCTTCTCTGGGAAACCTGTGCCAGGCCCCACCCTCAGAGCCAAAAATTTCTTCCCAATAGCCCATGTAACCCTGCCCTCTGGCAGTGAGAAGCCATTTCTCCTTCTCCTGTCCCTCCAGGCCCTTGTCCCGTGTCGCTCTCCAGCTCTCTTAGGTACTTAAAGGCTGCTACGAGGTCACCCCAGAGCTCAGTGGTCCCTTCCAACCTGACCCATTCATTCTGTGTGATTCTCCAATTGTGCTTGTTGGGAAGCGAGGGGTTAAGCACCCCTCTTCTCCTCCTGTTCAGGGTTGTAGAAGAAACACTTTGCCTTTCCCTTTTCTTTCCTCCTTCCATACCCCAAACCTGCCCTCGCAGTTCTGAAGGTGAAAACGAGCAACAATTTCCGTGCACAGCGCTGGTTACAGCAACGTGTTCTGATTTAGTTGTGTAGGGGTGGCTTTTTTCCCTTTCCCTGCCACTTTTCAGTGGGCTTCAGACAATTTGAAGCTTTCACCAAAGGACTGATGCCATAGAAGTCGATAGACACCCTGTGTAAAGCTTCTGGGGGAACTGGTGACAAGCCTCATCCTGATTACAGAGCTTTTTCTAATGCGGCATTGATTTTGTCTTCTTTTCCTTTCTTCCCTCTGCAAGTTATAAGTAATGCATTGTGACAATTGCTAAATTTAAGATCCTTGCTGGTTGCCACGAAGACTGTCAGAGCATTGCAGGGTTCAGGACTCTGTTGTCCTGCAGAACCATGTTTATCACCGTGGCTTTGCTGCATCTTGGCCGCGAGAAAATAACTTCAGATGATTTTGTTGCCACCCTACACTCCGCAGTGGAGGATCCAGCGTGGAATAGGTGGCAGCTTCCTACCAGATTCAAAGCCCTGATGTTCAGATCAGCTCCTCAAAACTGTGTCCAAGCTCTGAGCTCTGGTCTAACCCCCCTGTCTCCAGCAGGCACAAGGCACATGCAGAGCCCTCACAGCTCTTGGTTTTCCTGGCATGGAGAAATGTCACTGTGGGAGGAGCGTGGCTGCTCTTTCCTACCAACACTCCTGGCAAAAGGAACAAAGAAAAAAAGATACCTTTAGGAGCCTCTGCTCTAAAGGAAAATAATTCCTGGTTGTTACAGCAGCTCCTTCGGAGGTACTTGAAGTCCAGCCCTTGAATTCAGAGCTTTGCAGAGGATGTTTATTTTTTTTTTGCCAGGCAGGTTGACCCCCATCTGGTCCTAAATTCTGGAAAGTTTTACATAAAAGCCTTGTTTTCTTTCCTCTTGGGCTCTGCACTCAACCCAGCTCCAGTGGACCAGGACTCCCATCTTTCAACCTTGCTGGTCCGGAGTGCTGCTGAGCTCATTTGCACCAAGTGCTCTCTAACAAGATGAACGGTGTCTGGAAATTGGTTCTAAGATATATAACGTTTAAGACTCTGTAAATACATCAGCAGGTCTTTTACAAGGTGCTGTTGAGGCTTTAATGCTACTGGGACGAAATTATTGCGCAGCTGTTAATGGTGAGAGTCACTGAGAAAGTTAGAGTCACATTTCTCAAATATATATATATATAAATATATATTTTTAATGACAGGGAAGCTAAATAATATATAGGAGAATGTAGAAACACTGACTGCACTGTTTGCACCACCTGGGTTACTTGTATTCTCCAGCAGCCAAAAACCCCTGTTTCAAAAAGTCCATGATTTGCTTTTTGTAGGATTTTTCAAGGCCATGTTGGACCTGCTCTGATGGAAGGTGTCCCTGCCCACGGCAGGGGAGTGGAACAAGATGACCTGGAAAGGTCCCTTGCAATATGCAGTTAATGTATTGTGAAAAAAGTGCTGCTGTTGTGATTTTGTTCCTTCTTCAGCAATATCTGATGATGCTTTAAAACACTGTGGTGACTTTGCAGTACGTTATGGTTGTGTGTCTGTAGCCTTTCCAATAAATGATTTTTTTTTCTTTCTTTCTTTCAGAGAGGAAGATCCCTGATGAAGATTTCATTATACTAATTGATGGTTTAAACGAGGCTGAATTTCACAAGCCAGATTATGGAGACACCATAGTATCATTCCTGAGCAAAATGATTGGAAAATTTCCTTCCTGGCTGAAGCTGGTAGTGACAGTCAGGACAAGTCTACAGGTACAGTGAGACCCAAAATAGTGATAAACTGTGTCATTGTCATGATGGGCTTAGATAAAGATGGATATCTGGATTTGCTCAAGACTCTTGATTTCAGGTTGTCATTTGGGCTTTTTAATTTTTGGATTTACATCCACGTCCCCAAACTCACTCTACAGCTTTGGATGGATCTGATCCAGCATTGCCTTTTCATGTCAATAAATGTTCATCAGCAGACGGTTGAGATCATTTTGTGACACAGCTCACATGCCAGCAGGCTCTTAACTCACTGAACCATTAGGAGGGCAGGGCCTGATGTCTGTCAGCTTGTGCAGCTTGTGGAAGAGCAGAGGAATTCAGATTTCATCCCCTAAGTGTGATCATTTCAGTCTGGAGGACTCAGTGTCAGGCCAAGACATTATTCAGCTCAAAAGGACTGTGGTGAGCAGGTGCTGAAGGTTATTCTTAAGTGGCTTTATTTTAGTTTGCAGCTGGGCAGGTTTTTACCTTCAGCCTGTTCATCGTGAGTCTTCTGGCAGAAGGATCAAGCTGAACTTTGTTGGCTCAACTGCTCATCTGAATAGAGGGGGCTGGGAAGCAAACACAGCGATCCAGCTGGGGCAGATCTGTTCTTTCCAGGTTTCTCAGTAGGGCTGCTTGATTTGCACCATCGTGGATGGGAACATTCCCACTGAGCATCCGAGCCAGGAGCCCGGAGGAGGCAGAGGCAGCAGGATGGGACACATATCTGGGAGCCAGCTCGGAGCTGCTCTGCAGCTGGCCCAGCTGCTCTGGGCAGAATGGCCTGTCTGCAGCTCTCTGGTTCTCAGTTTTTCATTATTAGCCATTTCTTCGTTAGCACAGAGCTGTGGAGTTCATTTTTAAGCAGTTTTACTGAGATTTGCTAATATTTGCTCAGATCCACAGGTTGATTCACTGTGGCCCTCCTGGCAGGGAGCTGAGTCTGGTTCCAGCCCCAGCAGGGCAGCCAGACCCTGCACACTGTCCTTGTCACTGGGAATGGCAGCTGCTTCCCCAGGATCCAGGAGAGCACAGATCTCTCTGCTGGACTATCTGCTCCCCAAGATCCTGGAGAGCCCAGGATATCTGCTGTACAGTGCTGGAGTCTGTTTTTTTCGCTCACTAATGCAGATTAAATACCATTTGAAAGAAATCTTTTTTTGTAATTGTAAGCAAATTGCATCCTGCTGGCCTGAATTCCTCATTTAATTAGGGTTTTTTTGCAGCCCTGTGTTCTTCAGTGCTGCTTTTCTTCACACTGTGCTCTCTCCCTCTTTATTTTCTTGGAGAGATGATGTCTTCTTCAGGGTCTGCCTTGTCTTCTCCAGGTCTGTTGCACCATTTCTGTTCTCCTCACAGTGGCTGAAAGCCCGTGAGGGGCTTTGGAAAGGCCTTTGATGATCTTTGGTTTCTTTGGAGAAGCATCATCAGTGTTAGGAAATATCCTTCATTTTCGTTTCAGTCATGTTTCACACACAACCTACTTGATTATAGATGAGGCTGAGGTCCTGAGGGCACAAACTGCCACTCGTGTGCTTGCCCTGATGGAAGATCTCAAAGGAGCCTCAGAGGTGCCATTGTAATAGAAATTAAATGTGCTTAATGAATAAGAAACCCAGCATGAGTGTCTTTTTTTTTTCTTTTCTTTCTTTGTAGGAAATAATTAAGCTGTTGCCCTTCCACAGAATATTTTTGGATAGACTGGAAGAGAACGAAGCCATCGACCAGGACCTGCAGGCTTACATCCTCCACCGGATCCACAGCAGCTCGGAGATCCAGAACAACATCTCGCTCAACGGCAAAATGGACAACACTACGTTCGGCAAGCTCAGCTCTCACCTCAAGACCTTGAGCCAGGGGTCCTACCTGTACCTGAAACTCACTTTTGATCTCATAGAGAAGGGATACCTGGTGCTAAAAAGCTCCAGCTACAAGGTGGTGCCCGTGTCCCTGTCCGAGGTGTACCTGCTGCAGTGCAATATGAAGTTCCCAACACAGTCTTCCTTTGACCGGGTCATGCCTCTCTTGAATGTGGCAGTGGCTTCTCTGCACCCCTTAACAGACGAACATATTTTTCAGGCCATTAATGCAGGTAACATTGAGGGCACTTTGGAGTGGGAGGACTTTCAGCAGAGGATGGAGAACCTTTCTATGTTTCTTATCAAACGTAGAGATATGACGCGAATGTTTGTTCATCCCTCTTTCCGAGAATGGCTTATTTGGAGAGAAGAAGGTGAAAAGACCAAGTTTCTTTGTGATCCTAGGTAAGCAAATGCTCTGAGAAATCAGAGCTTACACAGGTTGTTCATCTAACACTGTCACTTGAATCGTTTCATTTCACGAGGTTGCGCGTGGCTGCGTTGACCTGACTTCGTAGTTCTCGAGATCTGTGAAGATCACCTGAGATCTTTATGTTGTTCAACAGAGAGAAATAAGCCCCTCTGGGCCCACAGCTGACCTGGCAAACCCAACAGTCATCTTCAGAATGGGATGAGCTGTTCCTCAGAAGGCCCCTGGTGAACTCCCTCGGGTATCACCAGGGCCAGGCTGCTCCTGCCAGCTCAGTTTGGAGAAGGGGAGTCATCCTCCCTTTCTCCAAAGGCATCAAAACTACATAAAGTGGAGGATAAGGAGGTGAAAGATGAGTATGTGGACGTGTCTTTTGCAGCTGCCTTGTTTTTCAAGTTGTGTTCCTCATAGTCTTACTTAATGTCTATTTGAAAACAAAATAAGGAGCAGAATTGGGCTGTAGTGACTTTGGCCTGTAAATGCATCTGTAATCTCTGTCCTGACAGCATCTGAGTCCCTGGCTTAGCTCACAGGGAACAGAATTTAATCACAGTTGGATTTATATTCTCTAAACCCAATGATGGTTATTAACAACGCTATCTTTGTTTCTGCTGAAGAGTGGAAACAGACTCTGACTGTAACTTTATCCCCACAAGCTTTGCTCTGTTTTGTCCGCCCATTTCTTAAAATGTGATTATAAAAATCAGGGAAACACTGGGATTCAAGGCTGTTGTCAGTGCCTCTCCCAGACCTGACGGTCCCTCTGAAGACAATCTGATGGGATCTGCTGGAGCTGGGTAGCACCTGGCTGATCAAAGCAGCTGTGGCTGTTGGTGGTGTCAGAGTAATTTACCTCTTCAAATTTTGAGGTAAACAGGCTGCAGTAGAAAAACACTAAATAGCTCCTCCCAATGGGCATCTTCTTGGTTTTAGGAGGTTCTGACAATATTCTTGTTGAATGAGCCCTTTGTTAAAGCATCTCACAGCAGCAGGTGCCTTTAGATCAGTCAGTGAGTTATTTGATATCCTTCCTCGGAACCATTAAGTGCTTGTCACCACGTGATGCTGTTCCACCCTGTTTGCAGTGTCTGTGCAGTGCTTACACCCGTGGAGCTGAGGGCTTTCTGCCTCCCAGTCACTCCCACCTGGTGCTGCTGGTGTTGTCTGGCCTGGCTGTAAGAGCTTGTTACCATCTGGGTGAGGGGACAGCCTGGCAATTGTTGGGTGCTGTGGGTGGTACCCGTGGGCACGGCCAGGTAACGTGGGGGGCTGTGGTTCTCTGGGTCCAGGATTTCCCTTCATCCTCACAGCAGTGGGAAAGGGCGCTCTGAGAATACCAGACTCAGAAGGGAACTCAAATGTGCAGCATTTTGGGTGGTTTTGCACTGAAAACCAACCACGTGTGATTTTATTGATTGGGAAGGCACAAATCCACCCGTGTTCACTCAACAAGTCACCAGACAGTTCTCTGCTCAGCAGAGGTGGTTTTGCACTGAAATCAAGTATGCAACCACGTGTGATTTTTAGCACAAAGGCATAAATCTGCCTGTTTTCACTCGACAAGCCACCAGATGAATTTCTGCTCGGCGTTCCAGTTTGGTGCTGCCTTTCCTGAGCATCGCGAACACGTCGCGCTGCCCTCAAGACCATTCTGGGGACTTCCAGGCATTACTTTTCATCCTGTATATGCCATTATCCTGAGAAATGAATGGTGACTTTAAAGCTTATGGGGGCCACTCGCCCTCTGTGCAAGCAGGGAATCCCTGCAGAGCTGACCCAACTTGCCTCCCTTCCCACTGGCAAAAAGAACTTCCAGCGCATCAACAGGCTCCCACTGCCCTGAGCGTGAGTCCATATGTAATGAAGGCTTAATACATATCTGTGATGTATAATGTGTGCTAATTGCATTGTGCTCTGATGGTGGCTAATGAAACAGGATACAATTCAGTGATTAATAGAGAGGGACCCCTGAGATTCAGCTACGGCGCTCCTCAAAATCCTCCTGTCCAGCTGATCCTGCGATGCTGAGCTCGGAGCACGGAAACCCTTAGCGACGATCGAGAGAAGTAATGATTTTTTCCTTTCATTTCTCCGGAGAGAAGCGGAGCTGGCCACTGACAGAGCTCACAGCAGTAGCCTGTGAAAATTTGCCTGTGTCTGGTTTGTTCACAGCCAGCTTGATTCCTTGGGAATTGAGAAGACGTGACAACTGTCCGGAGCACTCCCGGGGTTGGTCGTTCAGCGCCGTCGACGTGGAGCTGTTTGACCTTGCCCTGTCAACACAGGAAGAGTCAGGTTGCTGAGCTGATGTTTTTTTCCCCCCACGAGAAGAGCTGTGAAGTGAAATGTGGGTTTGTGAAGCTGCTTCTAATTGACTGACCCTGACAGAGTGTCCAGGTGTGAGGCCGTTACGAAGGAAATTGGGATAATGGGCCTCGTGTCCCTGGAACTGCAGCTGGGATAATCTTCCTGGTTTCGTTAGTGAGAGGGAGTTCACGTGTTGTCAGAAACTGGGAAAAGAGGGGGAGGGGGGAGGAGGAACACGATGTCCCGGAGTTATCCCATTTTTCTATGCTTTTAAGATAAACAGCAGATCTCCATCCTCTGGGTTTTTGGTTGACCCTCCTCTTTGAACCCTCACCGTGCCTTTGCTGTCCAGAGCACAGGCTAATTGGCTCTGAAGGGGAGTTCTCTCTGCCAACCCCCCTCAGCCCTCTTTGTTGTTTCACACAGGACACCACGGAGGCTTTGTCAGAGCATTTAACCAGCATTGCAGTAACGACCTCCCCAGCCTGTCAGGGCAGCACTGTGGACCAAACAGCTTCCTTGACAAATAACATAAAAACATTTTAGGAAAAAGACCCAATCCTTTGTGACTGGTGCACCAAGAAAATGGTTCTTATTGCACGTTCCCTCTTGACGCTCGTGTTTCTTAACCTAAATTCCTCTCTGATGTTGTGCTGCTGTGCAGGTTTAATCAGAAACTTCCATGCAATTATTTTCCATGCTTTTACAGCACTAATAAAATGTTTTATCCCTGTGCTGCTGCTGAAGGGACTGTGAGAGAGACAGAAGTGAAGTGGTCTGCCCTGGCAAGGCAGTAGGAGAGCTGCAGTCAGATATGGACCCCAAAAGTGAAATTACTTTATCCAGATTTAAGTATCAACATCTGAGTTACTTGTCTAGACGTGCTTTATGGTCAGAGGAGAGAAATTAGAGTGATTCATTTCATCCTGAGCTAACAGGCTACGGTAGGTCAGAGCAGGAATGCCTGGGAAGCATCTCCAGCTGATTTATGAGGGATCTCAGTGTGCTGGGCTCCCCAGGAGATGTCTCCACTTTTGACAAATAAAGCTGGAGGAGATGAATCTCTCCAGCCTGCTCTTCTACCCAACACACAGGGGTTTGAGGTAGATTCAGAGAGTTTCTTTTCTTGCACAGGAATGCTAAGGAAGGAAAAAGATACTCCTGGGGAGGTGGGCTGTGCCAGGCTGGGGCTCGGAGGAGATGGGAAGCTGCAGAGGCGGTGCCTTCAGAGTAGGTTTGCTCCTGTTTCTGTTCCTTTACATGGCAAAGGCTCTGCTCTGCTCCTGGCTCCTTGCACTTGCTCTGGATTGACCATCTGATGGGCACAGCAGCTCATATTTTACCTTCCATAAGAAGAGCGAGAGCGGCGAGGACGGGAGCCACCAGCGTGACAGTGGAGGATGGTCTCCAGGTGGAGAACTTCAGGAATATCCTGCTACCCACAGGACATTTTCACTGCCTGGAGGTGCCAAGCTGTTCTCATGGATCCTACAGATAAGGTGTTATTCTGAAACCCCGAAAAACCTGTGTCTGGGTTTCCAGAAGAGCTGAATGCTCAGGTGGTGGAGATACCCAGCAGGCTTTGGGCATCGCTCAGAATCAGGGTGATGGCGCCTTGTTCAGCGTTGGCACCACTGGGCTGATGCAGCTGTGAAACCCAAGCTTGGAAATCCTGCACGAGGACTCAATTCTCTGCAATAAATACTCTCTTCAGTGCGCCAGGGCTTTATCAGGCAGCTCCTGCTCGTGGAATTTTGTAGGAAAAAAAAATCTTAACCCTCAGGGATACCACCAAAAAATTAACCAGGGAGAAGTGCTGGTGGCTCCATGGTTGAGGGCATCTCCTGACCTCTTCTTTTCTGCATCCCATCTGACCCAATCTGTCCCTGAAACCCCAAATCAAGGCACCCTGAAGGGATTAACAAGCAGAAGGATGCAGCTTCTCCTCCACCACCCGAGTTGCCATGGTTTCTGCCAGAGCTGTCTTTTAGTACAGTACTCTCTAGGTATTTTGCATTTTCCTTTTTCTCTCAGCAGCACGTTGCAAGTGGAGACTTTTCCTACATGAAATTAATGTTTTTAATGTATCCCCCAGCAAAAATGACAGAGTGAAGGAGTAAGAGGAAAATCGGGGATTTTTGCTTCATTTTGATGGAATGATTGATCTGATTGACAAATAATAATCCCCAGTCTAAAGATAATTAAGTTAGAAAGTTTGGAGGAAAAGAAATCGGTGAAAATGGTGTTTACAACAATTCAGGAATACAACAAGCAGGTTTAAATGGGGAGGTGGGTTCTCACATTACACATGAGCTCCTTAAAACATTACCCCCAGTTTAGTCCTCCCTATGGAGCTCACTTGGGCATTATGGTGCATGGATTAGTTGATTTTCTTCCTCTTTTGTGTTATGAGATTCTGAAAAGCTCTTAAAATACACTCAGCTTGATTGTTAGCTGAAATGATCAAGTGTTCACCAAATCCCAGGGTATGTCGTAGATGTTTTCTCTGGCCATGAGCTGGATGTCACGTGTCACCAAATTACACGAGGTCAGGTTGTTCCTCGCCCACCCTGCTGTCTGGTCTGCACTTGTGCAAGGCCTGTGCTGAGTTAGTGCAATTAATTACCAAATCACCACAGGATCTGGTTGTTTAAGAAGGTTTCCAGTGCTCTAATTTTGGCAAGAGTGTGGAGTGTGGTGGAAGTGGTGGCTGAGCTGCCATTTGGGGCAGGGCTTCCTCTACACCCATAGCATGACAGGACAACATTTGCTGTCTTAATTTATCCCTCAGGCAGACCATAGTGAGAGCCATATTTTTGACTTCCAAAGAGGAATCCATCATCGTGTCCTCCCGTTAATTGGAGAGGCAAACCCAATCTGTTCATCAGACAGCAGAGACCTCATGGAGTGCTGACTCTGAGAATAGAACTTTTAGGTTTCCCATATGTCTTCCAGAATAAATTTTTCTGATGCCATGACTTGGAACCCAGTACATTTTGAAATGTTAAAGGAATAGGCAATAGCTCAACAGAGTGTAAGAAACTTACTGTGTGCAAGTATCCACATCACCAGCATCTCTAGATGTTAATTCTAGTTACAGCGTCATGGGATGGTTTGGGTTGGAAGGGTCCCACCCCTTGCCAAACCTTCCACAAGCCCAAGTTGCTTCAAACTGGGTCCATCCTGGCCTTGGACACTTCCAGGGATCCAGGGGCAGCCACAGCTTCTCTGGGCCACCTTCACAGCCAGGAATTTCTTCCCCATATCCAATCTAAACCTACTCTCTGTCAATTTGAAGACATTCCCCCTTGTCCTGTCCATCCAGGCCCTTGTTCAAAGTCCCTGTCCAGGCCTCATGGAGCCCCTTTCTAATCATACAGAAATCAGAGCCTAAAAATAAGTTATTAAAGCCACTGGCAGCAGGTTGGGCAGCTGTGACAGGGACTTAGCAGGGCAGGGAAGTGACTTAGCTGCAGGTTTCCCCCTGAACTGTGGTCAGAGCTGCAGCTGCAGCGTCAGTTGGAAGAGGAGAAATGGGAGACAGATTATAAATGATGACAGATGAGATGGAGAGCAGATGTGATCACTGCCACCATAAAGGACATCAGGAGAGCTGCTCATTTTAACTGGCTCATTAGACATGCAACCTCAGCATTGGGATGCAGAAGGGCTTGAATATATTTAGTGTCTTGAGTTACTGTCCTCATAAAATCTGTTCTTTTTCTTCTGGACCATAAACTTCTGTATTCTGGGCCATTTTCTCATCTAAATGGAAGAAAATATTCAGGGAATAATCCATCCTGTGGCACTGAGAAGAGAGGAACAGAGTTAATTGGAGGTGTTAGCAGTGCTGATCAAAGAAAGAAGTGTGACTTAATTTCTTCCTGTTACTTCATTCCACAAATCTAAAGACCCACTTTCAGAGCAAACCCATCTTTCAGCAGTGCAGGAGAGAGCAGTCTTGATTTGTTCCATCTGCTTCTTACGTGGTCATTGACTCCTGGTCAAAGCATTCCCTGTTCTTCTTTGATTCCATATATTTTAAATTGTGTCAGACTGAACGAGAACAGAAAATGCATCACTGCTGGTCTTTTGAGATCTCCTCTCTCTGTTAACTGTGGAGTCACTGGAGACTTTTCCTGAAAGATGTTGTTATTCATTTTACCCATCCAACATATTTATTAAATATGCCAGGAGTCTTTTCACACTGCTCTTGGATAAGGTTCCTTTTCTCTGAATATAAAGTAATCTGTTCCTGGCAACCAGCAGATTTCAGAAAAGCCTCATGGACTGAACAGAGGTATGGGAATTGCATCTTTGCTCTCAGGATCTGCTTTTTTGAATCTCATTAAGTCAGGGCCTCTAAGCCTTTGGAAATGCTTTTTTTCCTCTCCTTTATCCTTCCTTTTTTGTTCTCTATGTTTAAATCATTGTAAGTATCTTCTGTTACCTTAAATCTGAGAAGGGTGCCATCAGAGCCGGCTGTTTTTCCTCTTTGCTGCTTCTCCTGGCAGTTCTGGCACTGCTGCCGTTGTTTCATGGAGTGTAGAGGTTCTCCAGGATCAGCTCCTGAGATGGGTGCAGCTCTGCTATCCTGGATAAACTCCAGCCAAACTCTTTCCCTGTGATAAGCCAGGTATGAAACATCATCTGATAAAATGA
Source organism: Myiotriccus ornatus (assembly GCA_036023395.1). Lineage (NCBI taxonomy): Eukaryota > Metazoa > Chordata > Aves > Passeriformes > Tyrannidae > Myiotriccus > Myiotriccus ornatus. The sequence continues at coordinate 1,337,182 of JAYRBT010000081.1, read as the reverse complement.
GGGTGCAGCAGGGTTTGTGCCCATGGGATTTTTAATAGGCAGCTGTTGCTATTCCATCCTGGAAAGTTTCTGGAATAACCTTTCTCCCTGAGTGATATAACTGTGGGTGTTGTTAATGCCATGTCAGAGAGGTAGGGAAGCTTTCCAGCTCCTTCAAAATTAGGAGTCATTAAGCACAAATCAGAGAATCTTTCAGGATGGGAAATCCCTCTAAGGTCATCATTCCAATCATTAACCCAGCACTGCCAAGGTCACCCATGTCCCCAAGTGCCACATCCACACGTGCTCTAAAGCGTCTCCTAGCACTGGAGGTGGTGGTTGTTCCTCTCCTGGCTGTTCCACACACATTCCATCAGGCTCCTGTGCCCATCTGGGGCCAAGGGTGTGGGGCCAGGCAGTGCTGACTGCCTTGGGAGCTTGGATTTCTTGAGCACATCCCTCTGGATGTCAGTGGGGCCGTAGCTGTGTTGGATTTACTGGAGCTCAGTCACACCCTGGCAGTGAAGAACCATCCAGTTGTGAGATGTCAGATGCTTTTAAATCCTTCATTGCCAAGATGCTGTTACTTAAGTTAAAACTGCTCTTAAGGATAAGCCAGCTGCCATTAAGTGATTGCATTTCTGCTCTTCCTAATATCCAGCCTAACCCTCCTGACACATCTCCAGCCTTTCCCTCGGGTCCTCTCTCTGTTCTGTCACTTGGGTACAAGTCTGACTCGTGTGTCTGTTGATGTACAGATTGAGCCTTATCATCTGTGCTGTTAAAAATAGGCCTAGATAATAATTTATTTTCTCATTTAGCCTGGAAGTGTGTTGTTTACTGCCCACAGCTGATGGATTTCTAGTGTATGATTGAGGCCATGAGGTTTTGCTCTGGGTTGTGAACGGTCATGATGATGGTGTGAGTGTGTTATGGTGATGACAGCGAGCAGCAGCCCTGCTGGCTTGGGATCCTTGTCCCACTCAGCAGGAAGTGTGTCTGCAGTTCCTGCAGCAGCTGGGATTGGTAGCACACCACTTCTGTGTCCTCAGTTACTTCTGGGCAGGATGATGGTGTTTGAGCAGATATTTCACAGCTTCTCTTGCTGCAATGAGATCTGACCCAAGGGACAGGAAAGTTTTTCTTGGCCTTGAACTTGCCTGTCCCAGTTAGCTCAGCAAATTAAACCAGTGTTTGAGTCTGTAGGAAAGACTGTCATGTGCTGAAGAGCATTCTCTGGTTTGCTGGGATCTTCTTTTAAAATGTTAATTCCATCCAAGTTAATTGGCAGCTCTAACATCAGAGGGGAGCTGCGTCACAAAAATCAGTAAATCAGCTTGGGTGATGAGCTGATCCTTCAGGAGGAGCTCATGGAGCTGAGCTTGGCCTTTCTGCAGCCAGGATGGACATCTGGCCATCCCTCTGCAAGGGAGGAGGCTCCAGGCTTTGTCAGAGCACTCAGGAGTCTCTGCACTGGAGTGAAAACATTTCACTCTGCAGGGCTGAACAGAATGTGAACACCCATCTTCTGGAAGACCAGATTCGCTGGGCACGGTGTCAGATCTCTTGCTTTTGGAATGTTTTCATGGGATTAGCTGGAAGAAGGGAGATAATGGGTGTAAATCAGGGAATTTGGGGGGTTCAGAGGTGAGCAGGACTGATTCTCATTTGGGTTTTTTTGCCTGTGTTTTACTCTGGTGCAGCAATGCCTTGGTGCTGGAGTAATGTTACATCCTTTAATCTTTTTTATTGGTGTCACCCTGTCCCCTTCCATCTGTGACACAAGGGGCAGTGTCATTTTAGGGATGTGCTTGAGGTGTCACCCTGCTCTGCACCCAGAGCTGTGTGTGCCTCTCATTTGGGTGGATGGAAGGATGAAGACTCATCTTTATGTCTTTCTTACAGATAGATAGATAGATATGTATTTCTACACACACACACATATGTGCCCATCCAGGCAGACAGCCTTGACCATTCCAGGAGTTGATACAGGCACTGAGAGCAGACAAAAGCTACAGAAACTGAGCTGGCAGGGCTATTAATTTTTCACAAAAAAAAAAAAAAAAAGAAATCTTGCATTAAAAATAGAAAAATCTCTGATGATGAACTCGGCAGTGGTGAAACTCAAAGCAAATCATTTCACCGAGCTCCTTGATGTAGAAATCATTAGTGCCACTGTCCTGTATTATTTAAAAAAAAAAAAAAAAAGGAAAAATAGTAAAAAAAAAAGCCTGTGCTCTTGCAGTCTGGTTTAGTTTCCAGTTAACACTGACAGAACAAGTGACTGCAAGTGTTTATCAACCAGCCCCAAGCCAAGGTCTGGGAAGCTTTGCAGAGCTAAGGTATTACTCATGAATCCTGTACTTTATTCTGGAATAGTTTGTACATGCCTTATTCATAACACCAAAGTCATGTCTGTAATTAAATTTAGGCAAATACCCTTCCAACTGCAGCTGAAAGGCAGTTTGGGAGCTGACTGTGGAACCTGGGCTGGTGTGTCAGGAGGGAGCTGCACTTCAGCTCCTGCTGCGAAGAACAGGCACTTCAGAAGCTTCTGGATCTTCAGCTCATGGGAATTCCCTCCCACGGGCATTCCTGGAGCGTAAATGCATTTGTCTGTCTCCTCCAAAAGGCTGTGACCTGGCGTCCTCCTGCCATTCCAAAGAGGAGAAGAGCCAAAGGAAGTCGAAGGCGACAAGCTGTGGTTAACTCAAGGTGCTACAACCGCTTCCAAGGCCCTTCTGTTGTCCCAGCTTTTTTGTGCTTTGTCCCTTCTGTTGGTGCTATTTGGGGAATTCTCACAGCGCAGACGTGTGGGATGGGAGGCACTGCCCTGTGCACAGAGGCATCCTCACGGATCTGAAGCTTCAGCTGAGGCACCGAAGCTCTCGTTGTGCTGGGCAGAGTCACCATCTGGAGAGGCTTCTCCTTCCCCGCGGATGGGAAGTGTGGAGCGATGGGATCCCGGCACAGGCCCCGTGCCAGGCCAGGGTGTGCAGAGCAGCTTGCCAGGCAAAAAATAGGGGTTTTCCTCGCTTTCTTTTGGTGCTCAAGTCGCCCTAAGGATGAAGATGCTGTCAGTCAATAGAAGCGTTTCAGACAACAGTCGCTTGGGTTGATGGTGCCTCTGTAAATTGAGTTGCGTTCTGGAACGAGGCACAACACGATTCCTCACCAGTGCAAGAGTTTATTACCTGTAAAAGGGATGTGGTGCTCCTCCACCTGCCCAAACCTGAGGATCAAGCCCTGCCTCGTAAGAAGAAGGTGGTTTGTTTCTCGTCCCGCTCCTCCAGTGGGCACATCCACGTCCTCCCAGCACCACGAGCATCACCAGCCCCCACTCACATGAATCCACGTGTTGCTGGTCCAAAAGGAGATTCATTGTCAGGGACAGGGGGAGGACCTTGCCAGACACCTGGCCAGGGCATTTACAAGGATTGTGCTTTTATTCTTTTCTTCTTTTAGTTTATTCTTACATGGGAAATCATTCCCCCTGGATGTGGATGAGCTGGTAAATCCCCGCGGTTGTGAAAGCTTCTATCCTGTGTAATATTTACTTGATGTTTGGCCATCCCCAGGATTTCTTTGCTTTACCAGACAGGGATGAGCTAATAACATTCCCTGTCCTTAAAAGCCCTTTTAAAGCCACGGTTGATCTCGTATTTTATTTTCCTTGGCTGGAAGGGGTTTGATTGCTTTTAGTGTAGTCACATTTTTATGCAGTTCCAGAAACGAAGTGGGTTAAAAGGGCTCCCTTGGGAGCACCCAGGGGCTTAAGGAGGAATATAATTTTGTTGGTAAAACCAAGGGAACAGCAGACACAGCCCACTGAGGTCCCAGCGTGGAGCCTCAGCAGCTCCTGCCCTGCTTGCTGCATCTCCTGCAGGGGCAGCTATTTGCTGGTTTGCCCAGAAATTACATTAAAACTTCACATTTTTGCACCCTGTGTGTTTTGTGTGTCTGTGGAGAATCAGCTTCTCTCATCTTTGAGAAGTTTCAGCCATGCTGGACTTGCAGTGTTACAAGCTGGAAGTCTGTAAATGTTTAAAAACATCAATAAAAATGACCTTCAGCGATGGAAGTTGTTGTCTGGTTTATTCTATTTTGCCTTAAACAGGGCTTGGTGTGTAGCTCAGTTAATTTTGCTTTGGTTGTCAGCCTGGTAGGTCATGGCCAGAAGCATCTTTATTACTGGGAATGTGTTGAGAAGGAGTGTTTGGAGAATGTGTTTACAAGGAAATAAACCTGCACTGCAGGACTGGCACGGGGTGCAGAGTGCAGGTGTCATTTAAAGGGAGTTTTTTTCCAAGTGTGTATATCCTATATATGGCATTTTCTAGTGACTCCAGTGACGTGCTTTGCAAGTGTGGTTCTTCTCTGTAAAATGACTAGAAAAGTAACACTGCAGTTTTCATGGAATTGTGCCTCTGCTGTTTGCAAATTTACATCTGCTCATAGAAAATACGTTGGGGTGGGGTTTTTTTTGCTGCCCTGCAGTGTTTGGGGTGTTTTGAGCTATCAGTGTTTCCAGTTAATTGGTGCTTTACAAGTGAGAATCCCTCCACCTCTGTTTCCCAACGCTGGATGAGGCTGAAGGATTAGCTGGGGCAAAAAATTGTCCTCAAAAGTTGTTTTGTTGGTGCAACAAGAAATACTGACACACTCTTTCTTCTGATTTTAGGAGTGGCCACACCCTACTTGCCTTCTGGTTTTCCCGACAAGAAGGAAAATTAAATCGGCAGCAAACTATTGAACTGGGACATCACATTCTCAAAGCACATATTTTTAAGGTAACAGAAAATTCAAATGAAGACTTTAACACCAGGCTCATCCCCAGCACTGGCAGTGCTCAGTCGTGTCTTGTCGTGGGGTTGGTGTAAGGGTGTGATTGCCTGAGGCTGTTGGAGCGAGGAGAAGTTGGGAAAATTGGCAACGGTATCCAAGAAATGCTTGAAATTAAACCCTCCTTCAGACTGTAAATTCAGCAGATAGCCTCCTTTCCCTAAAATTGCTCTCCACCCTAAGAGGTTTCTTCCCCTGTGAGATGAGTTCTTGTAACAGCATCTAGAAAAGAGAAAGCTTTTAAAAGAACGTTTTGAAGAATCCAACGGAAGATTTCGGTTGTAAAGGGGAAATTTGCTGGTGTTAGCGTGGGCTGGTCGCTCCACGTTCCTCTTCACACAGGCATTTAAGAGCTGGGCAGCTGAAAGGCAAACTCAGGTATGAGCATCAGTATGACCCATAAATTAATTATCATTCTTCCTGCCTGCCCACGTACCAGAGGATCGAAATTAGAGGATGGATTTTTAAGGTCACGGGAAATACAGAATTTCTTACAACTTTTGGGATCTGTGGGTGCTTAACAGCAGTAAAAACAAGGCTGTATCCGAAGGGAAGAACCCCAGCTCAGCACTTTACCCTCAGGGTATCTTTTCACATTCTGAGTTACATTTCCAAGGCCAAATTCAGCCCTGACTTTACTGCTCAGCTGACATTTGGATCCGAGTCTGGTTCCAAACCTTCTCCATTTCACATTTCCACGGTGGAAACCAGTAACAGGGATTCAGGCTCTGAGCAAAGGACAGTTTTCATTCCAGGTTTAATTGAGCAATGTTTACAATAGTAGAAAAAGCCAATTAGCATATGAGAAATGTCAGTCCAGCCTTCTGTGCCTCATCACTCAGCAAAATCCTTGGGTGTCCAACACTGCAGGAAGACCAGTGACAGAAAACCATAACAGAATGTTGGTTAGAAGTACCACAAAGCTTTGAAAGGGTTTGAATTGGCTTAGATTACAAGCTGTAACTTAGTCTTTTTGCTTTTCCTTGAATAGATTTATTTTTGTTCCTTATTTTAACAAGTGTTTACTGAGGATTTGTGAGTGTTTACTGAGCAAAACAAGAGCTGCATTAGTTTCTGAAGGAGGCATTAGGCTGGAATATTACAGACCATGTTTAAGAGCTTGAGCATTCTTTAAACAAAATATTTCCTAGAGTACAAGCACAGACTCTTTGCCTCTTGTTACCAACTCTGTTTGTTTCTAAGCAAGCATTTTTTCCATTCAGGCTTTTCTTTCTGTCTGATCTTTTGCTGAAGCATTACCGGCGTGGCCGTGGGTTTTCTGCCAAGTAGGGAACATGTCAGGTCATCAATTCAGGATGTTTTTCCTCAAGTTCCCATATTATAGCAGCAGCTTTCTGCAGACACAAAGATCCTAATTTTGAGGGTATTTATGGAGGCCTGATGCCCTTGTAATTCCATTTTATTTACCCATCAGAAAGCTTGGAGAGGATTAGAACAGGGCTAAAGCATTTTGTTCAGAGACCGAGAGCTGGGTATAGAGACAGACTTTGATAAAACAGTACAGAAAATTTCTTCATCCTTCCCCAGTCCTTACTAGTTTGAATCATCTGGTACCTTGACAAGGTGATGATGGAACACTTGGGAGTTTCCAGGTGTAAAAATTCAGGTGCTGACCTGACACCTTGGTGGGAAGACACTTTCACATTCCCCTCTTCGCTTGCTGGCTGAGGTCTGCTCGTTTTCTCTTTTAAACACAAACATCCTCAAACAGTTTGGGGGGGTAAAAAAAGTACAAATGATTTAATATTTTTAATCAGTTACCAGTCTTAGCAGGAGCATATGGAAAGCCAGCTTGGAAAGCCTGGCACGGAGAGAAAGGGCACAAAGAGAAATGTGCAGTTGTCGTACAAAAGGACCCAAACTTCAGGCTGACGGATGTTTTGCAAATCAAGCAAAGAGGAGGCTTTAATTTAATCTTAAATTAATTAAAATGTCAGTAATCCAGAGATGGGTGATGCTTTGAGCAACCTGGGCTAGTGGAAGGTGTCCCTGCCCATGGCAGGGAATGAGATGGTCTTTGAGGTCCCTTCCAACCCAAACCAGTCTGGGATTCCATGAGTTTCCAGTGGGCAAAGAGCAGAGGAAGTGATAAGTTAAAAATTAAAGATGCTGACAGCTGCATAGCAGGCAGGACAGAAGAAACCAACTCTGTTTGAACACTGGGGTTGTGAAGGTTGGCAAAGTTATTCAAATGGCTGTGCCTTGATCCCGTTTTGGATGATCCCAGTGAAGTGGGAACCACCGGGGGTATTTTGGTTTGATGTTGTGTCACACTGAAATTTGCTTTTGCTGAAGGATTCAACCTGTACAGTTCTGAAAAGGGAATTACAAAAGGAAGATACAGGCTGTAAAATGAGAAATAGTGCAGGGTTTTTTTCAGCAGCTGAGTGATAATGGTGTTGAATGTATTTTTTCTTTAAAGGATGAATGTCACCTTTTAGGTCTTGCACTAATATCTGAGCATATATATTCTAATGCAACAGTTAAGATTTTTATAACATCTGTGATTATCTTCAGAAGGCTGTTCTCAAAATATCTACCCTTTTCCTTGGTCCTGATGGTGACTCAAACACCTTATTTATGGGCTTGATAGTAGTATAACAATTTTAAATAACTTTACCCGTTTATTATAAAATTGTTTCCCATTTCCCAATTACACCATCCCGAATTCATGAAATTTAATCTTGACCTTTAATGTCCTGCGTTGTGTCATTCCCATTTAGCAGCGGCTCAAATTCCTGAGCTCTCTTCTCCCTCTCAGCACAAGCAGATCTTTTCCTCAGTTTAGCTGGCTGAATTTTAAGGAAACAAGCACATGGGGCTGTTATTTATAAGAGCTTGTGTAATCTGTTGCTTCTTTTGGTGATAAAACTGCTCCGAGTGACAAATCTGTTGACGGCTGGAGCGATGCTGTGGAGTGTCTTCCACACGTCGGAATTACAGGCCTGCAGCAGGTTGAGCTGCTGATTCCTGCACATCTTCCTTAAGAGGAAACAAGCCCACTTTTTGCTGCTGGTTTTGTTCCCACCTCTCAGTCCTGCAACCTGGAAGTGTGATCCTGCTGTTTTGCACGGATACAAGTGACCCCCCCCCCCCGCCCCCGGCGTGCGAGGAAGTGGAAATCGGGGTTTGCATGTCAAAACAGAATTGAGGATGTCTGTGCAGTTTCCATGGAAACAGCAGGGTTTAATGGGAAATCGGTCAGAACAGCAACATTTAGGGTGTACCCACATCACGCAGCAAGCACAGCACCCAGCCAAGCTCCTTCCTGGAGCTGCAATCCCATCCCTCTCCTCTTCCATCCAGCTGTTCGCTCCCATCTGTTGGCTGCAGAGCAGTTATGGCTCTTTGCATAGGAGGGACAGACCTGCAGTTCTGTGCTCTGCCAGTTAGTGATGCTGGAAAATATTTCATGTTTTGGAATCTTTCTGGAAAACAGCAGACTTTCTGTTTGTTATGTATAACCTGATCATGGACACCAGCCGGAAAGGTTGGTGATGAGATGGGGGAATACCGCTCCAGGCTGTGGTTGAGAGTTCCTTAACTTACCTTATTGTGAGCAGACATTGTCTTCTGGTTTAACTGTGTGAATAATAAGGAGATTTGTGAATCAGTCCTGCCAAAATAATGTGTGCTTCATTAAAAAAGAAAAAAAAAGGCAGCAATTTGTGCTCCTTATCACGACACTTGGGGAGGGTGTTGAATGGATCCTGGTTGCTCACAGTTTAATCCTGCCTTTCCTAGACCTTGGGAATGGCTACAAAACCTTTACAGGCTCTTTCCTACAAGCTTTATAACTGATTGCAAAGGTCAAATGTGGCAAATCGTTGCATTATCTCATGTGTAGCCATTATTGTCCTGAAATTCTTTGAAGTCCGAAGGACCAGGAGGATCTGCCCAATGTAATGGAGCAGATTTGTGAGCTTGGAGCTAAGTCATCTTCTCTTTTTTTTAGGGGCTGAGTAAAAAAGTTGGGGTGTCTTCCTCCATCCTCCAAGGGCTTTGGATCTCCTACAGTACTGAAGGTCTTTCCATGGCTTTGGCATCCCTGAGAAATCTCTACACCCCGAACATAAAGGTACAGGAGGAGGGGAGAGAGGGCTGGGGTGGCACAAGAAGCTCCAGTGATGAGCAGTAACCACACACAGAGGATCCACTGGAGCTCCCTGTCCATGACAGTGCCCTGCCCAGGCTGAGCAGCTTCCTGGGTGTTTGTCCTGAGGTGGGGAGAGGCCATGAGTCCAGTTGGGATGTGTTACCATCTGGGATGATCCCTCAACTCTGCTGCTTTGACCGGGAATCTCTTTTAATTACAAGGAGAGAATAGAGAGTTTGTGTCTGTCTAAAATGAAGGGTTTCCTCTTCAGAGATGTGGAATAAAACAACTGTTGTTGGAATTTGGCATAAAGGGCTCTGGCTTAGACAGGCACGAAGTTAGAGGTGACACCAAACCCACGTGCCCATGTGCTGGTTCAGACACCTTTTTTGGGTTTTTAAGGATGAATGTGTTGACTTTAAATGACCCCATCTCTACAGCAGGAAGGATTTCAGACAGGGATACAGGTTTGGAGTTGTTCCTTATGTGGAAGGATGTTTGTCCCCAGCTCCTCCCCATCCATATTAGGTGAGCCCTCCCCAAGTTCCTTCCTTGCCACTCAGGTGGAGCCTTTTCTGTGGCTGCTGAGAGCAGAGGGAGCCGTGCAGGGCTAACCAAAGCCAGCCCTAGGGAGGATCCCGCAGGAAGATGCTGAGAACAGTCCTCTCCAGCTGTGTGTTTTCAGCCCCATCCTGGGGTGAGATGCCGTGTCTTGCAGCTGCTGCAGCAGGGCTGGAGTGACTTTGTTCCCAAACAGAAGGAGGCTGCACCACTCAAACCACTTACCAACCACTCAGGGGCAGATTAAACTGCTCCATCTCCCTAAAACGGGACCATCTATTGGGCAGGTGGTTTTACTCAGCATTTCACGTCCTTTGCTGTTTGTTTGGAGATGTGCAGAGGGCCCTGGTGTACGTCCCGTCGTCACCCCGACAACAAACTCCCGTCCCTCCAAAACTCTCAGCCGGCTGCTCTCCTTCCCCCCACCGCTGCAGGTCAGCCGGCTGCTGATTTTGGGAGGTGCAAACGTGAACTACAGGACGGAAGTTCTGAACAACGCCCCCATCCTGTGCGTCCAGTCCCACCTGGGCTACGCCGAGATGGTGGCTTTGCTCCTGGAGTTCGGCGCCAACGTCGACGCCGCCTCGGAGAGCGGCCTGACCCCCCTTGGCTACGCGGCCGCCGCCGGATTCCTGAGCATTGTGGTGCTGCTGTGCAAGAAAAGGGCCAAGGTAAAGCGGCCACCGACCCCTAGGAGCTGATCTCGGCTGCTCCAAGGCGGGGCGGGACGTGGAGCGCTCGCTGGGGGAACATCCTCCGGCGGTGAAGCCTTTTGGGCTTGGCTTTTCCGCTGAAACACGGTGGCTTTAAAACTCCCACGCTGTGTTGGCTGAGGAGCTGCTGAGAGTCAGTAGTAGTGGTGTGTGGAATTCAGGTCTGAGGTAGGAGCTGCGCCGGTGACCTGCAGAGGGATGTCCTGGAGAAATCGTTGAGCCTCACGGCGTTAAAGTGGCAACGCTTCTCCAGCACAAAACGTTCTTTAAATATCTCCTTGAGACACGTTTTTCCAAAAACTTCCAGCAGACTTGTCCCAGAAAAAACCCTTTTGTTTAGCTTTGTGGCGAGTGTTTGGAGTTTTAATTGTATATAATGAGTCAACTTGAATACTTTGTTGAAGAAGAAAATTGTGCTGATTTTTGAAGTGGAGCCTGCTGGAAACAATTTGTGGTTTCTCTATATGTTTAGTTTCAGTTCAAAAGGCAAAATATGGGTTTGTGCAGTTTTGGTATGAAAGTCAGGATGACTGAGGGACTGTGTAGATCTTGCTGGGTTGTGTTGTCTGTAATAATGCGAGGACAGTATGAAGGAAAAAAAGAATTTTGCTTTTGTTGGGATATTTTGAGAGACTTTGGTGACAGAACTCCTGCCACTCTCAGCTTTCCTTGAGCATCCCAACAGTGCTGAGGAAATACCCCAAAACAAACTGGGTTTATTTTAAAGACTGAGATATTTGCAGTAAACTGCAACACTGATTGTTGCAGGAGTTGAGAAAGGAGAAATATTGATATATTATTTTATTGTGAATGAGTTACAAGATGAGAAATATTTCTCATAACTATAATTTGGTCGTGAGGCCCTGGCACAGGTTGCCCAGAGAAGCTGTGGCTGCCCCTGGATCCCTGGGAGTGTCCAAGGCCAGGCTGGA
>JAYRBT010000081.1:1296501-1315430 GCA_036023395.1 Myiotriccus ornatus | reverse complement strand
CCAGAGCTGAGGAGCTCCAGCCCTTGGAGCATCTCCATGGCCTCCTCTGGACTTACTCCAACAAGTCCATGTCCTTCTTGTGCTGCGGACCCCTGGGGACCTGGACCACTCCAGGTGGGGTCTCACCAGAGTGAAGTAGAGGGGCAGAACTTCCTCCCTCGACCTGCTGCCCACAACGTGCCCTCAGACCCCGTGGAGGTGTTCTCAGCCCAGGCAGTGGAGCAGAACAAGCTTTTGCTGGTCCTACCTCCCCAGCGCCTCATGTAGGTCTCTCCCAGGAGCAGAACTGACTGTTGGGCTTCTCCTTGCAGGTTCAGTTCCTGGTGGACCACGGGGCCATGATCGAGCACGTTGACTACAGCGGGATGCGGCCCCTCGACAGGGCAGTCGGCTGCCGCAACACCTCGGTCGTCGTCACCCTCCTGAAGAAAGGAGCAAAGATAGGTAGGGACAAGGGGACTCTGCCATCGGCCCTGTGCTCAGGCAGGACTCGAGCAGTGGGGCTGGCATCCTAAAAAACACGAGTATAACGCCGAGGCAGCCTCAGCCCCAGCCTCTGCTTCGCGCTGCGGGCGCAGCCGGCGGGTCAGCCCTGCCTGCTTCCTGATCAGACGGGGGCTGTTATTTTTATAGATATATTTTTTTATTTTTGCTGTCGTATTACCTAGCAAAAGTTAATCAATAAACAACTGTTTCTTTGGCAAGGTCTTTCCTCTGGTAATGCTTTTTCTATCTTTACTAGTCTGAGTCGACAAGTGTACTCTGTCCATGCCTTGCTGTGAGCTGCTGCGTTCACTCGCTCTGTGTATGCTTCCAGACCTCAGTGTACCTGCACTGCGCCACACAGCCGCTCACGTTACGTTTTCCTGTGAAAGGGGATTTTGCTGGTGCATTGGCTTCCTTGCTGCCTGCCTCTCACAGCTGCTTTTTTCCTTTCTTTTTTTTCTTTTTTTTTTTTTTCACCTTCATCCATTTTTTTCCCCCCTCTCTCCTACAACTTTTTGTTTTCTCCTTTCTTTGAAGGTTGTCAGACGTTACCGAGTCGCCCACGAGGTATATCTCATTGCTGTCAGCATCAGCTTCGATCTGATAGCTTTGTCAGCCTTGCTTTCTCCTGTTTGATTTAGCCTGCATGCATCCCCAACACCTCTAATCTTTTAATTTACCTCACCTTCAAATAATTTTTTTAATGACTGTTGCAGAGAATAACTTGAACTCAAAAACTAACCTCCTTCCCCCCAAACGTACTGAATATACTTATAGAATATTGTTAAGTTAATTCTTCACCCACACTAATGAGCTGTCCCCAGATTTTTGCCACCCCTTCCCTCCCAGTGTTAGTGCTTGAGATCAGAGCTGGCTCTGCAGGGTGGCCCCTGTGCAGAGGCAGAGTGTCCCCAGCCCCACGACGCCCTTGGCACCAGCAGCACTTAGACAGGACCTTCCCTTTGTCGTATTTTCTGCCTTAATGGATTTTCTACTCGAGTCTTTCACATCTTGTGAAGCTGGAAATCGCAATCCACTTAACCACAAACCACCTATCATCGACAGCCGAACTGCAGATTCCCCAGTACACTTGCAGAGATTTTAATTTAGAAATGCTTTTATGTAACCACTCTGATTTCTCCTTTTAAATACGGTTTGTTTCCCCCCCATCCCAGCCGGTTCCACATTCGGCACTGCCCTCTTGTGGAAACGGCTCCATCCTTTCCCAGACCACTGGGATTGACTTTAATGACTGCAAAGAAAAACCAGTGCAGGGGGGGAGACAATTTTAAGTGCCAGAGGAATTATCAGCTCGATCATTTTGGAGCACTCTGCCCTTTGACCATGCCAAGTTGTTCTCTCCAGCAGAAATTCCCACCCCAGGGTATTTTTTCCACCCAGCTTCCTACCACCCTTGCATTGTATGAGTTCTTTACCCATCATGCATCCTGTACACTACAGGTCCAGCAACATGGGCGATGGCAACCTCCAAACCAGACATCATGATCATCCTGCTGAGCAAGCTGATGGAGGAGGGAGACATGTTCTATAAGGTGAGGAGAGTGGGTTTGGGGAAAGGGAGCAGATGCAGTTTGCAGCATCTCTTGGTTGGGAGGTTTTGCCTGTGTTGGGTCAGCAGTCGGTCTTCTCCAAACCACGGTTCTAATGTGCTGCCTCCTTAACCTGTGGCAAGTCAAAAGCATTTCTCGTGTTCCAAACCGTTTGGTTTTGGTTAGTGGGGTTGGGGAAGGTGGGGGTTGATTGCCTAGATCTGTAACAAAGCTGAAGCAAGGCCAAGTCGCTCTGGATTTGAGCCAGCACCTTGTCTCCTCTTTGAAAACACCAGAACCCAAGTGTTTGCTGGGAGTGCTGCTGCCATTGCAGCAGATCTGGCAGCCTTGTCCTTACCTGGTGGACTCACTGCTGGGGATGAGGGCAACAGGACAGGGTATCCCTGAAAAACTCCTGGAAGAAACTTTTTGCAGCGAAGACAGATTGTCAGGACACAGGCTGGCTCTGTCCTGTCCTGTGGCCCATGGGAGACATTCCACTGCTGCAATTGGAGTATCTTTTTTGCTCCGTGTTTATTTTAAGCCTGTCTTTAAAAACCTGGAGATCTGCACACACACACACAGAAAATGTGCAAGTACAACAATGATTCACTGTGAGGCTCGAAGGGTGAAGCAGAAAATATGCAAAGCTGGCATTGTAACTGGAGTTATCTGCCAGACATACACGATACAGCTGAGAAACCTGAGTCTACAAGTTTTTAAAACTCACTCTTCTTAGCTGTGAAATTTTATGTCTGGGTCATCAGGAACAGCTTGTGTCCTAGATCCCATCCTGCCCTCTTTCTCTCACCCTGGCTGGGTGGCTGCCCCCCTTCAGGGCTCCCATTGTCCCATCCCAAAATTAAAAGTGCCCAAAATAGCAAAGATGAGTCACCTTTGAAGGTGACTTTGGCGTCCCAATAACTGTAAAAGGAACCCAGTTACCAGACTTGGATGTGGACACCTGATTTTTAGGCATCTGAAGTTCAGGGAGGTGGATCTCAACCTGTTTGTCCAAGTTCAGAGCCACGTTGGTGCTGTAACATTTGTCTTTGCTGTTGCAGAGGCTTCTCTGAGCCCCAGAGCTCCACCCAAAGTCCCACAATTCCTGTTCCTTACTCTTAAAGCTTTGGTTGGAGGGTGCTCTCCAGGAATGGGATCACCCAGCCCAAAAGACCATCCAGCCGGGAACCAGATGGAGTTGTATCGAGTTAACACCAGTTCTGCCGTGTTTCCTGCTGCAGTGTGACAGCTCTGTACCAAGTGGGAGATCTCAACTTGCACAAGGCATCTGCCTTTCCAGCTCAGATGTTCCCTTGATCAAATGTTCTGGCTTTCCTTTTCTAGAAGAAGAGCTAAATAGCGAAGTTGTGTTTCCTTAAGCACCTAAAACATTCCTGGGGCTGGCGGGTGAGTTCTCTGCAGGGAAGAAAACTCAACCCAAGGGTGTGTTTTGACGTGTTTTCCTTCTAATAGAAAGGAAAAGTGAAAGAGGCCGCCCAGCGCTACCAGTACGCTCTGAAGAAATTCCCCAGGGAAGGGTTTGGAGAAGACCTGAAAACCTTCCGTGAGCTGAAGGTGTCGCTGCTCCTCAACCTCTCCCGGTGTCGAAGGAAAATGAACGTAAGTCCCCCGTACTTTTCATGACCTTAAGCCCAACCTGCCACCCTTGTGCCTCTGCAGAGACACGTCCATCCATCCCTGATCGTGCCCTGACCTCTCAGATCTCTCCTCTGTCCCCACCTGGTTGTCCTTCACAGGGCACTGGCATTTTATGCTTCAAAAGCAGTAATGATTTAATATTCGTTTCAGGTGATTAAAAATTCATTGCTGTGTTTATAGCCCTTTGAATTTTTTATTGCTCCCTTTTGATGATGGTGTTCCACGTCGTCACATGGGGGTGGAGGCATTTTCCAGCTTTCCGGGGCAGCGGTGAGGAGGAGCCAGGAGATGTGCTCCTTTGAATACTAATTAATTTCAAATGAAGGAGCATATGCTTAGGGGGTTTGCACTTTCCCAGGGCAGTGACTCATCCAGAAACACCCCCACAGACTCCCTCTCCTCCCAGAACTGCCAGATCCCTGTCACTCTCCCCGTTCCAATCTGGCAGCATCCAGAGCAGCTCGTGCAGATGCCTGTTCTGCCAACAGACAAGTGCCACCTCCCCTGGCTTGGCATGCAGGGGCTTTCACCTGCACAAATTAAAGTCCCCTTAAATTCAAAAAGTGACATCTCTGCCCAGGCCATGAGCCAGCAAAGGTTACGCTGGAGGGGAGGGAGGTTTTGTGACGCCTTCATTTCTTCAAGGTGTGAGGGAGAAGGATGGAAGGCAATGGGTGTAAAACCTTAATGCTTGTGAACAGACACAGTTTGGAGAAGAAGTGTGAAACTTGACTTTAAACCAGCCAACTCACAGCTGAGCAACTCCAGCTCTTGTCCTGTGCTTTAAGGACAAGATTTTTGATTTATCCTTAATTGGGGAATGCGAGGTCTGGTGGGGGAAAACTTCAGAGGGTTTTAATTGCTCCTGCAGTTTTTGCACCTGTAGAAGAGACCGTAAAAGTCTTGACTGCATTCCCACTTGAGTCTGTTGGGCAATATCTCCTCAGTAACTGCTACTGAAGGTACAAATAGAAGTGTGAGCTTCCCCAGGCAGGGCATCCCCGTAGCAAGAGTTGGCTTCCCATGTTTTTGAACAAATCAGGAGCAGCACTGTTCCTTTCTCCCAGAGTTGCCCAAGTCAGCAATCCAAAGCTTAGCTGGGAAATGGAATCCTCTCCACAGGGGAAGAGTTCTCCTTCACAAGGGCTGAGCTTCAGCTAAGCTGAGCCTAGTGGGACGTGAACCTTTTGGGACAAAGCAAGGGAGGACAGCAGCAAGGTCTGAACCAGACCTGACAGTCTGATCTCGTGGCTCTGGCACTGGAAAGCACCTAGAGCAGTCCCATCCCACGCTGCCTGCTCCCAAAATATCCTCCCAGGTGAGGTGCAGGGGAGAGGTGAGGAACAGTGGGACTGGTGGCACTGATAGGAGGCCTTTGCCAGACAGGTCACTGAGACACCACAGTCCTGTCCTTCACAGGCAGTTTTCATCAGCCCCTTGAAGAATGTCAGTGGGGTGCAGAGAGGGAGGGGGAGGGCGTGGGAAAGGTTTCCTATGGCTTTTAACTGTGGAAAGAAAATCCTTCATGAGATAACATTCCAGCCTCTGCGAGACCAGACGTTTCCTCAAGACTGTAGGTTGGTGGAGGGGGATTTGCATGCACTTGTTGAGGACAATGAGAACAGAACAAGTGTCACACTGGCCTCTCTGGGTGATGACAGCAAGGGTGTTACCAGAGGGCTGAGGTTTTTTTGGACATGCCATCATAACTGTCTGGCTGTAAATGATGTTGAACCCACGTGAAACATCCCAGTACCATCAAATTTGCCATGCTGTGTGCAAAGAACCAAACCCATATTAAGATTGCTCTCTTCCCAAGCTGTATATATTTTTATTTCTGTATCTGTTCAGTCACTGACCTGCACACCCGTTGTCATGGCAGGATTTTGGGATGGCGGAGGAGTTTGCCACTAAGGCTCTGGAGCTGAAACCGAAGTCTTACGAAGCTTACTATGCAAGAGCAAGGGCCAAACGCAGCAGCAGGTGAGGAGGGACAGAGGGGAAGGTGTGAGGGGCTGGTCCCTGCAAGCCTGGCCACCCCAGTGTGGGCACCCACCCTGCAAAGCCATGCAGTGCCCCCGTGGGAAGAAGTGGCCAAGGAATGTTCATTAATGAGATGACAAACTTCTCAAACTCCAAAGTAACCCCCTCCCTCAATGGGTGAATTCTGAATGGAAGTGTTTCGAGAGGTTTGTCTTAGTGGAACTTTGTCTGGACACCTTACAACCCTGGACACCAGAGTGGGGTGTTCTTTTTCAGAGTACGCTTTAGCTCAGCCACAACTTGGACCTGAAGCAAAATATGACTCATGGCCTGTGTTGTGCAAGAGGGCAGACTCGTTCCTCGTGGTGGTCCCCTCTCTGTCCTGCAGCCCTTTCTGCCAGGCAGATGCTGCTGACCAGCTGTGCAGTGGCTCCAGGCAGGCGCCGGCCAGGGAGTGTCCAGACAGAGCTGTGCTCAGAGCACTGCAGCCAGCTCCTGGAGAGCTGCAGCCCTGGGATCCCCCTGGTTCAGCTCTCTGAAGGCTAAAACACGTGAGATCAGGTTCACTTGCCGTTCCTAAATGAGCAGGGGGGCTGCTTGGGAGTCCCATTCCCGAGGGCTGGGCCCGCTGTCGTTGCATCGTAGTTTAAACGGCAGCCAAGACGCCTCACCCAGTCCTGCAGGGAGTGTGTGAGCCCACCTGTGCCAACATCCCAGCTCAGCAGACACCACCGTTTGACCTTCCATGCTGGAGGCAGGTGTGGAACAGGGCTCCTGGCCCAGCTGGTGCAGGTGCACCAAGTCCTGATGAGGGAGGTGAAGCCGTGACCTTCTGTTCCACAGAGGAGCCCTGTGAGCTGAGCCACATGCACCTCATGCCTTTCCTCTAATGGTTTCCTGAACTCCTTTGTTCCTAAAACACTTGCCAAGGGACCTTAAGACCCGTGTTCCTCTCCAGATGGTATCAGCATCCTTTTGTCCCCTGGTCTGTCCAGCAGAAAATGTCACCACTTCAGCTTTGCTTCTCCCTGTCCCAGTCTGTGCCCAGCAGCACCTCTGGACTCACACAGCCTGGGGAGGAGGAGGCTTTTCCTTCCTGCACTTGGTCTTTTTGCTTGTGCAAGAGATTAGGCTGGTGTTGGGAGGTGCTGGAGGGGGGGGAGTTTACTGGTGGGGGAGTTTTGCCCCATCTGGGTGGGTTTGCCCAGGTGACAGTCGTGTTCAAACACACGGGTTTGCTCCAAAGCAAACAGTGCCCCTGTAAATGACAATGACAATCCCCTTCCCAGGGGAAGCCCTCACCTCCCAGGCTGGCCTTTCCCTCACAGAGGCTTCCCCAGGCAGCTCACAGCCTCCAGCACGTTGCTCTATTCCTTCATTCCAAGGGAGTTGGACAAATCCATTGCAAAATTGGAGAGACAAGCCATGCCCAGAGCGCTGACCCCTGGGAGCCCCTGAGCTCTGGAGCCAGCCCTGACGCTGTGTGGTCTTGGCATGAGGCAGAAGTTGGATTTTCACTGGCGTGAGTGGTTGCAGCTCTGTCAGAGCTTGTTTACAGCAGTGCTGAGCCGAGCTCGCGGTGAGCGACGCGTTGGTGTCCCCTTTGCTCACGCTGAGGTGAAGCTCAGGGAGGTGCTGAGGGCAGTAATTAATTGGTCCTAACGTGCACCACGGAGTGCAGGCATGTTTGCTAGGCTGGGCTGTGCCCTCTCAGGACTGTGTTCCCCTCTTCTCCAGAATTTTCCTTCAGTTTGGATAAACTAAACCCGAGGGAGGCACATAAGGCAGAGTGTGAGAGGCACAGCAAGCAGCAGCAGTGACAAACATCTCCCTCACTAGCACAGACAAGCCACTTACCCTCCTCTGGAGCCTCTGAAAGCAGCTCCATTCCAATCCAGTGTAACTTCAGTTCTCATTTCTGTCCCTTTGTCGAGCAGGCAGTTTTCAGCAGCCCTGGAGGACCTGAACGAGGCCATCAAGCTGTGTCCCAACAACCGTGAGATCCAGCGGCTGCTGCTGCGGGTGGAGGAGGAGTGCAGGCAGGTGCAGCAGCAGCAGCAGCAGCAGCCGCCGCCGCTCCCGGCAGAGCCGGAACCCGAAGCCCAGCACGAAGAGCTGTACTCTGTGCAGGACATCTTCGAGGAGGAGTACCTCGAGCAGGACGTAGAAAACGTTTCCATTGGCCTGCAGACAGAGTCCAGGCCAAACCAAGGGCTGCCCATCATCCAGAGCCCGCCCCCGTCCCCAGCTCACAGGGACTCGGCCTATATCTCCGGCTCACCCCTTGGCTCTCATCAGGTCTTTGATTTCAGGTCCAACAGCTCCGTGGGGTCCCCGACCAGGCAGGGCTACCAGTCCACGTCCCCTGCTCTGTCCCCGACGCACCAGAACTCACATTACAGGCCCAGTCCTCCGCACACGTCCCCGGCTCACCAGGGCTCCACGTACCGCTTCAGCCCGCCTCCCGTGGGGAGCCAGGGGAAGGAGTATCAGAGCCCACCGCCGTCCCCTCTCCGCAGAGGCCCCCAGTACCGTGCCAGCCCCCCCGCAGAGAGCATGAGTGTCTACAGGTCGCAGTCGGGCTCCCCGGTGCGTTACCAGCAGGAGCCCAGCGGGGTCACCCAGCTGCCCGGCAGGCCCAAGTCTCCGCTCTCCAAGATGACGCAGAGGTCCTTCCAGATGCCGCAGCTCCCCGTGGCCGTGCCGCAGCAGGGGCTGAGGCTGCAGCCAGCCAAGGCGCAGATCGTGAGGAGCAACCAGCCCAGCTCCGCCGTCCACTCCAGCACCGTCATCCCCACCGGGGCCTACAGCCAGGTTGCCCACTCGATGGCCAGCAAGTACCAGTCGTCGTCGGGGGACATGGGGGTCACCCAGAGCAGGCTGGTCTACCAGGGCTCCATCGGGGGCATCGTGGGCGACAGCAGGCCCGTGCAGCACGTGCAGGCGAGCCTCAGTGCCGGGGCCATCTGCCAGCACGGAGGGCTGGCCAAGGAAGACCTTCCCCAGAGGCCGTCCTCGGCCTACAGAGGGGGGATGAGGTACAGCCAGACGCCTCAGATCGGGCGGAGCCAGTCTGCTTCCTACTATCCCGTGTGTCACTCCAAGCTCGACCTGGAGCGCTCGCCCCTCCCCGCCAACCAGCTGGGCTCTCCAGATGTGTCCCATCTCATAAGAAGGCCCATCTCGGTGAATCCCAGCGAAATCAAGCCTCACCCGCCGACTCCCAGGCCGCTGCTCCACTCTCAGAGCGTGGGCCTGCGCTTCTCCCCGTCCAGCAATAGCATCTCCTCCACCTCCAACCTGACGCCCAACTTCCGCCCTTCCGCCTCGATTCAGCAAATGGAGATTCCCCTCAAGCCAGCCTACGACAGATCGTGCGACGAGCTCTCTCCGGTGTCCCCCACGCAGGGGGGTTATCCCAGCGAGCCGGCCCGCTCCCGGACCACGCCCTTCATGGGAATCATAGATAAAACCGCTCGGACTCAGCAGTACCCCCACCTCCATCAGCAGAACCGGACCTGGGCCGTGTCGTCAGTGGACACTGTCATCAGCCCCACGTCTCCTGGCAATCTGCCCCAGCCGGAATCCTTTAGCCCGCCCTCTTCAATCAGCAACATTGCCTTTTATAACAAAACCAACAATGCACAGAATGGCCATTTGCTAGAGGAAGACTATTACAGCCCCCATGGGATGCTGGCCAATGGGTCCCGGGGAGACCTCCTGGAGAGAGTCACCCAAGCCTCCTCGTACCCCGACGTCAAGGTGGCAAGGACGCTGCCCGTGGCGCAGGCCTACCAGGATAACCTGTACAGGCAGCTCTCCAGGGACTCCAGGCAAGGGCAGACGTCCCCAATCAAACCAAAGAGACCATTTGTGGAGTCTAATGTGTAAAAGACGCTTGTTGGAGTAAGACCCTCATGTTTTCAGCACACACTTCCAAGCTTGATTTCCATGCATATTATTATTATTATTAATTATTATAATTATTATTATTATTATTTTTATTTCTCTCTGGTAGCTACATGACCAAGTTTCTCCGGTACTTTGTGTGGTGGTCAGACAGCCATGCACGTGCTCCAGCCCTTTCGTTCCCCAGCTGACCGTGAAGCCAACATCAGCCGAGCCAGTATCGTTTGCCCAATTCCAGCAAAGTTCCAACCAGGATATCTTAGTCCGTGGTGCGGGGTGGCCCAGAGATATCCCTACGCAGCGGGAGGTAACCAGCTCTTTTTCAAGAGACAATCGCCTTCGATTTAAATTTGGTTTCTTTTGTCTCGATGAGCTCTTCCTCAATTCTGACGGGAATTCCTAGGGATCGCAGGAGCCTTTTCCCAAGGCTGCATCCGCGGCTCCCCGTGCCAGCCAGGCCGTTTGGCTCTTTGCCCCAAAGAGCAAAATTACCCTCAGCGAGCAGGGGCTGAGGGTGACGTGATGTAACACCAGTAGCTATGCACAACACCCATCCCGATTCCGCTGGTTTCCAGCATCTTAATCCCAGTTGGATTCCTTCCTTCCCTAACCCCGTCATCGGTGCTGGGGTGGGGATCACTTTGCTGCTTTCCAAGTGCCCGCCAGGTGCCCCTACACTGATTTCGTTGCTCTGGGATGTTCTGCAAGCATTGAGGGCTTAAGGGTGACCCTTGGTTAACGCGTTTCGATCAGCCGAGGGAATTGCCCAGGAACCTCTTGTGTGTGAACCGGGATTGCACCAACTTCCTCACACCGCTGGCAGACTTGCACCTCACACGCAGCGTTTGCACCGGGGCGGTTCAGCGCTGGGGCCTTCATTTACGGGGGGGGGATTCATCACTTGTGAGGAAAAACAAAGAAATGGTATTCAAGGAGAAAAACAATCGCGATTTTTAATTTTTTGTTTGTTTTTTTTTTATGGTGAGGATGCAGAACATGGCACAGTGGGTCGCAGAAGAGGAAGGGTCCCTCTGCAATCGCAGCCCTGCAGCATCCCTTCCCTCCAGCTCGCTCCCACCAGAGAGCCAGGGCTGTAGCAAGGGCTGCACCTCTCTAAGATCCCTTCCCAAAATCCTGGAAAGCAATGCTGTGTTCCAGAGCTGGACATGGTGGAAACCATGTTTTGCTTTTAGAGGAGCTGTAGTTAAAAGAGACCTATTTATAATTTATTTATGTTACCTATTTCAGGACATTTTTCATTTTGTTTTTTTCCCTGTTATTCCTGGGGTTTTAACCAAATACAAGTCACATCAGGACGACGTGAAAAGCAGGGGCCGGTTCCAAGATCCTTTTTATAGGATTTTCAATAGTTTTTCCGTTACTCGCCGAAAATTTCTTTTGGGTTCGGGGGGAGGGGGTGGGGAAGAACTTCCTTTTACCGATTCCCTTGTTCCTGGTGGGTTTCTAATCCGCCTTTTCCGTTCCTGAGGGCGAAGGGTGGGATGCCGGGGAGGGGGAGAGCGATAACCCTGTAGCTTGTTTTAAAGCAAACTTCAGTGCCTGTTGCCCGATGCCGAACCTCACTCATATCAAACTCTTGGGAGCGATCTCAGTGCTGAGCAGGGGAGCGACACCTTCCGGGGTCTCCAAAGGGCTAACTGTGAAACGATTGCAAGACTTCTTGAACCAAATCACGGGCTCCAACCTCGGCTGGTGTCAGTGAGCACGTCCCAGTGCCACTTCACCGCGGCTGCAGCCATTCCCACCAGCTCAGGACTGGGTCCGAAACTCCTTAAGCAAACCCTGGCTTTGATGGGGCTTTTTGTTTTTTCCCCTGTGTGTGGCTCAGCGCATCTCGTTGCTGTTTTGTTGCCTAATTCGCTCAGAGCAAGCTGGGACGTGCAAACCTTGGGGGTGATGGGGGCTTGTGTCTCATAGACACGTGGAGAGCGTTCAGGGGAGTGTTTCCTCGTTGAGTTTTGGCGATTTCGGGCTGTTTGGTCTTTGTCCAAGCCGGTATTTGGATTGAGGTTGGTGTTTTCTTCCTTGAGGTGCGACCCAGCGCTGACTCTTTGTTCTACCACAGGGCTCTGTAAAGCGGGGGCCAGACTGGGACCCCCTCGGTGGGGCAAGTCCCCCACTGCTCCTCTCCTTCCAAAGGGGGTGCGATGGTTTTCTTTCTTGCTCTCTTTTTTGAAGCAGCACGTCCTGCTTTGTAAGGAATAGCTGATTTCTCCTCCGCATCCCATGGCTGGCACACGTGTCCTTGGGTCTGGAGCTGCACCAGTCGCTTTGCTCAGCAGCTCCCATCCTCCAGCTTTCTGCCAGAGTGGCTTCCTACCTTTAGTTGCTCCTTTGAAAGGAAAAAGTAACCAAATTCAGCCCCATCCCTGTTTTTTCCGGCCGAGTGAGGCGCGCTGCGGCCGCGCTCCGGCTCTCCCCGCCGAGATGCCGGCGGGATGGTCCGAGAGCAGCGATGGGAGAACTGCCCATGCTTTGCTTTCACCACTCACTGCCTTGTGCTCCCAGTCCCGTCCTTCAAAACGTCCCCTCATGGCACTTCTGTGTGTAACTTTTGGGTTTATGAAGATGTTTTAAGGGAAGATGAAAACAGCTCACACTTTTCAACACGAACACCAAGCTGAAGAAGGCTTAAAACACTGCGGCGTGCAGGTTTTTTCACAATTCCACGTGTTAACATTTTTCACAGAATTCTTGCACTAATGGTTTTCCATCTGTTCTCTCTGTAAATGGGTGCACTTTACTGTTTGAATTTGTTACTATGATAAATACTGGATATTTAAGCGTGAGTAGTGTCTTCATTAGAAAAATAGCAAAAGCAGCTCTTGTCTCTTAGTGTATTTTTCAAAAAAAGAAAGGAGAAAAAAAGAAAAGAAAAGAAGCAATGAATCATAACATTTATAGCACAAGAACTGACTCCTGTATATAAGCATCAACAGATTGAGTAATTTTTGAATACGAAATTATTTGCAGCGGTTTTAAAGCACTTCCCCAGCAATTCCCTTAGGGACAGTCGAGGCAGGATGGCTGCTGTGGTCGCCGGGTGGGTAGGGAGCACATCTCTGCCTGGAATAGCTGTTCTTACACACTCCCCTGTGTCTTCAGAGTCACGATTTGGGCTTGGCAGGAGGAGAAGCAGGTTGTTCTGTGTGGTGCTGCCATGGTCCTGTTGCACTCGGGGGAGCACGAGGTCAAATCTCACCTGAGGGCCTTTCATCCTCTGCTCTTAGGTCCAGGTCTGACAGGCCTGGGCTGCGATGTGGGATCACATCCAGAGCTTCAGACATGGTGCTGTCCTGTCTGTCCATGCTACGTATTTAATTACTCTTTGGGTAATTAAGATGCAGGACAATGCTGCCAGCTGGTGCCTCCATTCTCTCCTGGCTTCAGTGGCACAGCTGGCGAGCCCCATCTTCAAGTGAGTGCAGGATTCTTGGATGCAGGTTCTTGATGACCGTGAAACTCCAGGTTCAGCTCTCGGGGTGCACAAGGAAGGCGATGGCAAAGGTGATGCTGAGGTCAACCCCTTTCTTCAGCCAGCCTTCCCACCAGGTGTCTCTCATCCTCACCTGTGGCCGCTCCAAGAGTCAGGTGTGCCTCCGCAGAGCTGGAATCATCTCTCCCAGCATCCACTGTGGCTGTCTGTCCCACCCCTCAGTGGGGATTCATCGGCTCTTGCTTTGTCTCCCAGGTCAGGAGGATGCTGTGGTCCCACGTGGTGGGGGGCTCTGCGGGGTCCCCCCCCCAGCCAGGCTGGGAGTGGCAGCGGAGGGCTCCGAACACAGTCTTGAGTGGGCATTGAAGTGCTTAGGAAAGGGAGGGTTTTACAGACAGATCCTTTGGGATCCATCTCCAAAGAAGGCACAGCCTGAGCTGCCTTCTCTTGTGTCGCTGTTTGGGGGGGCTGTGCTGGCTCCGACGACCCGAGGCGTGTGTCCATCCGTCTGTCTGTCCATCTGCTGTGGCACTGGTGCCCAGCTGGGGCTGTTGGAGCACTGAACCTTTTGGTTATTTTCCTTTAACGTGGCTGTGAGGAAACCGCGTGGCTGGTGCGAACGCGGGAGCGCGCGCGCGTCTGCCGAACTGGGAGCCGCGCTGGGATCGGGTCCGGAAAGCAGGGTGGGTACTAAACTGGGAGCGATTCAGTCCCCTTCACAAAGGTTGCTGTACATTCAGGGTTACCCAGGAGAAGTTTAGCTAAAACCGAAGTGCCAGCTCCGCCTTATCTAGAGAACCAAGCAAGCCGTCGTGCCTGCTCGTCCTCCGCCTTCCTCGCCCGGGGGGCGGCCCGTGGTGAGCTGTCGGGAGCTCCTTGGTGGTTGTACTTTCGCTTTAGTCTTGGGAATTCAAGATAACTCTTCTACCAGGATATCAGTGTCTAACCAAGGGCTTAGGGGAAGAGCTGCTGTACCCGCTGGGACCTCTGTGGATCGATGCCTTCGCCCCGCGCAGTCCGGCGGGGTGTGTGTGTTGGACACAAAGCACAATGGTTCGAAAGTGAATCTGCGTTTTTGGGGGTTTTTTTCAGCTTTGTGTGAATAATTGCTGGATTTTCATTCAGTCAAACTCTTTTTTTCTAATATAAACCACTAAGGGCTCAATTCTTTAGCAAAGATGCGTTCGTGTCCAACTCGTGACGTGCAGCTGGGACAGGCCGGCCCCAAGAGGAGCACAGCGTCGCCGGGAAAGCCAACAGACCCCCAGCCCGCCCGCCGTACCCTTCCTCCTGCTCATTTTCCAGCTGTCACGGTACTGGGGAGTCAGCAGCCGGGTCCCATCCGACGGGATCGCATCGTGTGGGCGTGAAAACACAGGGGCTGCTCTGCCAAAAGACTTTGTCCCTGCGGGTGACGCTGTCCGGGGACGGCGGTGAGGCGTCTCCTGCGGCGGGTCGGGGTCGGGATGGGTGGGTGGGAGAGCCTCGTGCCCGGGGAACTGGGTCACCACGGGGGTGCCTCGCTGTGCACTGATCAGCCAGGCACTGAGAGCAGCACTGTGTGCTACCTACAGCCCCTTCTGTCACTCCACCTCTAACCCAGAGACTCGTGTGGACTCTGCCAGTACTGCCAGGCTCACCCTGTCCAGCCTTTTCTTTGCCATGGTGTTGCATTCAGCGTCCAGTGTCCCTTCTGTCTTCACATCCGAGAGGATCTGAGTTGGGTACAAACACGTCCAGTACACCTGCCTTGTGCTTTGTACAATTCCCTGGTTTGCCATCCTCCGAGACACTTGCTGGGAAGATCTTTAAGACACTTAAATTTTCCTTTAGCTTTTCTATAATTCTGATGTAAAGGACTTTCTCTCTGTACAGTATATTATCCAATGCATGTTCTGTTCTCTCTACTGATATATTGAACACCACACAGTTGTGATATTGTGCAGTGGGAAGAGCAGCCCCTGCCGACAGCGGAGGCCTTTGCCTCTCATCTCTAAGGAAAGAAGAAAACATATTTTTTCCTTTGCTGTATTTGCTTGAGCAGAGTTTTCTTGTCTGTACATGTGAGCTGTGAGATAGATGTGAAAAGTTCAAAAGAATGCATTTCCCCCCCCCAATGTATACAGATTGTAATCTGTACAATGAAAACTGTATGTATGAAAAAATGTACTTATTTATAAATGGTTAACACTTGGAAATGGTGTCTGGGCTGCTGTTTTTCCCACAGTGGGCTGAGTGAAGGAGTGTTCTGATGCTTCTTGGTGTGGAAATGATGGTGCAAGGGTTGGGTCTCCATCAGAGAGTTTTCATCATCACAGAATCCTAGAATGGTTTGTATTGGAAGAGACCTTAAAGCCTATCCAGTGCCACCCCCTCCCATGGGCAGGGACACCTTCCACTAGCCCAGGTGGCCTTGGACACTTCCAGGGATCCAGGGGCAGCCACAGCTTCTCTGGGCAACCTGTGCCAGGGCCTCCCCACCCTCCCAAGGTTTCTGGGTTAAGCTGGGAAAGCACAGCCTGGTGCTGTGGACACTGGAGCCCTGCAGCTCCCGAGACCCTGAGGGTCCCCTCACTTCATCCCTGTCTGAGCCCAGGGCTCAGTTCTGCAGCCAAACACCCAGTCTGGGTTTTGCTGGGGTCTGTGTTTGCTTTGGAGCACTGGGATGTTGGAGCTTCACCCCCGCAGCTGCCTGTGCTGTAACCCAGAAGGGGGCTGCTTTCCACACAGGCGAGCTCCTGTCTCAGGGATGCACCTCCTTGTTGCAGTGGGTCTCCCCCTCTTCCGTGTGCACATCAACGTGTGGCCACATCCTGGAGATGTCCCCATGGGATCCCTCACACAGCCACCAATTGACAATCCCACTCCAAACTCCAACCCACCCACCTTCCCCAGCCCCTTAGGCAGCTCCTCTCCCAGCCACCCCTCTCCCAGCTCCCATGTGGGAACTCTGGTGTCCCCCAAAACAGTGATCTGGGGATACAGACAGGAGGAGGACAGGTTAGTTGCAAACATTTATTACATTGGGAGCATCCACTGAGCAGACAACACACCTCACACGAGTGGGAAACATTTTGGACACGAAGCTGCTGAACCTGCGCAGACACCGGGTCGCTCCAAGCCCCCTGGGAGGTCTTTGTGTGGCTGTGGCTGTGCTGGAGGGCATGGGAAATCCCCAGGGAGTGGGAAATCCCAATGGGAACGGGCTGTGGGATTGGGCCGCTCACAGCGGGGAAATCTGCACTCCCACCCCCTGTCCCCGGAGCAGGGCAGAGCCTGGAGACCCCCCTCCTTCGTGCCCCAGCACCGCTTCCAGCCCCTGCCCCTGCCCCTCCCTGTGGCACTGCCGTCCCCACGGGGCTGGGGAAGGCTCGGGGGGCACCGGGGGCTGCGCAGGGCAGAGCTGAGGAGGATTAAGGCCAAGCAAGGCTGAGTCCAGTGGGCAGCGCTGCACCGAGAGCGTGTCCTTCCCCAGCTGTCCTCGTCACCCTGACACCATGAGGAGCCCGTGCCAGGGATCAGGGAGCTGGGGGTGTCACTGGCTCCCTCCATCTGGGCTGTCTCCCTCCGTCAGGGTCTTGAAGTCCATGGAGAGGGCCAGCTCCTCGGCCAGCGGCGGGCGCTTCCACTCCTCCCGTGTCACCACGTAGCCCACCACCAGCCCGAAGGCCACCAGCATCACCCCCAGGGTGTTGGCCAGGACGCCCTCGGGCACAAAGTGGCTGTAAGAATCGCTGCAGGGATGGAGGGGGATGCTCAAGCCTCGGGGTTTGGGTGGCCTGTCCCTCCCTTGGCTGGGACTCCCTCCTCATCCTCATCCTTCACACTCTCGGTGACAGCACAGTCCTACAGTGGGACTGTTGGTGGCTCAGCACCTTCCCTGCCAGATGTGCTGCCCCAGCCAGAGGGAGATGACTCCTGGGGTGCCCCATAGCCCTGTCCCCACAGTCCTGGGGCTGGGGGGGACCCCAGCCTGCCACTGGGGACATCACCGTGTCCTCCAGCTGTGAGGGCAGAGGCCTTGGGGACATGAGTGTCCCAGGAAGGTTCTGCAAACAGCCAGCTGCAGGGAGGTGACACTGGTAATGTATTCCCATCCCCAAAGAAAGCTGTCACAGGATCCAGCCCTTGTTAAACATCATCTGGGAAGTGACTCAGCAGCAGCAGAGGCCTCCAGGGGAGATTTAAGAGCCACAGCCTGAGCAGGGGTCAGACTCTGCCCCAGGGGGCTGGAGGAGCCAATTGCTGGGGGTCAGGACAATCTGGGGGGCCACCCTCCCTCCCTTCCCCCCCCAGCTTGGTCACCCACCTGATTTTGAAGAGGAGCATCTCAGTGATGCCCAGCAAGCAGCAGGCGATGGAGAGGACAAAGAGGGCGATGCCAAAGAAGATGTGCTGGGGCTTGTACCAGCCTCGCAGCGAGAAGGAGGCACCGGGGAACAGGAAAAAACCACAGCCCAAGAGCCACTGTGGGGACACGGGGGTGTCACAGGGTGCTGCAGGGTCCCTTTATCCCCCGGGGTGGGGGGGGGGGGCTCCCCAGCCCTCACCTGCAGGAGGTAGAGCACGAAGGCAGCCATCCCACACCAGGAGTGCAGGCTGTACATGTCCGGGATGCCCTTGGCCCGGTGGGACTCGAAGACGGCGATGATGCCTGCGGAGAGGAGCCCGTCACCACACCAGGGTCAGTCACATCCTGCCCCACCCGGCCTCCCCCAGCCCGGCGCTCACCCACGAGGGCGATGACCAGGGCCAGGCCGTGCAGCAGGGCGTGCAGGGCCTTGGTGGAGCGCTTGGCTTCGTGCCTGAACACCCGGTACACCAGGAGAGCTGCGGAGAGACCACACGTGAGCATCCCCGGCCGCCCCCCCCGCCACCTCCCCGCATCGCCCCGGGGGTGCCACACACGGGTGGGGAGGGGGTCCCGGAGCATCTTCCCTGTGTCATTTATCACCGCTTTGCCCCCTTCTCTCCCTGCCCGGCCGCAGCTCCGGGGCGTTTTCGGAGGCTGCAGGCGGGACGGGGGCTGCTCACCGTCACCTTGGAGGAACACCATGCCCAGCACCATGCACAGGGGGTGGGCGTTGAACTTCAGGGGGCTGTGCCAGGCCACGCCGCCCCGGTACCGGCCCAGCCAGGCGCCCGTGGTGGCCAGGAGGGTCAGGCCGAGCAGCTGCGACACGGCCACGAACGCCGAGAGCCCGACGGGGCTGGCGGGCGGCGGCGCCCCGTCCATGGAGCCTGCGGGGACACGGAGCAGCGGGGACACAGGGCAGCGGGCAGCGGAGCCGCGGGGGCCCCGCGGGGTCCCGGCCGGCCAGCCGGACCTGGGGCAGGGTCCTGCCGTGGGCACTGAACGGCACCTCCGCCCCGCCCTCACCTGCCGCGGAGCCGGAGCTTCCTGGTGTGGCTGCGTCACCCGCACCTGGAAGTGGCTCCCGACAGCCACGGCACACCCGTCCCTGTGCTCCTGCCCCTGTTCCTGCTCCTGTCCTTCCTCCCAACCCTCCTGCCCCTTCCACTCTGCTCCTGTCCTTCCTCCCAACCCTCCTGCCCCCCTACCTGCTCCTGCTCCCCTGTCCAACCGTCCTGCACCTGTTCCTGCTCCCGTCCTTCTTGCCAACCCTCCTGCACCTGCCTATGCCCTGCCTGCCCCATTTCTCCTGCCCCAGCCCTCCAACCGCACCAGACTCCCCATCCCCAGCCCTCCATCCTCGTCCCTCCATGCCTGTCCCGCCGTTCTTGCTCCTCCACCCCCTTCTCTCCATCCCCGTCCCTCCGTCCCTCCATCTCCATCCCTCCCACTCCATGCCCATCCCATGTCCCACCTTCACCCATTCCCAGACCCCCCCAACAACCCCCCAACCCTGAGAGGGAGGACG
>JAYRBT010000081.1:1264493-1296401 GCA_036023395.1 Myiotriccus ornatus | reverse complement strand
CCCACTCCATGCCTATCCCATGTCCCACCCTTGCCCCCTCCCCAGCTCACCCAGCCCCAGAGCCCCAGAACAACCCCCAAACCCTGACACAGGAAGGCAGTGCAGGGATGAGCAAGGCTGCAGGGGACCCCCTCTGTGACAAAAGCAATGGCCCTTGGGGTCTGAGTGAACCCCCATACTGGGGGGGAAGGGACAGACACGTGCTACCCAACCACAGCCACACCAGACACCCATCCCATGGCCCCCACAACCCACCTGCACCTGCGTCCAGCTTTGTGCTGGGTTATCCCCCGATGGATCAGAGCCACCTCCACCACTGCCACAGCCACCTCTCCTGGTCCTTGTCACCCAGGGCCAGCAGGTCCCAGCCCCAGGGTCCCCCCTGCGCCCCAGCCCTGCTGCCTCTTGGGAGGAGCACCGGGCAGACCGACCCACGGTGCTGCCAGGACTGAGGTGGGTGGGGTGGGATGCATTAAGACCACGCACACACTTTATTCCCAGCCACCTTTATTGGATCAGCCAGATAAGTGGGTTAAGGGAATTGGTTTATCCCATTAAGTTGCACTGCAAAGGCTGCCTGCCCGTGTCCAGCCTCACTGCCCGGGGCCATGGGCTGCTCTGTGGGATGGCCGGGGGGACCAGGCCGGGGAGAGGGGGAGCATCTGGCACAGGTACAGGCTCCTCTCGCAGCACAACAGCCACCCCCAAACCCTCACCACGCCGTGGGGCTGCTGGTACCCGCAGGGGTCCCAAAAGGTTGCCCAAGTACCCTTGTACTGCCCACATGTCCTCCCACCACCAGATGCAAACATCTGACCCTGCTGGCACTCACACAGGGAGTCAACCCCGTCCCCAACCGCACTGAGGACGGAGGGGCAGGGAATGACCCCCCCTAACCGTGGGGATTGGCAGTGGGACATGGGGAGCGTCTGTTGGGAGTGGGATCTTCTGGGTTGCCCATTAGCCACAACTGAGCGCCAGGAAAGCTGGAAGTGACCAGACTCGTTCTGCAGCCATCCCAGGATGGGGGCCTGCCTGTCCCCTCCCACCCACAGCTGCATCCCCAAACACGAGCCCTGTCCCCCTTTCCCAAGTGCTCCCCTTTTTTTTGGGGGGGAGGGTGTTTTTTTCTGATTAAACCGCCCCCCCCCGGTGGCCTGGGGAGGGGGATGCTGTGAGCACATCCCATAGCCCCCTCACTGTGGCCCCCAGCTGGGACCCTCCAAAATCCCGGGGGGGGAGGTCTCAGGAGTGTCTCTGCTCTCGAGGGGGGCTGTGGGCTCACGCAGGAGAGAGGGTTCACTCCGGTCCATATCTGGGGGGGTCTGAGTGATGTATTGGGGGTAGGGTTGGAGATAGACACCCACGCAGCCCCCCCGGGCCCCCAGCCCTACCTGTGGGTGCCGGGCGGTGCCGCCTGCGCCAGGCCCAGCGGTGACAGTGTCTGAGCAGGGACAGGGCCACGGCGTTGGCAAGGCAACCGAGCGATGGCAAAGCGAGGGGGGGCTGCACCCCCAGCACCGCTGCAGAGGGAGGGTGTCACTGCAGGAGGGGCGGGGAGGGGGGC
Source organism: Myiotriccus ornatus (assembly GCA_036023395.1). Lineage (NCBI taxonomy): Eukaryota > Metazoa > Chordata > Aves > Passeriformes > Tyrannidae > Myiotriccus > Myiotriccus ornatus. Next base: position 1,294,834 of record JAYRBT010000081.1, on the reverse strand, counting down.
TGCAAAACTGAGAGGGGGGGTCACCATGAAAGGTGAATTCTGTGTATTCTCTGTGTATTCTGGGGGCAGTCCCCAAGGAACTGAGTCACTGGCAGTGCGTGTGACCCCCCTTCATCTGTGCCAGGCACCCACCTGAGCCCCTGCACCCTGTGACATCCCATCTCCAAATCAGGACCCCCCAAACCGCACTGGATCGGCCCCGGGGTCTGTCCCCTGCACGGGGGCTTTGTCACCATTTAATTTGTATTTGGTTCTGGCTCGTCCCTGCATCTCCAGCAGCACAGGGGGGACATACTGGGAAACATCCCCTTCTTGGGTGGGCCTGTGGCTTAGGGCATGGCAGAGGGGGGGCATGTCCCCAGGGATCCCCCCCACAATCCCGATCTGCCCCACAGGAGAACCCCAGCATCGCCGGGTACATCCTGTGCTCCCCATGGGATATCCCTGCGGGAGAAAAGCCTGGAGAAGGGATGTAAGGGGAAATGGGGCGAGATGGGGGGAGATGGGGAGCGTCTCCATCCCGGCTCCTCCTGACCCGGCTGCGGGCAGGGACCCCCGGGGGATGAAGCGCTGAGCACCGGGGTGATCATCACCCCTGGACCGCCCCCGTCTCCCCGGCCGTGTCTATGTCCGTCTGGTGTCCGTGTCCCTGTGTCTGTCGGTGTGTCCCTGTGTCTGTCCCTGTGTGTGACACCACTAGATGTCAGCAGGAGCCCGCGGCGCGCAGCGCCCTGGGGAGGGAGGGACCTCCCGCCCGGAGAACCTGGAGCATCCTTGGCCCTGGATCGCCCGTGGGATCCAGAGGGACCAGGTAAGGACCGGGTGGGACCGGCAGCATCCTTGAGGCTGGATCCCCAAAGGGACCGGAGAACTCTCTGCCCCAGACCACCCACGGGTGTCGGAGAATCCTGGGACCTGGAATGGCTGGTGGGATCTGACGCTCCCCTGATGCAGGAGGTCAGGTGTAACCGCCTCTGTTGGGGTGCAGGGCTGCTCCCCCAGCCCTTCCCTCGGGCTGCTCTCACCCATCCAGACCCCCCTGAGCAAAGACACCCCAAAGCCCCCTCTGAGGTTCCCCCCAGCATCCCCATCACATTCTCCTTCCCCCCCCACCTCCACCAGGGACCTGTTCCACGGGGCACAAACCTCAGGAGCTGCAAACTCCCCACCACGGTGTGATTCAGCAGAGCTGAAATCTCGGTGCAGCCCCGGAACCTGATGGAGACCTGACACATCAACAGCAAAGTCCAGGCCCCGCTGCAGCCCAGGGCAGAGTCCTGGAGCCTCCACCCTGGAGCTCTGCCCACAGGAAGAATCCTGTGGCAGCGGGAGGTGGGGTGTGGTACGTGGGATGCAGCCCTGCCAGAGGACCCGCTATCAAATTCCGGCCTCTCCTCAGGCTTTATCACTGGCTGGGAAATGAATTACCAGAGTTAATCTGCTAAAGCCATAAAAGCCACCATAAACGGCAAACCTGGACCCCTCAGGCTGTGCCGTGGTTGGGGCAGGCTGGCTGTGGCTGGGATGGGATGGCCACGGCTGGGCAGAGCAGGGGCAGGATTCCCTCCACCACGGCCCAGCTGAGGGCCTTGGGAAAGCCTCAAAGGGGATGAGATTTGGGGGTTCATCCTTTAGGATACTTGGCAAGACATAAAGCTTCGCCCTGCTGAGAGCAGCACTGTGTAACCCAATACCAAACAGCTTTAGAAACGTTTATAACTGCGTCCAGCTGAACTATCTCAGCTTCCAGCAGCCAGAGAGACAGAGCAGCCCTCAGTCCTTCAGGATCACATGGACGTGGATCTTGTCCCATCCACACCGCAGGGACAATGGCTGTGTTTGCTGAGGGACCTCGGTGGCAGCCAATCCAAGGACAAACGAGCCCCTTCACTGCTGAGTTCCTTACCAGGGAGCAGCAGCCATTTGTAACCAGCTCTTTAATTAAAGGCATTGCCAGGGGCATAAAGGCTTTATTAAATCTGCCTGAGCTTTCCCCGAGCTGGTGGTAATGAAATCCTGCTGGGATGGGAACGTGCCAGTCGGGGAGCAGAGCCAGTGCTGGCTGCCCTGGTGTGGATCTTCAGGGCCAGGGGGTGCTTGGGGCAGCTCAGGGATGCTCAGGGATAGTCAGGAATGCTCAGGACACCTTGGAGTTGCTCGGGGATGCTAAGGGATGCTTGAGACTGTTCAGGGATGTTCAGGGATGCTCAGGGATGCTTGGGGTTTCTCTGGGATGCTCAGGGATGCTTGTGGCTGCTCAGGGGTGCTCTGGAATGCTATGGGATGCTCAGGGATGCTTGGGGCTGGCACAGCTTCCTTCAGATCAGTGAGCTGCTCCAGCTCCCCAGTTATCAGCCTGGCACCTGCTCCAGGTTTGTCCTGAAGCACCCAGGGATCGATAGGAGCACCATCAACCGATAATTCACGGTAAAACCAGCAGTTCCTGTCCTTCCCCAACTGCTCCCCCCTACCCTGGTGCAGGTGCCTTCCCCTCCCTCCACCACAGATTATCAAATTACCATTTTGCTGATCTAACTTTTTTTGGTTGGTTGGTTTTGAGTTGTTGGTGTGTTTTTGGTGTTTTTGTGGTTTTTTGTTGTTTTTTTTTTCTCCATCCTAAATTGAATTTTTATTGCTAAGAAATGCTAATCTGCAAGATGCCTCTCTGGAGGATTGCGATTCGAGAGCCCAGCTGCCTCAGAGGAGCCGTGCTGCTGCCTGAAACAACCTCAGCCGCTGCTGTTCCGTCAGAAACCCCAAACCTGGGGCAAAATAGACAGGTTTTCACTAAATATAAGAGAGAAAAAAAATAGCAGTCGTGTTGGAAGGCCCCGTGGCCACCAAGAGGGTGGCTGAGGGGTGGCTCGGGGCTAAACACTGCGTCACATGAGGGGGGTTGATCCCCAGTTCCCCGGGGCGCTGGGAAGGCTGAAAAATAAGTGATTCCCAGCTGGGACGAAGAACTTGGCTCCTTCCCAGCTGGAAAAGGCTCTGGTTCTCCTCCTGGCAGCAATTAAAACCACCCCATCCTCCTCCTTGCCGGGAGCAGAACTTTGCTGAGCGGGGCGGGCGATACGATCACGGCGCAGCCCGTGCGGACACTTAATCTCTTTCAGAAGAGGCTGAAGGCGCGTTTATGGTGGTTTTTTAATAGCAGGCTGGATAAACAGCGGCGATAACCCGCGCCGGGCTCCCGGGGGATGATTAATGCTCCCGGAACAGTCACGCTCGCTCGCCTCGGGGCCGGGATTGTTTTCGGTTATTAAAGGGGAAAAAAAAAAAAAAAAAAAAAGGAACAACTATGGGAATAATGGACTTTGCCGTGTTTTATTGGGCTGATGGTTGCAGAGGGAAGGGAACTCTTTGTCCTCTTTGCTCACCCCGTATCAGTGCCCGGCTCTGGCTGGCTGGAGAGGATCGAGGGGTGAAGGATGAGGGTTGAAGGATGAAGGAGGGGGGATGAAGGATGAGACATGAGGAGGGATGAAGGAGGACAGATGAAGGATGAAGGACAAAGAACTAGGGATGGTTTCTGGCTGGGTTTTTACTTCTCACCCTGTGATGCTCCTGGCCTCGTGCCCGGCACTCTGCACATCTGCACTGTGGCTGGCGGCTCCCCAGGGGCTGGACCATCGGGCTCTTGCCTTTATTTAGGACCCTCCCAAAACATGGGCATCATTTAGGGGCCCTGAGCCCACCACTGCCCCCGGCACGCCGCGTATCCAGGACCTTGTAGTGTCATTGCACATCCTCGGGGCCCCCCTTGCAGTGGGCACGTGCCTGGGCTGCTGGCACTGGTCCCAGTCTGGGGATTAAGGCTGAAGAGATCTGATGGTGGAAACCCACGTCTCCATCCCCTTCCCACCCACCTCTGGCCCCACGGAGCTGCCCAGCCGGGCAAAACACATGGTCCCCCTGGGGGTGCCCCATGCTGCCAGCCCGGCTCACGTGTGTCCCCACACCTGCACCAGGACCGGCTTTCCCGGGACAATAAACCCTTGTCCTAGGGCAGGACTGTGCTGGAAAGCGTGGGGTTTGTGTTTTTTTTTCTTTGGGGTGGGGTGGAAACTGTGATGATAAGGAGCTTTCTGGTGAAAAGCTTTTCTTCATCACACTGAGTGTGCACTTCTGATGATAAAGCAGCACTCGCTGCTCCGGGCCCGGGGTGAGCTCCCATTGTCCCCCATCCCCACGCAGAGGGGACATGCCAGGCTCTAAACACATCCCTCATCCAGGGAAAAGCTGGAAACAGCCCCACAGCATTGCAAAACCCCTCTGCTGAGACCTTTTGCAGTCAGACAGCAGGAGTGAGGACTCCTGGGCCCCTCCTGCTGTCGCAGTCCCCAAATCCAGGTGACATCGAGGCCTCAATAGTTACTGTAACAGTTCAAAATTATTCTAGCAAGCACAGGTCTGAAATAAATGGCAATAATCCCAGTTGTTTGGAGTTTTTCTTTTTTTTTTTCTTTTTGGAAGATCAAAATAAGAGCTGTTTGTTTAGATGAAAAATTTGGACCGGAGAGGTGATTTTTCCCGTCTCCCTCATGGCAGCGTCACCACAGCTGGGAAAGCGGCTTAGTGAATTATACACTATGATAATTGATTGAATTCATCAGTAAATAAAGCAGCAGCCCTTAAACTCGGGGTCTGGAGAGGGAGGAGAAAATTCTCCACGCAGTGATTTGTACCAGCGGGTGCAGGAGTCGCCGTGCCCGCGAAACCACAGCCACATGGAAAAGTGACACACAAGGCTGCACATCCAATTAAAAAAAAGCTCTTTTTAGGTTTAAATCAGGAAGGAATCCTTTCCCACCAAAAGGCAGTCCTTTCTCTCCCCTCCAGAAGCTCCTTGGTTCCTCGATCAGCTTGAACCCTCTGAGAAATGGGATGGGGAAGCCAAAAATGTGGTTTATAATAAAAGAAGGGAGAAATTATCTGAAGCATCCCCATGCAGATGCCTTAGGGCTGGGATATACACAGATAAATCACAAAAACTTCCCAGCCAGCACCTGGACCATCCCCAAATCCCTGCACCTTCGCTCCACCACCCCTGCTCGCCCTCTCCCATCACACCACCCTCACGGACAATACCTTGCACCTCCTCTAAGAAACATTTGCTGTCAAAACTCCGTATTTCCTTATTTTGGGGATTCTGGGTTGCACCAGTGAGTGCCCCCTCCAGCACTGCGGGCAGGGAGATTTTGCAGTTCTGGCAAGCCAAGGAGCTGGTCCGAAACGCTGAGAGCAAGTCGTGCTCCTCCTCGTGTGAGGCACCGCGGCGACAGTCCGGCCATCGCACGCGTGTGCACGCACACGCACCCGGGCAGGGGGAGGGCAAAGTCTCCACACAGGGATGATGGCGATGAAAAACGATGGGAAGCCTCCTCCTGGGCCAGGGCAGTCGCTGGGGACGCCACGTCTCGCCCGGCATCGTCCCCCGAGCCCGCGTCCCCCCGGGCGGTTCAGCATCCGTCTCCGTGGCAACGCATTTCTCACATCCCTCGGTATTCCTGTCCCTCTGGTCCGTGGTGCTGGCAGCCCTGGGTACCCTGCATGCTGGGAGCAGATGGGTGCCCATGACCCATCCCAGCACCCCTGAGAGGGGTGAGGAGAGCAGGGATAGATCCTCCTGCTCCGCAGGGTGCCCACGGGGGTCTCTGAGCCCACCCTTGGTGCCCCAGAATGGATTCGGGGCAGCGCAGAGGCATCAACGGGCATCTGCCAGCTCTGCCTTCCTGGGCCAACAGTTCACATCACCTGCCAGCGCTCTCCTTTGTGTGGGATATTTTTCTGCCTGATCCCAGCTGGAGTTTTGCAGCAATGATGACACAGAGCCGTGGGCACCCTTGGAGATGCAGCCCCTGAAGTGGAACGTCTTCCCCACCAGGCAAAGTCCTGCAGCAGCAGCAGCAGCAGCAGCTTCAGCCCCTCTTGCACCAGCCCTGGGAGATGTTCACGTGTGAAACGACAGAGAGCTGCCCTTCCCCTGCGGAATCACCCACTCGACACATCCACCTTGGAAAAGGCCTCCCTGGCTGGGAGACCCCAGTGACACTGCACAGACTGTTTCAGCCTCGCTGCTCTCCCAAAGCCCCCACTGGTGCTGGAGACTCCACCACAACAACCCAGAGCCGGGAAAACCCCTCCCTGGCGCAGCTGGAAACGGAGGCTGGAGGGGCTCAGGAAATCTCCATTCATCGGCACTTGGGCTCCAGCCAAACTGGAGCCAAACCAACCCTTTTTTTTCCAGCTTCCCAGTAGACTGGAATTTCCACAGAGCTGTGACTGGTGGGGAAAGGGGCCAGCAAGGGGGGCTGCAGGTAGATGCTGGTTTTACCCCCAGCTCCATGGTGTCCAGGCTCACAGGTGGTGCCAGTGCTGTTGGCACTCCCCTATGGGATTGGGGTCAGGGGGATGAAGGATTTTTGGGTGTCCAGGTCGGCCTGTGCAGGTGGTGGGTGGTAGGGCAGGGTGGGAAGTCATGATTTTTGGCAGGAGGTTTAATAGTGTTACAGTCTCCTAAGTCCCTCTTTTTCTGGAAATGGCCCTGCACACCCTGTAGGGTCCCCAGTCCTGGCAGGAGGACTTTTCTCTTGTCAAGGGGCCATGCTGTTCTCATGGAGTCACCCCCTGGGCTCACCCTAAGGGGCCATGGTGGTGCTCAGCTGCTTCACAGACCACAGCAGGGTCAAAAAGTCAAAGGGTTTCCCTCTCTGCCCCCAAAAGAAACTCCCCCTCCGTGGCAGGTGTCTGCTGTGTCCTTATGGGGTGTTTGTCCCAACAAGGAGTGATGGGCTCAGCCAATCCAGGGCCTAAGCTCAGCCCAGGCACAGTTCCCAGGGCTGAGGCCAGGCCCTGGGGAAAAGGGATTTAGTGGATTAAATAGAAAACAAAACAAAAAAAAAAAAGAGAAAGGAACTATCAAGCCCACCGACATGGGTCTGGTTTTCATTTTGAAGGAACTCTTTGTTACTTGTTTGTCATCAGCCTAAATCCTCCAAGTCCACAACACTCGGTGTGATGTGATGTGATTTCCCTCACAGCCAGGAGAAACACTCAGTTCCTTGGAAAAACGAGGCTGTGCCGGGAAGGGGGTCACTTCGGCAGGAAGCAGCGTGAGATGGACCTTGGCTGTGTCCCATAGGAGTGTTTTCCCTCCTTCCCTTGTCCTTGTGCCCTGTGGTGGGTGGCCGAGGTGCTGCCAAGGGGCACCCGCCGAGTGATGCCAGTGTGGGGGGGTGGTGTCCTGCCAAGCCCCGTGGACCAGTTGAGCTGGATCCCCCCGCGCCAAACCGGGAGGAGAGCGGGACCCTGCAGGGATGGAGCTGCCTCCCAGCCACCCCCTCCACCCCATCCTTCCCCCTTTCTCTTTTTCCTGCCTTCCCCTTGATTCTCCTCTTGATTCTCCTCCATCTCCTTCCCTCCCTCCTGTCCCAGCCCCTTCCCCTTCCCTCCCGGCAGGGCCGGGAGCCAAAGGGACTTTGCACCCCAAGGCAGAGCTCGCTCCCCGCTCCTTCCCCTCAAGCCTTGGAGCCGCCGAAGGGAAAGCAGAATGCTCCGGTCTTATCTGCGAGGGGAGGCAGGCTCGGTGGGCAGGGTTTGCGCGAAGGCTGCTGGCTTATAAGCAGCCGGCAGCGGAGGCAAAGCTGTCTCGGAAGGCACCGAAAGGGCCCCCCCTCCCCGCGCTCCGTGCAGCGCTCCCGCCGCGATGCCCCCGGCGCTGGGGCTGCTGCTCTGGCTCAGCCTGGCAGGTGCCCTTCGGGCCCAGCCCGAGCCCCCCAACCGTCCCAGCACCGAGGAGGGGGCCGACCTCTTCGCCGATGACTACAGCAACACGGCCGAGACCGTCTTCTTCGAGAGCGTCTCGGCCAGCTGGAATTACAACACCAACCTGACGGCGGAAAACGCTGCTCTGCAGGTGGGCGGCGGGACGGGGCGGGGGGCGATGCCACCAACCGGGGCGACCCCAGAGCCGGGGGGCTGGAGGGGGTTGGGGCGGGGTGGAGGCACTTGGTGCGCTTCCCTTCCTACCTCCCTGCGGGGCTCCTGCCTCGGCGCCTCAGGATGGCAAACCGGGGCTGGGACTTGTAGTCCGGGGATCACGGGGGTTTGCCACAGATTGGTTCTCGGAGAGGCTGCGCCCCAGAGTGACAGCTCTGGTCCCGAAACAGAGCCCAGGTTATTTTTAGAGATGATTCCTTACTCCCAGCACCTTCCACTTTCCTTCCCCCCACTCCTTCCCAGACCAGGGTCAGGTGTCAAGTGTCCCTGTCCCCATCCCTGCCTGCTGTCACCACGTCCCGGTGCCGGGGGTTCAGTTTGGGGCAGAGTCCGGGAGCCCAAAGCGCACAAGCAACTGGGTGGCATCGTGACTGAGGCTGCCATCCCTTGTGCATGTGTCCCCAGTCCACGGGGACGAAGCCAGCTTTGGGAAAGCACTCCAGGCTACTGGGAATTAGACATCAGCCCGGCTACGTGCAGGCAGAGTCCCTGTGGGGACCAACTGTATGTGCATCCCACAGGCTTGTGCGTGTTTTCCCGGGGGCTTGGGTGTGTTTGGGCTGGATTTAGTGGGTCATGGAGCTGGAGAGACCCAGGGGTTACTCTCACTTGGGCGAGCTGCAGCTCAGACCAGGCCGGGGGATGGCAGTGCCTGGGCAGGCTGTGGAGGTTTCCCTGGATCTTGTTGTGCCCAAGGAGCTGCTGGTGGCCCCAGCATGGGGTCATGGACGTGTCACCGTGTGTAGCTCAGGGATACATCTGCCACCCCTGCAGCTACAGGTGCAGCCCATCCACGCCCAGGGTGTGTTCAGGGACCCCAGTGTCACCCGAGGGCTACCCCACAGCCCTGAACCCCACGGGTCTGTGGGGATGGGAGCACAGTGTGCCCCGGGCAGGAAGGAAACACGTCTTCCTGCGCAGGGGGAAAGATCGCTGCCAGCTCCGGCCACTGCCAACTTGGCAGGACACCCGAGAGGGCCCAAGTTCCCCTTCAGCCCTTTTTTTTGGCGAGCTGACGTGATGTCTGGGCAGGCACCCAGCGCTGGCTCCAGGTGTGGTGGGGTCAGGGACCCTGGGGCAGAGCAGGAGCATCCCAGCCGTGCTGAGTCCAAGGTTAGGGCCAGGAGAGCACCTTTTCTCAAAAAGGCTTTTCTCAAAAGGTATTTCCAGGCCGGCTTTCACCCTTTTCTGTGCTATTAAATGTGTGAGGAACATCCAGGAGCTGCCTGTGATGTCAAGGCTCCTAAGCCAGCCCAGGTCGAAGTGGGGATCCAAACTCCTGAGGTCAGCCCACGATGGGGCAGAAGGGAGGTGTGAGGTGGGATGGGGAGGCACTGATTGCTGAAGGATTAACAGCTGGGCAGCAGCACCCAAAAGGCTGAATTTGGGGAAATTGGGGAAGCCTTGGGCTATAACACAAGAGAGGCTGAGTCCCCCTCTCCAACATGGCATGGGCAGCTCCAGGACCTGCCATGAAAGGTGGTCCTGGGACAAAGTGACGTGGGGGGCAGGAGGCTGAAGGCAGGGGCAGGGATGGACAGAGGGACTCTGGACAGACAGATCAACCATCTCCTGCAAGCTGGGGCTCTGGGTGAGAGGCTGGTGATGGTGTTTGGGGTTTGTGAGCTGCTCATGGGCACAGAGCTTCGCCAGGTGTCTGGGGCAGGGCAGTCCCAGTTTCCTGGGCTGCATCCTGAGTCCTCACCAGGAGCAGGGAGAGACCAGGGTGGGAGATTTGGGGGCTGCTGATGTCCAGAGGCCTCTGAGCCACGCACAGGGGCAGCCCCCCAAGAGAGAGGTCCCAGCTGTGGAGGCAAAAGGCCAGGGCTGGTGGGCATGGCCACGGCAAGGGGGTCTCGGGCAGTGCCGCTGGGCTCAACTCGCTCCACCGGAGCTGTCAGGAGAGTTCAGGGTACGATTCACTCGACCAAACGCAGGAGCCTGTTCAAGGAGAAGACAAAACACAGCTGGACTCCTCTTCCTCCTGCTCCCCCAGCTCTGTGCAGGGTGTGGGGAGGGGTAAAGATGTCCCCTGTTCAGTGGGGTGATGCAAGAGCAGGGTGTCCGTGGGGCTGGCACATCCTGGCATGCTGAGGGATTGGGAATGGTTGGTACCTGGAGTGATGCTGTGGGCACTGGGATGCCCAGGGGGAAGGGTGGGAGCCTGCTGCTGGGCTGCCAGGGGCACCTGGCACCTCTGGCATTCCCACCACCATGTCCTAGGGCTGCGTGGGTGTGTCTGCCCCGGGGCAGCTCCAACCCTGCTGCTCCACGACTCCCTTCCCTCCCCGCTGCCAGTGGAGGGAATGTGGAGATTAAAATAAAACAAACCAGGCGTGTTGGAGCCGGGCTAAAAATGCCACGAGTCACAGCTAATGAGCTCCATAAATCACACCGGGCTGGCACATTGACACCAACCAGGAGCTCTGCACGGTCTCACTCCGGCCTGTGCATTGCCTGGGCCGGGACACTCTCAAAACCTCTGTTTCCCAAAAATCCAGCTGACACTGGCCACAGCTCCAGCTGCCTAAATAACACCCCAGCGCTCAGGCAGCTCCCTGACACCCCACGGGGCTGGGAAGAGAGATTGGGGCAGGCAGATGGGTGACAGAGGGACCCAAAACTGAGGGCTCGGAACGAATGTAGTGCCCCTCTGCAAGGGGAAACCCAGATAAGGCACTTACAGGGCACGGGGAGCAGACACCCCAAAGAGAAATGTATAGAAATAAAAATGTACAGACTCAGGAAGGAGGTACAGGAGGGAGAAAAGCAAACAGGGCATCTTTGCAGTTTTCATTTGGGCTCCTGCAAAGGTGAGAAACAAGCAGGAATAGGAATAAACTGAAGGCAGACCTCAGAGCTCCTTCTGCAACCAGGGTCTGGCAGCTGCCAGAGCCAGCCCAGGAGCACCTGGACACCCTGCCCACATGGACTGGACACCCAATCCCAGCATTCCCACCCCATCTGGGCCACAAGACCCCGGAGCTGCCTCCAAAAGGTCCTCAAAGGCCACGTTAGTGGGTGTTCATCAGGAGCGCTGCAGGCGAGCGGGGGCTGCAGACGCTGCTGTGTGGGCTGGAAGTGATGTCTCTATCTGTGGATGCCACGGACTGGGGACAGCCCTGCCTGCCACCTCACATCCCGTCACCTCTGACTCCCACAGACCCTTGTGGCTCTGACCCAGCTCCCCAAACCACGGCCTGGGTGGTCGGCAAGTCCCAGGGCTGGTCCTGAGCCCCCACATCCCCTCTCGCCCTGCAGGTCGAGGCGTCGCTGAAGGAGCAGAACTTCACGGAGCTGTGGGGGAAGAAAGCCAAGGAGCTCTATGGCAACATCTGGAGCAGCTTCGGAGACCCACAGCTGAAGAAAATCATCGGCTCCATCCAGACCCTGGGACCCTCCAACCTGGCCCTGGAAAAGAGAGAGCAGGTAGGTGAGGTGTCAGTGAAGCCCTGGGTGCTGCTGGGTGCTGTGAACCCCCCTGGGGGGATTTTTTCCAAGCATCCAGACTCTGCTGTATTTTGGAGGGTGTCACTGCCCTCTGCACAGGGAAGACAGTGAGGGAGGAGGGAGATGGGGTGCTACCTCCACGGGCTGTGGGGTGCCAGCCCTAACCTCATCTCGGAGCTATCCCGGCGGGAACTGGAGGTTTCCTGCTTACACAGAGAGCCTTGGGCGTCACCTGGAGACCAGCCAGGCTGTGCCCAGCCAGGGCTGGCTCTTCCGACCCCTCGGCGCTCCTTAGGGATGCAGCCCCCTGAAAAGAAGGGCTGCTGCAGCCACCCGGCTCCTGAGCCGCCCGTGAGACGAGGAATGCCTCGGTGACACCGTTCCGTGCCAGGGACACCGGGACATCCCGAGCCTTCCCCATCACGGTCCCGAGCTTTCAGGGCAGTTTGCCCTGAAATTTTGATTTCCGTGCACGAAAATATTGCCCGGGCTGAGGCTGGCGGGCACTCACCTCTGCACGAGCCCAGGGACTGTCCCCTCCGTCGTGACCCGTGGCTCCCTGACAGCCGTTCCCACCGAAGCCCTGGCAAAGCCCAGGGATACAATCCTTTCCGGAGAACTGTCGGCGCCGGTTCCTTCCGGGAAACCCATCCCTGCCTTCTCCCAAATAACAGAGAGCATCATGTCTCCTCCCGGCACATCAGTCATGTCTCGCCCATCCCCGGGCAGCTCCATCCCACAGCCACCACCGTCCCCATCCCTGTCCCCTCCGCCCAGCTGGAGCAGAGGGATGGGAGCAGAGGGAGAGAGACAGAGCAGAGGAATTTCCTTCCCTGGGAATGGGTTTCCCGGGCATGTTCCAGGAAACCTCCCGTTGCTATTGTTTGCTGTTGTTGAAGTTCATAGAAATAAATCCCCCTCCTCCTCCTCCTCCTTCTGCTTTTCTTCTCGTGGTTTTTTTTTTAACCCGTTTAGATAAACAGGCTGTGCCCTGGCCCCGCTGACAAACAGCTTTATAAACAGCCCCTCTCCAGAACACCGCTGTGCAGGGATTGTCTGTCCCAGAGAGCCTCCCTGCTCCCACCCTGCCATGGGTGCAAAAACCCGGAGCGATAACACACTTATCTCACCAAAAACGTGCTGTGTAAACATAGCGATCCTTCTCCGCATCCCTCCGGGCACACACAGCCTGTGGATCCCTCCTGAAGGCTCATTCCCACCCCCTCTTCCAGCCCCAACATCTTTTCCTTTCCCACAGTACAACACCATCCTGAGCGACATGGACAAGATCTACTCCACGGCCAAGGTGTGCCTGCCCAACGGCACCTGCTGGGATCTGGAGCCAGGTATGGTCCCTGTCCCCCCCCAACCCTGCGGGGTGCAGAGCCCCCCATGGTCCCCACACCCTCAGTGGGTTGGGATTGGCAGATCCCCTCCACGTTCATCGGGACTGTCCAAGGGTGGGGATGGTCCCCTGTGCTGGTGGTGGTGGTGGTGGCATCTCTGCAGAGCTACTTTGGGGTGTGCCCCCTCCTCCCGCCCCTCTCTCATGTCCTGCTTGTCCCCTCTGTCCCAGACCTCTCGGACATCATGGCCACGTCCCGCAGCTACAGGAAGCTGCTCTACGCCTGGGAGGGGTGGCACAACGCCGCGGGCAACCCGCTGCGCCCCAAGTACGAGGCGTTCGTGAACCTGAGCAACGAGGCCTATTCGGCAGATGGTACAAACCCGGGGGGGACACAGGGGGTGGTCAGGGGTCGGGGTGGGAACTGGGGCTGGGACAATGCCCTGCTGCTCTCCCCACCCCATGAGTAGCTGCAGATCCAGCTTCCGCTTTCCCCAGTGCCAGCACTACGGGGAAAGGGGCAAAAATCCTGCTGATGGTCCCTGGGCCCAGCTTTTGGGGGTGGGTGGGGCAGCCTCTGGGGGCTGGAGCCAGAGGCCATCCCTGTCTCCCTGGTAGGATTCAAGGACACAGGCAGCTACTGGCGCTCCTGGTATGACTCAGACACCTTTGAGGATGACCTGGAGAGTATCTACAAGCAGCTGGAGCCGCTCTACCTCAACCTGCACGCCTTCGTCAGGAGGAAGCTCTATGACCGCTACGGCCCCAAATACATCAACCTGAGGGGTCCCATCCCTGCTCACCTCCTGGGTAAGAGATGGGACCACCCCCAGCCTGTGCCCAGAGGTGCTGGTGGGGCCGGAGGGGCACACAGAGCTACCGCCAGCTCTGCTCCAGCTGTTTTCTCTTCTCAGGGAACATGTGGGCTCAGCAGTGGAACAACATCTATGACCTGATGGTCCCCTACCCTGAGAAGCCCAACCTTGATGTCACGAGCACCATGGTGCAGCAGGTGATGGGCTGAGGGACTCACTGGGGCAAAAAAATGAGGGTGTTGCCCATGACATTGACCCCATGGGAGTGGTTTACCTGCACAGGGGACAGCAGAAAAGCCACATCCAGAGGGAAAGGGACAAAGAAATGACCTCACTTTGTCTCTGGAAGTGGGTGGGCAAAGAGGAAGGACAGTGTAGTGGGATGGGTGCCAGTCCCAGGGTTGGGGGCTGTGCCCACACCATCACACATCTCTGAGCACCCCTGAGGCATCAGCCCTGCTCCCTTCTCCTGTCCCCGCTGGGCACCAGCACCATTGCTCGGTGCTTCTTAGGAGGTCCACACAAATTCTGGGGCTGGGACTCCCCATCACAGTGAGAAGGGCTGGACCTTGATCCCTTGGAATGATCCGCCTCATCCCTGCGGTGCTGGGAGAGCACCAGGGGCAGTGCCCTGGGCATGGGCAGCCCCTTCCTCAGCCATAACCCCCTGCCCGCTGCCCACCAGGGCTGGAATGCCACCCACATGTTCCGGGTCTCGGAGGAGTTCTTCACCTCCCTGGGGCTGCTGGAGATGCCCCCCGAATTCTGGAACAAGTCCATGCTGGAGAAGCCGACGGACGGACGGGAGGTGGTGTGTCACGCCTCGGCCTGGGACTTCTACAACCGCAAGGACTTCAGGTCTGAGGGGCCACCAGGGCACAGGGCTGTAGAGTAAGACCCTCCTCCATCCCCCTCAGTGGTCACCTCTTTGGGGACCTGCAGCCCCACCTGAGACAAGGTCTTGGGTGACCACACTGTCCTGCCTTCCCCTCCACTGGGTCTTCCCCTTAATCCACGGGGTACTGTCACCTGCTCGGGGACTGTGGAGGGTCCTTCCCGTGGAGGGTGAGCACAGACAGCCTGTGGTCGCTCATCCAGCTCAGGCAGTGCTGTTTTCACCCGGCAGGATCAAGCAGTGCACGACGGTGACCATGGAGCAGCTGTTCACGGTGCACCACGAGATGGGCCACATCCAGTACTACCTGCAGTACAAGGACCAGCCCGTCTCCTTCCGTGGCGGGGCCAACCCTGGCTTCCATGAGGCCATCGGTGACGTCCTGTCCCTGTCTGTCTCCACCCCGAGGCACCTCCAGAAAATCGGTCTCCTCAGCAGTGTCACTGAGGATGAAGGTACGGCAGCCGCCCCGGGGAGCTGGGTGGCCTTGGAGGGCTCAGGCACTGCCTGTGGCACCAGGAAGGGTTTGGGAGATGCCAGGGTGGGCTGCAGTCTGGCAACACAGCCCAGAGCAGGCACAACCCCTTCTCGTCTCCATAGGTCCTTGCAGGACCTATTTTGTCTCTATGGGTCCATGTAGGACCTATTTTGTCTGCATGGGTCCATGCACAACCCCTTCCTGTCTCCGTGGGTCTTTGTAGAAAACCCTTCTTGGCTCCATCCTCTTCACCCCTGAGAGCAGGGAGGATGCTCTCCAGAGCTTGTCTGTGCCTTTCCCTTCTCCATCAGAGTCCCCAAACCTGCAAACAACATCTTTGTGCTTGATTGGCTTTGACCTTTCCAGCATTCCTCCCTCCCTCCCTCCCTGCCTCTCCAAGGAACATCCACCCCGGGAGCTCCCGGTGCGGCTCCGCGGAGGTGGCACCGAGCACTTCCATGCACAGTCACGGGGACAGCCAGGGGGTGGCACGTCCTCCTGCCAGCCAGCGAGGCAGAGCAGGACTTGTCCCCGCAGGGCACTGCCTGCCTTGGCAAGAGCCTGTCCCCCCTCCCGACGTCTCTCAGCCGCCACGTCGGAGCAGACGGCGGCACAGGAACCTGAGCTCTGGCAGACCCGCCCCAGGCTCCGCTTGGCGGAGGAGGGACAGTGCCGGGATCCTCCTGCCGCGTCATTAAATACGTTTTATGATGAGAAAGAAGGCGCAGCAGCCAAGAGTGTTGGGCCAGCGCTGCATAAACGCCACGGAGCAGATGGTCCCCGCCTCGAGCCACGGCTGCCCGGCCAGCCAGCCCTTGGCAGGCGGGCTACCGTAGTGGTGGCAGCCAGTGGCCCCTCAGGGCAGCGCTGCCAACCCCTCTCTGACCCCACAGCTTCAGCTGCGTCTCCTCCAGCAGGTCCTTCTCCAACCTTCCTTCCCTGGGTTTTCTCGAGGGGAAATGTTGGAACGCCGTCCCCAGTTATCACCCAGACCTGCTCACCTTCTTGCCCACCTGGTGGCCACAGCCTTGTCTATCCAGGCTCCTTCCCAGCCTGGTTCAGGGTCTGTTTTCCACAGAGAGCGACATCAACTACCTACTGAAGATGGCCCTGGAGAAGATTGCCTTCCTACCCTTTGGCTACCTCATCGACCAGTGGCGCTGGAACGTGTTCAGTGGCCACACACCCCCGAGCCGCTACAACTACGACTGGTGGTACCTGAGGTAGAGGACAGCCACCGAGGGGGGGTGGGGGTGTGCAAGGAAGGTAGGCAGGAAAGAGGAAAGGAAGGGAAAAAAGGAAAAAGTAGCAGTGGAGATGGCTGGAGAACAATGGATAGATATGTGGGTGGGACAGATGGGTAGATGAGTGGATGGATGGACAGAAATACATGGAATCACACTCTGATTGGCCAGAATTCCTCAGCATTGTGCCCATCCCTTCCCATTCCCTGCCTTGATTCATGTGATACCTTAGGATTTGCGTGCTCATGCTGCTGTCCTCTGTTGTCTGCAGAACCAAATACCAGGGTATCTGTGCCCCAGTCTCAAGGAATGAGAACAACTTCGACCCTGGAGCAAAGTACCACATCCCTGGGAACACCCCTTACATCAGGTAGAGGAAGTGTTGGCACGGGGGACTGAGTTTTGGGGCGCAGTTGGGGGGGGCTCAGCTCTGTGGGGAAGGGACTGGGACGTGCTGCTCCGGCTCGAGACACGGAGATCACCCAGCGCTTGGGACTGCGAATGGTGGCCTTGAGCTCTGGGATCTTGCCGGCTTCCCTTTGCCCCCAGTTCTGACCTTCCTGGGCTCCCTTGGCAGGTACTTTGTGAGCTTCATCCTGCAGTTCCAGTTTCACAAGGCGCTGTGCCAGGCGGCCGGCCACAGCGGTCCCCTGCACACCTGCGACATCTACGAGTCCAGAGAGGCTGGAGACAAGCTCAGGTGGGGGCAGAGGAGGGTCGGGACGCTCCCCGTGGGCAGATGGGCTCGTGGAAGCTGGTGGGGTGCGAAGGCGGGAAAGAAGAAAGGAAGGAAGCAAAACGTGGCTGTGGAGATGGCTGGAGAAATAGCTTTGTGGATGGATGGATGGATGGATGGATGGGTGGGTGGATGGATGGATGGATGGGTGGATGGAAATACATGGAAGCACCCCCACTCATGGTGGGGTGAGTGGTCCTCACCAGAGTACTGCTCTTGTCCCTGCCATGAGCTCCCACCCAGACAAGAGGCCACTAAAGCACATTTGGTCCCTGATGACTCCCTGGGTGTTAAATGCAGGAGTTTGTGACGAGGAGTCAGTCCTCAGTCCCCACATGCAGGACAGGTGGTGGCTTCAGAGGCAGTTCCCACGTTCATGTCCCGCTCAGGAATAGCATCTTCAACCCTTGTGATGCTGAGATACCATCCCTGCTTCTCTCCCCTCCATTCCCTGGCCTCATGTTGGCTCTGCAGGGCAGTGTTGAAAGCTGGGTCTTCCAAGTCGTGGCAGGAGGTCCTGTTCAACCTCACCGGCACGGATAAGATGGATGCTGGGCCCCTCCTGGAGTACTTCAGCCCTGTCACCAAGTGGCTTCAGGAGCAGAACAACAAGACCAACGAGGTGCTGGGCTGGCCTGAGTTTGACTGGCAACCCCCTCTCCCTGAAGGCTACCCTGAAGGCATCGGTAAGGCTGCAGCTCCATCCCGGGGCTGGGGAGGGGCAGGAAGATGTCCCCAAGGGACAGTACTAATCCTAAGTGCTGACAGAGGTCTCTGCAGTGGGTGGGGTGGTCGTCATGGCAGGAATAACCAGCTCTGTCGGAGTCTCACAGGGTGTTGCTTCCCAGGAAGCAGGTGCCACTGACGTACCGCTGTCTAAGGCTGCGGTCCTGCCACTGTGGCAATGCCATCAGTGGTGGTGTGGCAGGACATCTCAGCTGCATCCTCCCTGGGATGGGCCTAGGGTGTACAGCTTGTCCTGTTATCCCACCCTCTGTCCAATGGATCACCCCAGCTGTGCCCATCTGCCCCCCTTTCCTGGCACAGACTGCTCCCGAGTTGTGGCATCGGACCTGCCGTTCTGGGAAAAGCTCAACCGTGGCTTCTCCACGGGATAGTTCTGTCTTGCTTCTCCTGACCTTCCCCTGCTCTCCTCCCTCATTTATCTCCCCCTCTAGACAAAATAACAGATGAAGCACAAGCCAAAGATTTCCTGACCGAGTACAACAGCACGGCTGAGGTGGTGTGGAATGCCTACACCGAGGCGTCCTGGGCCTACAACACCAACATCACCGACCACAACAAGGAGGTCATGGTATGGGAACCACCCCGGGGCTGTGCAGGGAGAGCCAACAGCCAGGGCAGGCAGCTGGAGCCCGGGGCACGTTCCAGAGGAGCTCTGAAAACCCGGGCAGCCTCTGCCCCTCGCCCAGGGGGAACATTCTCACCCTTTTCCATGAACACCCTCAGTGTTCCATGGGGTACCATGGAACCACCTCCTCCTTGGGGAGGGTGGCAGTTGTGGGGTGCCAGGTGATGTTTCTGGTGATGGCCTGGGTCTTGGGGATCTCAGAGTAACTCCTCTGCTGTCCTCCTAGCTGGAGAAGAACTTGGCCATGTCCAAGCACACTCTTGATTACGGCATGAGGGCCAGGCAGTTTGACACCTCCGACTTCCAGGACCAAAGTGTCACCCGCATCCTCAAGAAGCTGAGTGTCATCGAGAGGGCAGCCCTGCCTGAGGAGGAGCTGAAGGAGGTGAGCAGGATGGGGTGTCCCTTGCCACTTCCCTGTGTGGAGACACAGGCTCGCCCCCAAAATTTGAGAAGTTCCACTGGGCAGCCACACCCTGCCCTTGAAAAGGTGACAGCTTGGTACCTTCTACACAAAGCCAAGAGCCTCATATCCAGGTTTTCCCTCCCAAAATTTGCCTTTCCCAGGCTGCAGTGGGGCCTGGATGTTTGGGGGACAATGGCACTTTGCTTGTTGGCCCCAGGCCCTGTTGTTGCCTCCGTTTGGGGTCACACTTGGCCTTGGAAGGGACCAGAGGGCAACACCTGAGAACACCTCAGTGGGCTGTGACACTGTCCAATGTCAGGAGCAAGGATAATCAGTTTACATGATTTCCTTTGCAGTATAACACCCTCCTCTCAGATATGGAGACCACGTACAGCGTGGCCAAGGTCTGCAGAGACGACAAAACCTGTCTCCCACTGGATCCTGGTAAGATCTGACAGGGTGTCCTGGGAAGCACCTTCCCAGGCCCAGAAAGGGGGGATTTTTTAATGAAGTCCTGAAGAAAGGTCGTGAAGGTTCCTTCCACCTCCTCTGTGATGGCCCACGAGCAGCACGTTGGCTCTTGCTCCACGGTGTCAGCCCAGCTCAGCCAAGCGCATCACTTCGGCTTCGTTGCTCTCTCTTCAGACCTCACAGACATCATGGCCACCTCTCGGGACTATGACGAGCTCCTCTTTGCCTGGAAGGGCTGGCGGGATGCCTCTGGGAAGAAGATGAGGAACAACTACAAGCGATACGTGGAGCTGAGCAACAAGGCAGCCGTGCTCAACGGTCAGTGCTCCGCTCCCTTGGTCCTAACCCCCTGTGAGCAGAGGACTGGGCTCTTCACCCAACTGGGGGTCGTAATCCTAAAGGTGTGGAGGTCTGGGCAGCAAAACAAGACTTTGCCCAAGAAGGGCAGTGTCTGACAGCTTCTGCTCTTGCCCTACCACAGGTTACACAGACAATGGGGCCTACTGGAGGTCCCTGTATGAGACACCCACCTTCGAGGAAGACCTGGAGAGGCTGTACCTGCAGCTGCAGCCCCTGTACCTCAACCTGCACGCCTACGTACGCCGGGCCCTCTACAAGAAGTATGGTGCAGAGCACGTAAACCTGAGGGGCCCCATCCCTGCTCATCTGCTAGGTGAGGCTGGGATGCGTCTCCCACCAGGAATGGGTGGCTCTGAATCGTGCCAGGAGCTGGGACTGGTGTCTGTTCAGCTCTGGCTGAAGGGCAAAGGTCCCACGGAATGGGTGTGCAGAGGACAGTCCGCCCCAGGGAAGGGCAGCACGGATGTGCAGGCAGGGCAGGGATCCTGACAGGGCAGGGACCGGGCAGGGTGGTCCACCTGTGCAGGAGAAGGGAGTAACTGGTTCCTTTTGCTCTCCTCTCCCTGTCTTTCCCCTCTCATCCTCCTGCATTTCCCAGGCAACATGTGGGCTCAGTCGTGGTCCAACATTTTCGACCTGGTGATACCTTTCCCGGATGCCACCAAGGTGGATGCCACCCCGGCCATGAAAAAGCAGGTCAGTGCTTTTCCAGGCTGCTCTGGGAAAGCCCCTTGGGACCCAGCACCCTTTGGCTGTTGCCAAATGCTCTGGTGTTGCCAAAAACAATGCACGCCTCAACTGTGTTCTCTCCCCACCTTGATGTGCCAGTGGCTGGATGCACCTCTAGCTGATTCCCAAAGATCCCTCTGCCCAGAACAACAAGGCTATCCCTGGTTTCCCATCCTTCCCACAGCCCCTGGCACCACCATCACCCCTCACCAGGTCCTGCTCTCTCCCCAGGGCTGGACACCCAGGAGGATGTTTGAGGAGTCGGACCGTTTCTTTACCTCCCTGGGCCTCATCCCCATGCCCCAGGAGTTCTGGAACAAGTCCATGATTGAGAAGCCGTCGGACGGGCGGGAGGTGGTGTGTCACGCCTCGGCCTGGGACTTCTACAACCGCAAGGACTTCAGGTGCCCGTGGGGAGCAGGTGGTGGCCACACCTCGTGTGGTGCTGGGGCAGAGAGAGGCATCTCCGTAGAACAAGGGCACGTGGGCTGATGCCACCGCAGTGTCTCCTGCCCTGTGGCTGTGGCACCCCCGCTGTGGCACTGCCACTGGTACCCAAAGTGCTGGCACTGCTGGCGGGTGTCCCCACGGTGGATGGAGGGCAATCACTGCCTTCCCTACCCTGGAGAATGGAAAACCCAGTGGAAAGGGGCAGAGTCAGCAGGAGATGCAGGAGAAGAGAGACACCGACCCCATGGATCAGGACTGGCCCAGCCTGGCATCACGCGTGGGGTGTGGGCACATGGAAAGGGAGGCCAAAAGGAAAAACAGCTCAAGGGGACGTGATGGTTCTTGGAGATTTTCACAGCAGCATTGCCCTCCCTTCTCCCCCAACCCCCCTGTCCTGGTGCAGGATCAAGCAGTGCACGGTGGTGAACATGGACGACCTGATCACGGTGCACCACGAGATGGGCCACGTCCAGTACTTCCTGCAGTACAAGGACCAGCCCGTGTCCTTCCGGGATGGGGCCAATCCTGGCTTCCACGAGGCCGTCGGGGACGTCATGGCCTTGTCCGTCTCCACCCCCAAACACCTGCACAGCATCAACCTGCTGGATGAGGTCATGGAAAACCAAGGTGAGCTGGGAGAGGGGCACCACAGAGCAAAGGTGGGAGTGCTGGTGGGAACAGCTGGAAATGAAGAGGGCCAGGAGGGCCTGCGCAGGGTGGAAGGGGTCAGGGACATACATGGTGGCTTTGGGTGCATGGAGGGCTCAGGACCTGCTGGGGACACCCCGCTCTGGGGCAGAATGACCCATCCAGGGTGGAGGGATGGGTGCAGCACTGCCTTGCTCACACCTCCATGCCCTGGGCAGAGAGTGACATTAACTACCTGATGAGCATCGCCCTGGACAAACTCGCCTTCCTGCCCTTCGGGTACCTCATGGACCAGTGGCGCTGGAAGGTGTTTGATGGGCGGATCAAGGACGACGAGTACAACAAGGAGTGGTGGAACCTCAGGTATGACTGAGTTCACAACCATCTCTGGGGCAAGGCCTTGGTCCTCATCCCACTGGGTGTTTTCTCCCTGTGGTCCAGTTGGCTGCAATGGGACACCATGGGATTCACAACCCCTCACACTGTCCCCGTGGTGTCCCCTCCCATTTTACTTCACCCTCTTCTCCCCATGCTGGGCTAACTCTCTCTCTCTGGCCCAGGATAAAGTACCAGGGCTTGTGCCCACCAGCAATGAGGTCTGAAGATGACTTTGACCCCGGCTCAAAGTTTCACATCCCTGCCAATGTCCCCTACATCAGGTGAGCAAGCAGGGCTGGGGCTCGAGGGACACCACTTGGACACAGAGGCAGGGTCTCCAGTTCAGGTGCCAGTGGTGGCACCTTTTTTCCTGGCTGGTGGGATACCTGGTGGCACCATCCTGAGGGTGCTGGGCACCAGCAGGGTCCATTCCCGTCTCCTCATCCCTCTCCACCAGGTACTTTGTCAGCTTCGTGATCCAGTTCCAGTTCCACCAGGCTCTCTGTAATGCAGCCGGGCACACGGGTCCCCTGCACACCTGTGACATCTACCAGTCCAAGGAGGCTGGGAAGATCCTGGGGTACGTGTGTGGGCAGGGCAGAGCCGAGGGATTTTTGTCCCTCAACCTTCAACCCAGCCCAGAAAGTCAGGAGGCAGCGCAGCCCCTGCTCATCCCTCCCACCCCTGCCCAAGCATGGGATGCTCCAGCCCCTGGGGTGTGGGCAGGGGGTGCCTGGGGCAGGGGGCACCTTGGGCTGGGCGCTGGGGCTGTGATTGCAAAAGCTGCCACTAGATGGTAGCTGGGCCCCTGGCAGGTGGAAGGCTCCCTCCCTCCTCCTCCTCCTCCTCCCAGCCCCCAGTTCCTCGGGGAAAACAACCCCCTTGCTTCAGGAAAAGCACCTGCAAAATTAACCCTTTCACCCAGGAGCTGCTCTGCCTCAGGCTGGATTCACTGGAGGGCTTTTCATCCCTGCAATCCCCCCTTTACCCACGAGCTAAACCTCCTTCCCCGTGCCTTGAGCTGGCAGCCCTGTGGTCCTGAGGGTACAGACTGCACCCAGGGCTGCTGATACCAAGAGCCCCCGCGGGAAGGGGAAGGGCTGGCGGCCAAGAGGGTGATGGGGAACCCACTCGAGCTCATTTCTCCTGCCACAGGGATGCCCTGAAGCTTGGCTTCAGCAAGCCGTGGCCCGAGGCCATGCAGCTGATCACGGGGCAGCCCAACATGTCAGCAGAGCCCCTGATGAGCTACTTCGAGCCGCTCATGACGTGGCTGGAGAAGGAGAACAAGAAGAACGGGGAGGTCCTGGGCTGGCCCGAGTACAGCTGGACTCCTTACTCAGGTATGCAGGGCTCAGCAGGCCCATGAGGGGGCAGAGCTCGGCCCTCACCAGGGGCAGGATGAGATGGACGTGTCTTGGTGGCCCCTGGCCACCCCAAAACCCACAGGGTGTTTGGATGCTTCTCCTTGATTTCTCCTGGAGCTGAGTCTAAGGGGCATCCAAGGCACCAGCAAGGCAGAGCTGGTGACTCAACATACCACAGCCCAAAGCCACCAAACCCACCATCTCGTTTCTCCCTTTTCCAGCCACTTCAGCCCCAGATGGCTCCAACAAAACTGATTTCCTGGGAATGTCCCTGACCAAAAGCCAAGCCTCGACAGGCGCCTGGGTCCTGCTCGCCCTGGCACTCGTCTTCCTGATCACCACCATCTTCTTCGGCGTCAAGTTCTCCTTGTCCAGGAGAAAGGCCTTCAAATCCAGCTCAGAAATGGAACTGAAATAAGGCAGCCACCAGCGGGGCAGCACGGACAGGGTGCAAGCACGGGCACCTGGCCAGGCTGGCAGCCATGCCATGGGCACACTTGCCAACAAAGCCATGGGTTTCCACAGCCCAGGACTCCTCTCTCCTATCAGGTCAGACATTTCTTTCCACTATGCAAGAGCCAAAGCAGAGAAGAGCTATTTATTTGTCAGTGTCTGCATCGGGGGAAAGAGAAATTCCGGCGCCGGCAGGCACGGAGCCGTCACGAGCTGCCCCTGTGCCCAGGGCAGGAGCTGGTCCAGCCTGCTCACCCACCAGCCAACTCTGACCTGTGGGCAAAGCCACAGACACTTGAGTCACGGAGGACAGTTTGGGGAGGGACAGAGCACGTTCTTCCCCCCTGGTTTGCCTCTGCCGGGCTGTTCGTTTGCATGGATGAAAAATAAACCCATGTCTTGGCACCCTCCGAGCAGCAGCTCAGCTCCTTCTTGTGGGTGGGCTGGGATCTCAGCGGGGCAGGGCTCTCCAGCTGCCACCCCAACCCAGTGCAAACACAAATCCCCGGGGGCCAGCCCAGTTTTGGGGCAACACACCCGCAGCACCCAACTTCCCCCATCCCCAGCGTGAAAGCTCAGCATCCCCTTGCAGCATCTCCATCCCTCCCCCCGGAATCGTGGCTCCCATCACAGCTGACAGCTCGTGGGTTCCCTGTGAAGCACGTGCCTAAGGAAGGGGCTGGATCAGGGCCAGAAATCCCCAAAGTCCAGGCATGAACTGTTCAAAGGGTTGGGGGGGTCACCAAGCCCGAGCTGGGACAGGGCTGGAGCTCAGGACTGCTGTGACTCCAGCACTCGATGACACTCATTTACGTAAGAGCCCGGGAGGGGGGTCCAAGGTCAGCGATCGCCTCCTGCCCTCCAGCTCCTGATTATCTTGGGATCAGCCGCGCCTGAGGCCCCCCCTCCAGCTCCCCCCGCCCCGGGCCCGACTTTCTTCTGCTTCTGTAAATAAAACTTCGTATTTGTTCTGCGGTGATTAGGTGCAAAACTAATCCCAGGCCGGGGATTATTGCAGCCTTAAAGAGCTGCGATGCTGCAGCCCGGAGTGGCAGGGGAAATGAGGGGATCTGGGATGATCCACCCGCCCCCCCCGCTCCCATCCGATGGCCTCTGCCCTCGGTCATGCCTCACGCCGAGAAAGGGAGGCCTGGGAGCGGCTCCCATCACCTGGCAGAGGAGCAGGAGGCAGGTGCCTGCCCGCCCACGCTCAGGTGTTTGTTTGCATCCCTTCCTCCTCCGAGCTCAGGGTGCCCACGGGGAGGTGACACCCTGAGCAGAGCCGGGGAGCAGCAGCCCCAGCCGCCGGCTCTCCCCGCCGTGTCCTTCCCACAGCCACGTCCTGCTGCGTCTGCTTTATATCCCGGCACACCAGGCTCCCTCCTCTCCCCCCTTCCCACCAGGGCGATGCTCACAGAGCAGAGACCTGGCACGGTGAGAGCTGGGTTTGGAGCCAAGTGTATTTTGAGCCTGGGAAAGCAGGCTGGTGCAGGTGTGCTCCATGCAGCTCAGCTCCTCGCCGGTAATTTTGGAGCTCCCCAGCTCTTTTCTGCCCCCTTAGTGGAGGAAAAGAGGTCTCCGAGATCATCAAGATCCTGCAAGTTTCATGAAAATTGCTTTCTGGAGGAGAGGATTGGGGAAAAAAAAATAGAAAAGAGCCACACAGAACATTGTCACTCAGGGACTGCAGAGCAGGCTGAGCCCTCGTTACACATCAGAGAATCCACAGAGGAGCCGGGTCTGTCCTGCAGTGGACACTGGATGCAGCTGCAGGGATGAGGGATGGGTGCCCTGAGCTGTGACCCCCTGCTCCGAGGCAGGCAGGCAACCCGGGCCCACCCTCCCTGCAGAAGACAGGGGCAGACAGCGGGTTGCCCTCAGCACAGGTCCAAGGTCCGTGCAGCAGGTGGGATTGGCCACCGGCCAGCCCTCAGCACGGGTCCAAGGTCCACACGGCAGATGGGATGGGGTTGGACACCAGGTTACCTCCAACACAGGTCCAAAGTCCGCCCAGGAGATGAGGCTGGACACCAAGTCCCGCCCGAGGGGAGGCTGAAGGTCCCACCTTGAGCTCAGCTGGGCTGGGTGGGGGGTCTTGGGTGACGCTTTTGAGGGCAGTGAGGGCCGGCTGGTGGCTCTGCCAAGCCGGCAGCAATGTTTTACGAGATACCTTTAAACCGAGGATGATTTCCCTTCCCCGCTGTGATAACATCTGGAGAGATTTTGCTGCCTTCTGGCTCCTGCATCATGCTTGCTGCTGAAATTAGGAGGCTCAGCGAAATCACTCCCTGAGGAGAGAAGAAGAAAAGTAAAAGCAGAAAAAAGGAAGAGATTCCCCTTCGATTCACAGAACTCCTGGAGGGGAGCTCAGGAAGCAGTGGGTCCTCGGGCTTGGGGGGGCTGCTCTGCACCCCCTGCCTGTACTTGAAGCTCCCAGGGAGGAGATTTGCTGTGAAATCCCATGAATTCAAAGCAAGAAACACTCCGGGGTTCCCTTCACCAGCTGAGGCACCCTTTGGGCACCACACAAACCCATTTTCTGGGGTTTTTTAGGTTCATTATCCACCACAGGGAGGTGGCTGGGGATGAGGGGGTCCCACGCCCCTCGGTCCCTCGGTGCTGGCAGGGCTTGGCCAAGCCAGGTCTATTCTTAGCCGGCGGGTGGCTGGGCAGGAGCAGACAGGGTGAGTGGGGCCGCGTTCCTCACATTCCCCTTCCCCAGGGACAAGGAGCGCCTGGAAATATGCAGCCACAGCTTGGCAGCAGCTGGGGGCCATCAGCAGGGGCCACCCCGGGCAGGGGAGAGGGGGGAGGTGGCGCTGGGGGCGTCCCAGGGGACAGCAGGAGTGTGGGAGGGATGGGGTGAGCTGTGGTAGGGTCTGGGGATGCCCCATCCCTGCAGCTCGTGGCTTTAGCCCCTGCAAGCCCTGACTGGCACCATCCTTCCCTCCCCGCTGCTGGAGCAGGGCTGAGGGGGTTAGAGGTGAATTTGGGGGTGAGGAGCAAGTGGGAGACCCCATATTGCCCCCTCTGAGCAGGTTCAGACTCCCCCCAGCCCCATGGCTTGGCTAGAATTCCCCACCGAGGGGGACAGGGCCAGATCCAGCCCAAATGACACCCCCACCCTCCCGATGTCCATCCCTGATGGAGGATGGAGGAGTGTCACCCACGCCTGCGAACATTTTGCACCAGCACCCACCCTCTCCATGGGATGCACTCAGGGGTGTGAGCTGGGCTGACTCCCCTCCCCAGCCCGCCTGGGCAGCATCCCTCCATCCCACCTCCTCGGGGTCCCTCAGCAGCAGGACCCCAAAGCAGGCTCTGCCCATGTCCCAGCGCTGCTGGGGACTGTCCCCACCCCTCGGGGCAGCCCCCTGAGCTGACACTGTCCCACCGAGGCCTTGCGGGTGACAGGGAGAGGATTGTCCCAGACCAAAAGTGCTGGGAGCGTGTGGCCATGCCCTTGGCACCCAGTCCCTCTCCCCCTTGCCCAGGAGGTTTTCCAGACCCGCTGCAGCCTCTGCCAGCACCCCCCTCCCACGGCCACATCCCGCCCTTCCCTGCTCTTCCCTGCAGCATCCCCGTGAGTTATTGCAGCCCGAGTGCCCCATCCATCCTCCTGGCAGGTGAGTCACGAGCCTGCCCCGTGCCTCAGTTTCCCCCCCTGTGCAGTGAGGACAGGCAGGATGCCACGGTGGCTGCTCTGAACCAAGTGGGCCCCATCCCAGAGCAGTCTCCATGGTTTTTCCTGCCACTTCCAGAAGAGCGGGAAGTGGCTCCTGTCAGGAAACAACATCCGTGACTCGGTTTAATGTCACCGAGTCCTTCCCAGGTTTGCAGCCCCCCCACCCCCAGGGCTGGTGTGGTGGAAGGCCCGAGCTGCTTTAAGGGTTCATTTTGGCTGCACATTTTACCTTCGTTTTGGGTGGGGGGTTTTTTTTGGTTTTGTACTTAGCTGAGAGCCTGGAAAAAGGCATCAGGATTTGGAGTGG
This sequence comes from Myiotriccus ornatus, assembly GCA_036023395.1. NCBI lineage: Eukaryota > Metazoa > Chordata > Aves > Passeriformes > Tyrannidae > Myiotriccus > Myiotriccus ornatus. Next base: position 1,267,244 of record JAYRBT010000081.1, on the reverse strand, counting down.
TGGGGCAGAGGAGGGAGCCAGGACGAGGAGCATCCTTCCCCCTGCGAAATAAATTTACAGCCCCGATTCCTCCCTCCCCTGTCACATCCCTGGAGCATTTTCCAAAAGTGAAGGGCAAAGCAGGGGCACGAGCCGTGCCAGGCAGCCGGACACCCGAGCGTGCCTGGGGACAGTCCTGGTGGCTGGAAGGAGCTTTGGGGACCACGAGAGCCCCGTCTCTCCCTTCCCAGCTGTGTTTGCAGTGCGGCTCTAATTACAGAAATGTGGAGAAATGTCGTCTCTCAGTTGGCAAACACTTCTCCTGGCAAGCACCAGACGACAGCTGCCGTGCTGGGATTCCAGTGGGCTCCCATCCCCTCCGTCCCACACCTCCCACCCCAAACCCACACCCCATTTCACGGCTGTGCCCCCTCACCCGATGTGCTCGTGGCTGCCCAGGGAAGCCCCTTGCTGGGTAGGTGATGATTCCTGCACAGATTCTAATTCCCTGCACTCCCAGGTGGTTCCTTAGGCACTTGTGCTGCAGGAGCAGGGAATGGGAGGACACCCTTGGGAAGCACCCGGGTCTCCTTTGCCCTTGGAAACTGGGTGGTTTCCCACTGATTCCCCAGGGTGTGGGAAGGAAGAAAAGAAGGTGAAAGGAGCAAAACCTCAAAAACACTCAAGAAGGAGGAAGAAGAGGAGGAGGAGGAGGAGGCAAGGAAAGAACTGAGTGAGGGAGGAGGAGGAGGCAGGGCAGGGAGAGAGGATTACTGCTCAGTTGAATTACAGGGAGCCCTTCAGCTGCCTTGAACAGCAGGAGAATTTGCCCGAAGACCCCAATTTTTCCTATTTGGGACAAAATGTAAGCACGGGATTAACTGCAAGCATATGCTTAAAACCCAGGGAATTGAAAGAAGTCTGGGCATAAAGTGCTCTGAAGAGGGCAGGGAGGCAGGGCATGGACCAGCAGCCGGGTGGATGACCCGGCTCTGGAGGGATGTACTGAGGGAACTGGGAAAGCCAGGAGCGGGGGGGACTGGAAGAGCCATGGGTGCACCGGGAGGCTCCTGGAGCTTAGTGAATAATAGCCTGAAAGGGAATGACATGACTCAACTCCATCTGCGAGGGCTGTGTGGGGAAGAGGGGTGGTAAGAGAGGCTCTTCCATCAGCCACGTGATGGGATGAGGCTCCCTGGCAAGAGAAAGGGGGATCAGAGTGGCAGGCCCGGAGCAGGACGAGCCTTCCTGGGGTCAGTGCACAGCCCCAGCCCTGGCTGAGGGGCTGGGAGGCTGGGGGCTGTGCCCTGCCCCATGCCCAGAGCCCCCCACTCTGCAGACCCCCTCCCCACTGGCGAGCCCTCACGTGCCCCTGTCGTCAGACACATCCCTGTCCACGTGACGTGTCCACGAACATCCCGGACTGATTTATGGGATGAGAGGAGGGCAGGAGGCCAACCTTAAATCCTGGCTGCCTGGTGATTAATAATCATAATTATTATCATATTAGCTGTAGTAATAATAGTTTGCCTTCCCCTGCAGGACTGGGCATCCAGGAATCTCGGCAAGGTTTCACCAGGCCAAGTGACCAATGTCCCTATTTTCTAGCGAGGAAATTGCGGCACGGAGCTGTCTCCCTTGAGTCACACAGTATATCAACAAGAAAACAGAGAAGGCAGGAGTCTGGACTCTGTGTCCCTCTCCCTCCCCCATGCTATTAAGCTGCATCTGTGTAATATAGAGCAAAACATCCTCCACGACTCGCAGTAAATCACGGCAGAGGCAGTGTGCAGAGTGGATGGGGGGAGATAATGGGTTTTTCACCCTCTTCAACAATAGAACAGGTTTTTCTCCGCTGGGGAAGGCTGACTTCTCTGAGAGACAGAGATAAAAGCAGTGCTGAGGCTCTGAAATGGGCCTGAAAGGGCACCTGGCTCTGCTCATCCGCTTGCTTTGCTGGCCCAGGGACAGGAGGAACCCGGGCAGGGTCAAGAGCCCCACGGGCATGGCCTGGTCCCCATGTGCATTGCTGAGGTGCACTGGAATATTTATTAATTGAAAATCCCAGCAAAACACTCCTGCTGATGATAATGGACCGTAATCCTCTTAGACCAATTTCATGCCTGAAAAATCATGCATAACAAAATAATAATAGAAAGCCCCTCAGTGGACACTGTCCACAGCAGTGGGCACAGGAGAAGAGGCTTGTCCAGAGGGGATTTCTCAGGAGGTAAAAGGACCTGGTCCCCTTGGCCTCCACCCCTGAGGGACGCAGAGATGTGGGCAGAAGAGCTGAACTTGGGGCTAGGTCTGAACATCTGCTCTAGCAGGGCAGCATCGCTGTGGGACCCCGATGTCCCACCGAGACCTGGGGACCCACCGAGACCCCTGTGCCCTACAGAGCCAGTGGGAATCTCTGTGGCCCCAGAACCCTGGGACCTCCTGGATTCTCCGTGTCCACCAGAGCTCTCAGGACCCCTTGGACCCTCCAGAGTTCTCAGGACCCCCGGGATGCTCCATGTCCCTCAAGGACGCTTCCTGCCCACAGAGTCCTGTGCCAGTCCGGGTCCCCCCATGCCAACCCCTCCTAAACGAGCAGCCAGCTCCCCCTCCCGCCCGCCCCGCCCGCCCCTTCAGCACCACCGAGAGTGGACAGCGCCGGGTGCGGGCCCCGCCCGACCCACGGCACCCGACACCCCCGGCACCCCCGGGAACACCCTGAGCTCCTTCCCGGCACCCCGGGACCCCTAGGAACACCTTGACCAGCACCCA
>JAYRBT010000081.1:1250922-1263574 GCA_036023395.1 Myiotriccus ornatus | reverse complement strand
TCTATTATGTTCTCCCCCTCTCCGGCAGGTCCTCCCCCTTCTTCCCCCCTTCTCCCCCCCCGCGTCCCCCTCCCATCCTCATCCTCCCCGGCCGCCCCCGCCCGGGGCCGGGCGCGGCAGGGCGGGCGGAGGGGTTCCCCCTTCCGGCCACCGGGAGCATGGGAGCCCCGGGCCGGCTGGGCTCCAGAGCTCGGCCCGCCCTGGGGTGAGGCGGAGCGGGGCCGAGCCGTGCCGGGCCGTGCCGGGCCGTGCCGAGCCGCCCCGGGGCCGGGCCGCGCTCCCCGCCGCGCCCGCGGCAAGTTCCGCCGCTCCCGGGAGCGCGCAGAGCTCAGCGGAGCGATGCCGGTGCGCCGGGGCCATGTGGCCCCCCAAAACACCTACCTGGACACCATCATCCGCAAATTTGAAGGACAAAGTGAGTACCGCACCCTCTTCCCCCCCCTCACCCGCCCCGGTCCCGCTCCGCTCCCCCCCCTCCTTCCTCCCACCGCGGCCGGGGCGGCCCCCCAACTTCGGAGCGCAGCGGGGAGAAGCGGGGAGGAAGGCGGGAGGGTGTCCCCGGGGGCACGGAGGGGCCCCCTGTGACCTCCCGGAGCGGGGAGAGGGGTGGGCGACAGCCAGGCAGTGTCCCCGCGGGTATTTATAGACAGCGCGACGCAAGGGGACGAGCGATCCCGGCGCCGGTGTTCCCTCGGGAGCCGGGGACACCGCGACCCCCGCAGCCCCCGGGCTGGGAGGGGGTCCCCGGGGTGGCGGGGAGGGGGTACCGGCCGGCTGGGCTGGGGGACGGCGTGTACCCCAGCGCAGCCGGGCTCGCTGCCTGTTTGCCTTCAACTCCGCGCTCTCGGCGGCCGCCGTCCCTGGTGAAATGTTGCCATTTGCTGTTGCTCCGAGTAATCCCTTTATATGAATTTTTGGGCCGGTTTTCGTGTCAAATGCAGCGAAGAGCCCGCGCACATCGGGGAGCGCTGGGGTTTGCGTGTGCCTGGGTGGGGACCGCGGGGGCTCTGCTGTCTGGGCACCCCGACGGGGCTGGGTCCCCCCGACCCTGCTGGAGATGAGGGGAGGGGACCGGGGGACTGGGGTCCCCCCAGAAGCTGAGCTCGGGGGGCTGCTGTGGGGTGCTGGGGCTGTGCACCACTCACTGCCCCAGCTCGCTGTGGGTTTTCTCCCGCGTCTGAGTTTCCCGGGTGGGCAAATGCCCCCGGCGCTGCCATCCCTGCCGGCTCTGCACTGCCTGCCCTGGCTGTGACTGACGTGACCCTGAGGATGGAAAGTGAGAAAAACTATCCCTGGTTCCTATCAGTTCCTCCACCCCGGGGAAGCGGCGGCTGGGGAGCAGCGGGGGCAGGCGCCGAGGTGTGCCAGTGGGGATGGAGCCAGGCCCCCTCATCCCTGCCCCGCTCCCCGCCCGCTCCCTGCCAGCCATGTCGGGCACTGGCTGGGTTCTGCCGAAACACCACCCCACGCTCCCCCGCGGCAGTTTCGTGCTGTGACAGGTGCGGGGAGACACCAAACCAGCACACCCGACACTGCCACAGGCAGCGGGTCCTTCCCTGCTTGTGGGTGCCCCCACCCCCTCCACTGCAGCTCCCACGGGTGCAGCGGCACCTGGTGAGTCCCAGAGCCCCTGTAGGACCAAGGGCAAATCTTCAGGTGAGGGCAGGGCGGAGAGCAAAGTGGGGGTGAAAATACCCCCAAGGAGACCTGGCTCTGCAGCTCCTTCCCATCCTGGCCTTGGTCACATCCCTGAGCTGAGCTCAGCTTGCTCCGGCGCCCTGCCAGCCCCGTAAATCCTGTCCTGCGCCAGCCCAGCCTGGATCCAGCCTGGATCCGGCTCATGGGGCTGACACTGGATGGGGGAACTGTTACCACAGGTGAGGAGCGTGCCCCAGGAGTGGGGCTTTGGGAGAAGGTCCCCTCCTTGTGCCGCCTTCCAGTCGGCAAAGCGATTTGGATAGAAAAGGATCAGGAAGAGGGAACTGGGGAACATTTGTCTGTGGTGGTTTGTGGTGTTTGCAGCGTCGGCGCCGGCGTCAGCCCTGTGTGGGAAAGGGAAGGTGCCGGAGTGGGAGTCCCCCACAAAGGGCCACCAAGGGCTGTCACAGGGTGGGATGAAGCAGGAGACCCGTGCAGCGTCCCTGGGGACACCACTTTTACTGGGAGGTGTTCTCCGGAGCTGGGACTCTGTAGGTGACATGGGGGAGAGCCCTGATGTTCCTCAGAGGGGTCCCCCCACCCCACTGTGTCCCAGCTCTGGGTGCCAGAGTTGTGCAGAGGTTTCTCCTGCATTTGGGTGAAATTCCTGGTGAGGCTGGAGCACAGCAGGGCTCTGGAGCATGCAGGCTGCAGATGCCATTCCTGGGTAATCCAGGAGATTAATTGGGGTCTGGACTGGGAGGCAGCCTCCAAATGGACCCTCTGCTCTGCCCTGCCTCTGGCTCCAGCCCAGAGTTGATGCCAAACACTGAGGGAGATGCTGCTAGGCAAGGGAGCACGACATCCATCGCATCCACAGCCCCCTGTCACCCCAGCAAACGTGTCCCAGAGAGGGTCCTTCCCAGCCCAGCACCCCCCGATATCCTTGAAAAAAGCCCCCAGATCCAACCAAATCAAAGCTCTAGGCTGGGTCTCCCGCAGGATAAGGATGGAAGTGGCTCCATATGGGCTGGATGACGTGGGCTGCACAGCACTGCCACATATCCTGGCACGGCAGCGAGTCCAGCCCCAGCCCAGGTGGCTGCAGCACCAGGAGGGGATGGGGCAGCACCACTCCCTGCCTCAGTTTCCACTTTTATCCACCTGAACCTTTTGTTTTTGAGTGCTGGGGCCATGCAGACCAGCAGGGTCTGGATTTCACATTGGGAGGATCATTACTGATGGGTTTCACCCAGCTTCCCATGAAGCTTCCCAGCTTCACACTCACTCCTCCTCTTGCCCCTTGCCTGACTTCAGTCAAATCTGAGCAAGGGTGGAAAGTCTCCGAGATAACTCAGGTCCCTGATAAGCTCCTGGTAAGGGACAGAGGCTGCAGTGCTGGTCAGGGACAGATTGCCCGTGTTTTAGACAGCAGAGAGTCCCCACATGCAAGCGGTGAGATGTCAAGGCTGCATGGATTGGCCAACCCCAGCAAAAACTGCCTCTGCTGGGAAACCCCCCCCTCCGTGGGCCCCCCTGTCCCCACAGTCACCAATTCACAGGAAAGCTGGGGACATTGTCTCTCTCTGAAGAGCTGAGCAGCACCCGGGGCGGTGTGGGATGACATCAGCCATCCTCCCCTCAGGCCTGTCACCGGTGTCCCCGGGGAGCCTGTCCCTGCACAAGCCCCATGGTGGGTGGCACCAGAAACCCCAAGCACCCACCACCCTCCCCCATCCTCCCAGGCTGTCCCTGCTCCCCGTGGGTCCCCACCACCACCACCACCACCACCACCACCCTCCCCACAAGCCTCGTGCTCTCCTGCCTCCCCGCAGACCGCAAGTTCCTCATCGCCAACGCCCAGATGGAGAACTGTGCCATCATCTACTGCAACGACGGCTTCTGCGAGATGTTCGGGTACTCCCGCGTGGAGGTGATGCAGCGCCCCTGCACCTGCGACTTCCTCACCGGCCCCGACACCACCAAGAGCTCCATTGCCCAGCTCACCCAGGCCCTGCTCGGCTCCGAGGAGTGCAAGCTCGAGATCCTCTACTACCGCAAAGACAGTAAGAGTCGCTCTTCGGGGTGATCCGGTGGTGGGAGGTGTCACCTGCCCTGGATTTTGGGCTGTCGGTGGTGGGAGGCAGGTGGGGTCTGATGCTACCAGGATTGCGCTCGGACTCAGGGCTTTGCTGAGGGCGAATCCGTGGCGGGATGGAGCCACCTCTGCTGTGACGGAGCACGGTGGGCACTGGTACCTTGAGTGGTGGATGACATTGCCAGACTATTTGGGAATCAGGCTGTCTTCAGGCCCTTGGTGATGGCTCAGGGCTCCCGGGGGCAAGAAATGGCATTGCTCGTGGGATCCCTGTGTCATGAATGAGGATCCCGTGGGAAACCCACGGAGGAGCCAGGCGGGGACACGCGTCTCCCGGTCTGTGCTCCAAGATGAGGTGAGACAGAACCCCCATGTCTGCTGAGAGCTCGTGCGGCCAACAGCCTTGGAGCTGCCTTTCCAGCGAGCAGGATGCGGCTGTGCGTGCACAGATGGAATTACGTTAAGATGAAAATGAAGCTTTGATGGAAAATACGAGTGATTAGTTCTAATACGGCAGGAAGTTAAATAAATATTTAGTGCTTGATGCCGCAAAACAGCAGTGGCCAGGGCTCCCAGGGGCGGGGGGAACGCAGGTCGGGTGCTCACCGGAGGTTAAAAATATGAAGTGTTTCCTCTTTTTTTTTTTAACCTGTGGAGCTTTCCCGTCACTTCAGACCGTATTGACGGGGGCTTGGCCCTGAGCACGGGGCTGCACCGCCCTGCCGGCAGCTCCCGGAGGAGAACCAGCTGGAAGCAAGGGGAAGGAGCAGCCAGGAGCCCTGGCTGCCAGCCCAGCACCCTATCTTGGGGGCCAGGACCCGGGTTGTGTCCTGGCCTCCCTCCCAGACCCTATCTGCCGGGCTGGCATCCAGGTGCCAGCGTATCAGCCCCGGAGTTATCCGCTGGCAGCACCCCTGCGTGTTATCCCGGCAGGGCCGGACCCTGCGCCGTGTCAGGATGGGACCGCTCGGTCGAGGCTCTTCCCGCGGGTGGAGCAGGGCCGGGAGCGGTGCCAGGGCTGGGTGCGAGTCCCCCCTTGGCCGCTGCGGTTTCAGGGCCTGGCTGGAGCCCAGCACAGCCCGGGAGGCACACGGAGAAGTGGCACACGCTGTCCCCCTGCTCCCACCCCAGCGCCAGTGCGTGGCCGTGGCAAGGACAGCGTGTGCAGCCCTGTTCCCCCTCCCTCCCTCGGGATAGTTTCCCCATCCGTCCCCGGGGACTCCTTGGCCGCGAGCCTGATCCACCACCATCCTCCCTGCTTTGAAGCATTCCTGCTGGGCTCACGGGATGCTCGGTGCTGTCCTCGGAGCCCTGCTCTTCCTCTAGGCCATGGGGAACTCTCATTGGAGCTCTGAGCTGCTTTCTTCTCTTTTTTATTAAAAAAGAGGGAGGGGGGAGGTTAAAAAAAAAAAAAAAAAAAAAGCCCAGAAGCAAACCCTTCATGTCTATTTTTAAAACCCGGCCCCACCAGCAATATGCTTTCCAATTGTTTCCCCCCAGCACTCAGCCTGCAACCGCTCAGCCCATTATAAATGGGTCTTATCGGCAAAGAAAAGGCCTTTGCATTATAGGAGCTGCTGCTTAATTAGCCGGCGGAGGCTCCGAACCCGCCTGTCCTCCTTTTCATACCGGCAGCACCAATCTCCAGCCTCGACCTGCTGTTTATTACTGCGGTACTCCCGGCTCTGCGGCTCCCGGGGTTGTTTCCTTGCCTTTCTGGTTGACAGAGACAAAATTATATCCCCAAATCTGCCCTTCGGAGCACCCCCCACCGCCACCGCAGCAGGGCTGGGGTGGGAGGGATGGGTGGGTGGATGGGATGGATGGATGGATGGATGGATGGATGGATGGGATGGAGGGAGGGAGGTAGGAAGGGGGTGCCCGGGCAGGTGGGTCTGCCCATGGACAGGAGGATGCTGAGTGATGGGGTGATGCGTGTGTCCCCAGGGACAGCCTGGCTGCTTGGGCCCCAGCTGGATGCCCTTGCTGTTGTCAGCTAATTACAAACAGAGCCGAAAGATCCAGGGGTGCCAACAGCAAGCCCAGCTCTGGGCAGACCATATGGAGCCAAGAACCAAGTACCAGTTAGGGAAGATGGGCCCGGCCCAGCCAGGGCAGCTGTCCCTCCCTGCCACAGCAGCCCCAAAAAGGCCTTGGAAAAAGGGGAGAGCCTGTCTGCAGTGCGTGTGGGCTCTAATCCCCAGCTCAAAGCTGAGAGATCAGTGAAAAGTTAATTTCCTTACAAGATGCTACACAGCTGGGGCTGCCCCAGACAGGAGGGTCAGCACGGGATCAGCTCCCGCCGCCACGAGGAGCTGCCACAGCTGCCAGCCCTGGGGACACACTGCCACTGTGACCAGGGGGAGCTGAAACCCCTCCAGCATCCCTTGGGGGTGACTCTGAAGGGCTGGTGGAGCCAAGCTGCATCCAGGCCTGGGGTTTTTGTGTCCAGGGGTGATGTGCTTTGGAGCAAAGCCACTGGCAAGAGCTCCCAGGGTCCTCAGAGCCGTGCCAGTGGCCACAGGTGCCGGGCACCACGGTGCTGGCATGGCCTGAGCAGCGGCAGCTGGTGGCACCCGCTCCAGTTAATCTGCATGAATGTGATGCTGATGAATATGAAAGGGGAGATGTGGCTGAGACAGCCAGAGCTGCTGGTGGGGCAGCCCCAGCCCCTCCATCCCATCCCCTCCAGCTGCTTGTCCCCTGCAGCAGGAGCAGTTTGGATCAGGCCCTTGGGAATGGGGATTAGGGACTGGGATCAGGCAGCCAGGCAGACATGGGTTAGGGGGTGTCACTGCACCCCAAGAGGACAGGGGACTCATGTGACATGTTCCCAGCCCAGGGCACAGCCGTGGTGCAGCAATCACCTCTCCAGCAGCCAGGAAGCCTGGCTGAGGCAGGGGGGATGGAGCCAGCCAGGGTTCCTCTGGACAGCTCTGTAAACACCAACGTGTGACGCACCCAGTGGATGCACTGGGAGCAGGAGGACAAATCCCACCGGCAGCTGTTGGATCCTGGCACTGGCAGGGCTGGGATTTGGTGGTGCTGGCATCCCTAGGGAGCCTCTGCTGCTGCACTGTGGGGTGGATAAGGCAGGACAGATGGGAATTCCTGGGTGGTGGAGGAGCAGGGAAGCACAGCCAGCTGACAAACCCCAACCCCAACTTGAGCTCTTGGCTCGTACAAACCGCTGCGGTTTACGCCAAGCTGGGGCTGTTTGCTCTGTGTGCCTTTAAGGGTAAGGCTGTGACCTCAAAAAAGGGACGGACACCTTGGCCCAAATCCAGATGGCGACTTGTAAACATCCCGCCTCACAGTGGCAAACACTGGTCCTGGAGGTCCCGCTCTGAGGAGCCAGTTCCTCCATCCTGAGCACGGCTGTGCCGCAGCTCCAGCCACTCTTGTTGCCCTGGGGCAATAATGCCACTCTTGTGCCCTGGGGACAGTGTGACTGAGGCACAAAGCTGGAAGAGGCACATTTTCCATCCTCTGCTGCTCCTTGGATGCTTTTTGCTTGGACCTGATGTCCCATGAATGGAGGGGCAAGTCTAGAGCATCCCCAGGGGTTCTGCTAAGGAGGCTTTTTCCTGAAATCCCTGCCCTGGCAGAGCCCCCAGTTCCCACCCCAAGCACTCCATCCTCATCCTCACCAACTGTGGTATCCCCAGTGGAAGGTGTCCCCACGTCCCATGGAGACAGGGCCCTTGGGATGGCCGGACAGCCCCAGGGAATGCTGTCAGTGCTGCAGCTTTGGCCACAGAGCCCTGATCTAAGCTGGACTAATTCCTGCAGCCAGCAGGGATTTAGCAGGGGAAGGACCGAGGGCCTGGATGTGGCCACTCACTGGGCTTGCAGAGGAGGTTAAGCTGCATTTTGCCAAACCCCTGTATTGATCCAGGACCCCTTTTGGCTCCTGGGGGATCAGAGCATCCTTCCACCTGCACCCAAACCACCTCTCTGGGCCTGGATCCATCCTGTGGCCGTGCTGTTGGTGGGTACCCTCAGCCACCTGACACTCCTGCTTTTCCTCCTCCAGTGCTGCTTCCAACCGGTGAGTCCTGTAAGTGCAGGCAGGGAACCTCCATCCCTCTGCTGTTACTTAATAAGGTCATTTTCACTGGTCAGCTGTCCCAGAGGGTTTCAGTCTCCCGATGCCCTGTCTGGGTTGGGGATAAGGGACTGGAACAGACCCCGTGGTGCACATCCCCTCCCAGCACAGTGGGGTGCAGACCCCGGCATGAGGGCTCGCCCCAGACCCCAAGAGTGACCCATCTCCCACCGGCTCAGCCCCCACCTCCATTATTTTCCATCCCACCTCAGGGATTTGCTTTAGGGCCTCCCAGCAATCTGCGCTTCCCTTTGAAGTTCCACGCAGCCCTGACACTGATTTATCCCAGGACGGGAGCACAGCCCGGTCCCTCCAAGCATCTCCCTGGGTGAGCCAGCCGGCCCCGGAGGGCAGCTCTGCCCCCACCCCCGTGCCCGTCCCCTCCGTGCCCTTCCCAGCCCCTCTCCTCTGCTCCTTTATATAATACCACTATAGATTTAGCCACTCGGCCATGAGACCCCGCAGATTAAATCTCCCGGCCAGGGGGGGAGGGCAGGGCAGGCCTCGGGTAAGAGCTCGGAGGGCAGATTAATAGCCTGCTTTTTTAATATTCATAACAATACTGGTTTGTGTCCAGCTCTCGGAAACCCCCCGTGTCCTGTTGATTAGTTTAATACTGATGATACCGACACAGGCATTAACCACCGGCAGCCGAGGGGGATAAAGAGGGACGGGGAGGGAGGGAGGGAGGGCCCCCAACGCTGACATTTTTAATGTTATTAAGTGCTCGCTTTTATCAAGGTCGGGAGACACGCGGTGGGTCAGCAAAGAGCAAACCTCGGCCCGGGGGAGGTGGGCTGGGTCGTTGGGAAGATCAAACCCGGGGGTTTAAGGGATGAAGGGGTTCTCCCAGCCCGTGCAGACCCACCACGTTGGCTGTGGGACCCTCCAAACCACCATCCAAGCCTTATTTCACACGCCAAGCCCGTCCCGTGGCGCCTGCTCTGGGTTTCACGCCCGGCTGGCACAGACACCCCCCCGGAGGTGACCACGGAGCACAGGCAGGTTGTGAATGCCCCCAGGGCTCCTCCAAGAGATCATTTGGTGTCTGGATAAAATTAGATGGATGGAGACAGATTAGCTGAACAGCTGAGGGGAAGAGACAGGCAGATGGATGGGGACAGTCGATCGAGGAACGAGGATGGGAGCGGGGCTGGGGTCCCTCCCGGGACTGGCTCTGCCCGCAGCAGGGCTGGGGTGCCCGGTTTTTGAGAGGAAGGGTGGGGAGGTTCAGCATTCAGCAGAGCCCAGGCTGGTTCACCACATGGAAACAGAGTCAGGGCAGAGGGTGGCAGGGGTCTGCCAGCTGCAGCCTCTCCACAGAGATGGGGGTACCCCAAATCACAGCTACCCAGGGACCCCAAATGCCTGGGCACTGCCCTACCTTTGGGCCAGCCTTAAGGGAAGACACTGCTTCCACCCCTGGCACTGATGCTCTATCATTCCCTGGATGCCATCCGTGCCATGGGATGTGGGCCTGAGCAAGACACTGAGTTCCTGGCATGCAGGGCTGAGCCTGGCAGGGCTGGTTTTGGGGTGATTCCCCTGGTTTTGGAGGGTCCCACACCCAGTTAACTTTTGTTCAGCCCTGAATTGGCCAGGCAGTTGGACTAGATGATCGCTGTAGGTCCCTTCCAACAGAAATAGTCTATTTTATTTAATTTAATAAGGGATCAGCGAGGGGCTCACAGCGACACTGGCCAGGGCTTCTCAGGCTCAGCACCTCCCCGATTTGTAGGATCAAACCAGGCACCAGCTGCCTCTCAAACCCAGCCCCAACCACCTCCCAGCTGCTCCTTCTATTCCTCCAACTGGGTGTAACTGGGCCCAGTTTTCAGCTGTTCAGCACTGGCCATGGGATTAACCCTTCCCACGCCACACAGGGCCTTGCCAGGATCCAGCCCCAACAGAACAGCTCAGCATCAGCCCCTCCCACTGCCACGGAGGAGCTTAGGAAGGAAAACTGAGGCAGTGAAGGGATCTTAACTTCTGGATCAGGATTCCTGGTGCACTGGGGAATCATGGAGCTGATGGCTGCCCACACCAGTGAACCGTGAGGGTTCCGGGAAGTTGGTGATGCTTCAAAATCACCTGTGGGGGAAAAAGAAAAGCAACTCATTTCCTAACACACCAAAGGAGAAAGTATCCAGTGCCACTGGGCATCGCGAGCACAACTGAGAGGGTTCAACCTGCGCACACCCCCCGCACAGACCAACAGAGCTGTGGCATCCCCACGGGTGGCACCGCCTCATCCTGCCACCTTAACACCACATGGGGCACCTCACTCACTCAGCATCACCTGCAGGACACCGCTTATCTCCAGATCCCCAAAAATCCCGGCGAAGGGAGGGAAAAGAGCTCTTTTCTTCCCTTCCCCCCCCGCCCCACCCCGACTCTGCCGCACGCAGGTAACGAGCCCGCGCGGCCCTTCCAAATGGTTTCACCTGCCAGAAACCCCCTCCCTCCCGCCCAGCTCACACGTTTAAGTGGATTTCCTCTCCCTGAGGGGGGACGACGGCGAAATAAAGACAAGGAAGAAAGAAATAATCCCGGGCCGCCGGGCTCTTTAAACAGATTTCACCGTATCCGTTTCTTGCCCGTTCTTGTGCCCGCGCGCGTGTGTGTGTCCGTGGATGTGCACATCCCTGACGTCACGGCAGATTTTGAAGTTGCCCGATGCCGGCCATCTGCTGCTGATTACGGGAGGCCCTGAGCTCCTTAAAATTATACGCACAGAGGCCGACATCCCCCTCCCGGCTGGAGCGCGGCCATGGCCGGAGAGGGAGAGCGCTCGGATCGGGCCGGCAGCGCATCCCTGCCCGAGCCGCTAATCCCGGGTGAGCAGAGCCAGGGGGAAAGGCCAGGGCAGGGATCTGCACGGAGCAAAAAGTGCCGTGGGAGGAGGTGGCTCGGCTCCATGCCGGCCCGAGCGGTAGCTGGGTGCTCTGTCATCTCTAGGAGGTTTGGGGATTGGAGCCTGGGAATGGTCAGGGGGTTTGCCAGAGGGGCTGCGGCTCAGGGGGTCCCGCTCCCACCAGTGGCAGAGCAACAGGAGACAGCTCAGGGTAGGGAGCCATAGTGATTATACCCTTGGGTAGGGGTTTTGAAGGATTTTAGGGGAATAAAACTGGCAAAGGAGGTGGGAGCTCCATTGTATCCTCCGCTTGTGCTTTGGGAAAGACCTGCAGCCCACCCCCATTGCCTGCATCCAGTCCCCCAAAACTGCCTGACGATTGCAGGGCAATTAACTGTGGCATGATTACAAGCAGGATGCTTAATGAGGTTAAACCACTACCTGGGACTTCCTGAGTTCTTAATTACTCACTCTTTAATTGCTGCTCACAAGTACATTAATATAAATGACTGTCTGGAGCAGAAAAAAGAGTTGTGATCAGTGTGAGCTGAGATGCTTTCAGGGATACAGCCCTTTCCCAGGGCTCAGATCACCTTCCAGATCCTCTGCCCCCCACCAGCAGGGATTACACCCATCAGAGGGCTTAAAAAACACCCTTCTGCCAAAAGTGTTTTGTGCTGGGGTGGTGGGTGGGCAGCGACCCCCGTGCAGCCCCTCCTGAGCCCTGTCTCTGCTCGGCAGCCTCGTGTTTCCGCTGCCTGGTGGACGTGGTGCCGGTGAAGAACGAGGAAGGCGTCGTCATCATGTTCATCCTCAACTTCGAGGACCTGGCCCAGCTGGTCGCCAAGAGCAGCGGCCGGAGCCTGCACCACCGCCTGTCGCAGAGCTGGAGCAAAGGTGGGTGGCAGCGGGGGGCGCTGGGGATGTGGGAGAGGCAGCCCAGCGTCCTCAGGGCTACCCCCATCCCGTGGTTTTCTCGGGAGCCTCGTGGGGGGCTGAAGGATGCGATCGTGGCCGGGCAGGATCGTGCAGGGGAAGAGGTTCGTGTTTGGGCACAGCCACAGCTCTGCCCATATTCCATCTTTCCATATTCCACGCTGGCTGGTGCTGGTGTGGGACAGGACCTGCGTGCAGGGTCACCAGGAGGGCCAGGGGGCACTTGGTGTCACCACCAGCCTGGCTGTGCTCTGGGAATGTCACCGCAGGCCGGTGGCACAAGGGTGGTTGCACTGCGATGGCTCATCCTGCCCCGGCTTTGGGCTGTTCCCGGCTGTGCCAGGCTCATTGCAGGGTTTTGTGAGGCTTTCGGGAAGCAGTGGAAAACTCAAGTTCCTTTTTTGGGAAGGCTGGATCAAAGGGATGCCGTGGTGAGGCTCTCAAGGGGATGCAGATGCAGCTGTTTGACCTGGCGACAAGAAGCTGTAGCATCCAAATCTCCGGCCGCCGTACGGCCCTCGGTGCTTGTCACTTCGGAGTCAGGGAAATAATCCCACATCCACCTTCATGGCAACACTCCCTGGGGATGTGGGGTGCTGTAGGGATGCTTTGGGCAGGCCTCAAAGTAAAGCTGTGGGAGCAACCCGGGTCTGTGCCCCCATGGCCCGTGGGGTGGCACAGAGGGACCGGGATCAGAGCCAGGGCCACGTCAGGGATTGACTGATGGGGGCAAGTGCCCCTTGTACTGCTGCAGTGATTTGAGTTTCAGTGCATTCCCACTGAGGGCACTCAGGTGTCTGTGTGCGTGGCAGTGGGTGCCAGTGGAGTTTTGTGTGGGTTTGTGTGTGCTCAGGCCAGACATACACACACGGGACACGTGAGTGCGAATGCACAGATCACCTGCATGTGTGTTCCTACGTCTCTCGAGTGATGAGATCCGCATTTTTGGTGGGTTGCTTTAGTACCAGTTGGCCTCTATGCACGAACTGCTGAGGAAATCCTGAATCCCAGCACCAGT
>JAYRBT010000081.1:1230268-1248155 GCA_036023395.1 Myiotriccus ornatus | reverse complement strand
ACCAAGTGGGGGCAGCCCTGCAGCTCCAGGGGCAGCCAGCCCCTCCTGGTACCACGTCCTAAAACCCGCCCTAAAGTCCTTAGGGGTGGTGAGAAGTGCCACAGTCCCTCCCATGGGTATGATTGGAGGGGCACAGTCCCAGGGGGTTCTGCTGCAGAAGGTGGTTGCTGTGTGCACCCCATCACAGAAGTCATTAAAGGCTGGAAGCTCTTTAGGTCTCCAGGGAAAAAGGTTTAGCCATGGCTAAGGGTGGATGGAGGAGGACCAATACGGCCAGATTTGCAAAGCCAGCAGCTCCTGCAGTGCCTCCTGGTGCAGAGCACATCCTCTCCCATAGACACCAGCACAGGACCCTGGGCACTCACCCTCGGGGGTGGCCTCAGCTCTTGCAGCAGGTGAGGGGAGGGTAGGTCCGGTGGTGGGTCGTAGGGACACCTCAGAAAAGCGCATGGCCAGGCAGGTACTCCAGGCAAGCCTGTCCCTGGGCTCTGCTCTTCTCTTGCTCTGCTTCCCAGCCGTGCAGCATCGCCTTGCGAACGCCCCGCGGCCACCCAGCCTCCGGTGGGAGCTGGAGGGAGGTCCCCAGGGACTCAGTCACCCTCCAAAGCGGGTCCTGATCCCAGCTGGAGGTGACCCCGGGAACTGCAGCGCTTCCCAGCCCTCTGCCCCTCCTCTCACCTCCCCCGGCTCCCTCTCCTTCCCCCCCAGCACGCGGGGACTCCTTCTAATACGACGCTTTCTCCTGGCTGTCTTAAAGCCTGGTGGTGACTCCCTGATTTTGAGGGACTTGAAGACATCGCCCAAGGAGAACTGTATGCAGTCAGAGACCGAATCCCTCCTGGAAAAGGAGCGGAGGCCGAGCCTGGAGGCCGACCCCACCCTACAACACTCGTCCCCGAAACAAGAGCCTCCCGTGCCGGGCCCACAAGGGTCGTACCCCGCGTGGGGTTTCTTTCGGTCTCGCCCTGGGGGCAGCTTCCACAGCCTCCGCAGGGTCTCCTCCTTGGACAACTTTGAGGCTGCGAGGTCTGAGTTCCAGAGAAAATTCAGGGAAAGGAGGGCAAACTCAGGTAGGGGAAAACCCCCGGAGCTGTCGGTTTTCTGCGGGCCCTGGGCAATGGCCCCGGCACGTCTTGTGGGGGGGAGGTCTTGGTCTCTTGCCCTGCACCTGCTTTCCCTCTGCAAAGAGGAGATAAGATGGGGTCTTCTCCCCCAAATCCACTGGACTCCGTGCGATTCCCTGCATAGGCTGGTCCTGCTCCATGGGTGGAGCCATCCACGGCACTGTGTGTGAGATGTGAGACCGTGTGAGGTTGCGTTCGGCTGCCCCACACGAGGGGAATCCTGATGCCATCCCACCTCCCCGGGAGGGAGGGAAGGGGTCTGCAGGAATGTGCAGTGTCAGTTGTGTCCATGTGTTGGAGGTGGATGAGACACTGGCCAGGCCATTCTGGAGGGATGGAGGGAACATACCTCCATCATGGTATTGACATCCAGACCTCTTGTTCTCACGAGACTGATGATGATAAATTAGGTTAAGGTCAGGAAAGAGAAGCTTCAGTAACTGGGGATGGACAGAGATTGGTCTGTGGTGTCTGGCATGAGAAAACAGGGTGGAGGATCATGATCCTCAAATAGTCACAGGTTATGGCCCCTCAGGAGGGGACACAAAGTAGAGGGGGGGCAGGGGAATGAGCAGGGAGAAGGGTGGCAGCTGGTGCTCACCAGCACCTTCACAATGTCTTCAGACATCTCCTGCCCACAACACCACTTGGGCCAGTGTCAGAGCACAGGGGGTAGAAAACTGAAAACACAACCCTGCCCTGCCTGTAGGAGATGGAAAGGTGGGGACACTCTGGCTATGGTGCTTGGGGATGACCCTGGAGCCCTGAGTGTGGGTACATGCTCCCATCCGTGACAAACACGCTGCCACAAGCCTGACCACGAACCTCCAGGGCTTCCTTCCTGGTCCTGCGCTGGGGTGACCCAGAGAGGCAGGTCCCCAGGGAAAACTGTCAGGATCCAGCCCCACGACAGCTCTTCTTCCAGACAAAGCTCTGACCTCCCTATCTGGAGCATGGGGGTGGAGGATACACCTGAGTGGGGGACATCATCCGACTCCTACTCAGTTTGGTGGCCAAAAACCAAGGCAGCAGCTCAGGAGCTGTGTTGGTCAGGCAGGGGTGGGGGAGAATAACCTCCTCCTTCATCTGTTTTCTTGCCAGTTGTGGCATCCCTCTCTGACAAGTCTCTTTGGGGTTGGTCCCTAACCTGCCAGAGTCTTCAGGGATAGCAAAGGGTATTGGATGCCTCTGTATCTTGGTCTGGGCCCCCTGAAGGAGATTTGATGGTAAAAGGACGGGTGATGTGTCAGAAAAGCAGCCCCCTCTCAGGCGTCTCGGGTCAGGCATCCCACGTCTGAGCCACTCTGAGGAAGCCAAGCCTTCACGGCCAGGCAGACATTGGCACCTTCTGGTGGCACCTTCTGGTGGCACCTTCTGGTGGCACCTTCTGGTGGTCCCCAGTTCCTGGAGGTCCCAGAGAGAGGTCAGGGCTCTGCAGGTCAGTCAGTTCCTGCTCACACCGCCCTCCTCAATGCTCCTCTCCATCCTCTTGCAGAGGCTTCCCACGTCAAACCCAACCCCCCGAACTCCACCTCGGACTCGGACCTCATGAAGTACCGGACCATCAGCCAGATCCCCCAGTTCACGCTCAACTTCGTGGAGTTCAACCTGGAGAAGCACCGCTCGGGCTCCACCACGGAGATCGAGATCATCGCTCCCCACAAGGTGATGGAGCGGACCCAGAACGTCACCGAGAAGGTCACGCAGGTAACGTGGGCGCTGGCAGGCCGCCAGGGCAGTGGTGGGGGTCGTGGTGTTGCTGCTGGGGGACAATCACATTTGCTGCTGTGGCTTTTGGAGAAGAGGAGCGGAGAGCGCAGTTGATACCTGGAGATTCCACCCTAGGAAATGCCAGCACCCCTGCGTTCAGGTTTTCTCTCTTCCTCTGAATGGCTGAAATGCTCTTTTTATTCCCCTTAATGAATATTTCTGGTAATTTGTGGCTGGGGGAACACCGGCAAGGACTGCTCGTGGTGTGATGGTGGCCTTGAAGGGGACACGTGTGTGCGTGTTTGTGTGTGCACGTGGCACACACATTTTGGGGGGGAGGCTCTGGCCTCTCTTCCTGCCATCCCCCAGGGCGCTGCTGATCCTGAGGTGCTTACCTGGCCACCCCACACCGGGAGCGAAGGTGGCCACGCCGAGGGCCACCAGATCCCCCGGGAGACAGCAGGTGGCACTGCACCGTCACCGACACGTGTGGCGTTGCCTGTCGCAGCCGGGGACACGCGTGGCCGTGCCGTGTCACCGAAAGGGGCGCGCCCGGCACTGCGCTGACGTGTCGGGGTGCGGGAAAGGTGCCGCTGTGTCCCGCAGTCCCGAGGAGGGAGCTCTGACCTGCGGGGAAACTGAGGCACGGCGTGAAATACGTCGAAGGGCAACTCCCACTGGTGCCAGCAGCAGCCCAGGGCAAATCTGATGATAACGCAGCCCGTGTGACCACAGAAAACCTCCATGACGTCCCCATCACACGGGACACCCCCCCAACAAGGACTGGGGGTGTCCTTGCTGTCCACACTGGGGTGGCAGTGCCACGGTGGCGTTGGCCACTCAGTGTGGGGACAGTAGCTGGTTGTGGTGTGACAGGATTGCAGCAGGACCCCACAGTGCATAAAGGCTGATCTTCCCTTCACCTTCAGTCTCCAGATGGGATGGGATAGGATGGGATGGGACAGGACAGGACAGGATGGACCTCTTCTCCCCCGTCCACGGGGGACCCGGGCATCCTCCCTGTTCTCACCCCAACATCCACTGCACCTCCCACCAAGCCAGAGCTCCCCTCTCCTGGCTGATAAATAATTCATGGTGAGGCAGAGACAGCATCGAGACACCACTAACAGTGTCTAAAAATACCTGCTGGTGGGCAGGGAGAGGAGACAGGGGCTGTTTTGGGGTGGTCTGGCCCCTCAGCAGGGGAGGGCAGGTCACAAGTGCAGTGAACGTGCCGGGCTCAGCCTGCCAGGGCTGTGGCTCTGGGGCACAGCTGGAGGCACATGGGGATGCTGGGGGGTTGATGTCACCAGGCTGGGCTCCTGTTGCAGCTGGTGTGTGTCCCAGTCCCCCTGAACTGCCCCAAGGGTGGTGGTGGAGATGGGCAGGGGTGGGGACAAGGGTGGGGGGCTGAGCTGTGTCAGGATATGAGCTGGGAGGGACGCCGGGTCAGTGCCTGCCTGCAGCCAGCACCATGGGTCTGATCCTGCCCAGCCCCTCGTGCTTGAGGGTCTCCTGGTGACTCTGGAGTGCCCCCCCTCTCTCCAGCCCAGTGTCCCCGTCCCCAGCAGAGGGCAAGGCACAAGGAAGGCACATGGGTGCCGGGCACCACGGGGCACATGGCCTGGGTCAGCCCGGGTCATGGGAGCCTCCCCCCCTCTGTCACCCACAGCCCTCACACACCCTGCGCCCTCCTCCCTTCTCCTCCTCCTCCTCCTCCTCCCTGCTGCAGCTCCCTCGCTCACTGCCCAGCACCCAGCCCCAGCACCCAGACCCGCACCCAGCACCCAGCCCCGCACCCAGCACCCAGACCCAGCACCCAGACCCAGCACCATGAGCCTGCGGCTGCAGCTCAAGCCGGTAAGTGCAGGGGGAAGGGGAAGTGGAAAGAGGCACCCACGGGATTACCATGGGGGGCAGCTGGCACTGTCACCTACAGAGACTCCCAGGGCCACCTAGGCCACCCAAGGGTGACACCCACAGCCCTCCCCACCCCACCCCCCCAGGGGCAGAGAGAGACGAGGCTGCAGCAGCTCTTTTGCAGGTTGTTTCTTTACCCTTTTTTTGTCTCAGATCTTTGGGGTTGTGGTTTTTTTTTATTAATTCCTGCCTGGAAAACAGCAGGTCTTGACCTGCTCTTGCTTCTGCCACGAGATGTGGGTGCCAGGAGCAGGGATGAGGGGCAGGGCGGGTGCCCCCAGCACAGGGAGCAGCATTTGAGGGGCCTGAACTCACAACTAGCCTCACAGAGCTGCCTCCAATCAGGCAGGTGAGGATTCAGCTGCTGAGGGTGGGAGCGTTGCTGGTTTTCCCAGACACCAGGTGCAGGAGCCTGTCCCAGGTCTTCTGGGTGCACCTTAGTTTGGGGATCACGTTTTTACCGGTGCCGCCTTGCCCCCGTTCCCCGCCATGCCCACGGGAGCGCGGTCCCCGAGCCCATCCAGCGCCTCGCTCCCCTCCGCCCTCAACGATTGCGTTCGGGTCACTTTTTCCAATCCCTCCCCTCTCCGTCCGCCAACGGCCGTGGACGGCTCCCGCCGCTCCATTGGCGCTCCCTGTCCCCCACGGGGGCCCCGGCATCGACCGGGTTTGATTAATCCACGCCGGGCTCCCGAATGCCCTTCGCGGCCGCATGTCTCCCGCCCGCCTGGCCGAGTGCCTGCGTGCCTGCGTGGGCGATGCCACGGCCCGAGCGCTGCGCCCGCCGTGCCGGTCGCTGCCCGGGCGCGTGGGCGTGGGGGCCCCCATGGTGGACACCCGGAGCCCGAGGGTCAGCTGCCGCCTGGGGCGCCGGGCGAGCTGCAGGCAGGTAGGAGCAGGGGCGGGGGGGGACGCACCCCCGGGACGCGGGACCCCGCCGGGGATGGGGCTGCCAGGGGTGGATCCGCTCCGGCTCGCAGCGCCAGGAGCCCTCGGGAAGCGCTTGAGCAAGATGCGGGATCCTTCCTTGGCAGCGCAGGAAGGGCCGGACGGAGCCTTCTTGCAGGTCTGTTGCCAGAGCTGTGGTGACGCCCGTCAGCGGTGGCGCCCACCACCATCACCTCGGGACATGTGGATCCTCGTCTCTCCTCTTTCCTCTCTCCTCCCTCCTCTCTCTTCTCCTTCACAGCTGGGCAAGGAGGTCCCGTTTAGTGGGGGCTCGGTGCTGGGAGACAGCCCTGAGGTGCCCCTCACCCTCCTCTGCGGCTGGCACTGGTGCCTGGCACCATAGGGACACTAGGGGACAATAGAGCAGCAGTGGCAGGCAGGGGGGATCTGGCTACCCCCCATATAAGCCCCTTCATGCCACCACCCACCCCTCAGCACCCAAAGCAGCCCCAGGGCCTTGTATTGTGTCCCCAGGCTTTAGAAGCTGGCACTGGCCCTGGAGTGGGGAGTGGGGACAGGCCTGGGACATGTGGGGGACTCATTGGGGCTGTGAGTGTGTCCCCATGAGATCAGAGAGACCTGGGGGCACGTGGCAGCATGAGGGGGGGTGCCTGCACGAGTGAGATGGTGTTTGCACGTTGGTGGCCACAGGTGACCCCTTCCCTGGGGATGTTCAGTTGGGAAATGGGCATTGCCTGAGGCTGTGCTGTGGGTGGCCCAAGCTGTCCCCTCTGCTCGGAGGATGACTGTGCCAGAGGGATGTACAGGAGAAGGTCCATGCTGGGACCAAGAAAGGCACGGTGCAAGGCTTGGGGGATGCCTGACATGCTGTAACCCTCGAGGCCAGGCCGTGGCACAGCCATGGGATGGCATCTCCAAGCTGCCCATCCCTGTAGCCCTGTGCCAGGGACATCCAGCAGTTCCCGAGGTGGTGGCGCTGAGCCGAGGGCAGACGGAGGCACGGCAGGAGGCACTTTGCTCTCTGCTGGCATGGGAGGCTCAGAAGGGCACAGAGCAGGGAAACAGCTGCCCCAAGGATGCTCTGACCATCAGAGACAGACAGGGAGCCGGGCGCACCTCGGTGTCAGCCACAGTGGGCAACTCACCCTGTGGCCCCCTGGGCAAACATATGAAGCCAACAAAGGTGAAAAGGGTGTAGGAAATGCACTGTGTGCTCCTGGCTGCTCTGCCAGCATGTGGGAGCCCTTTCCCTGCTTCCTGGCCTTATCCAGCCTGTCTCCAGGTCTCCCATCCTTCTCACACCCGTCTCCTGGCAGGTGCTGTCCCTGGGTGCTGACGTGCTCCCCGAGTACAAGCTCCAGGCGCCGCGCATCCACCGATGGACCATCCTGCACTACAGCCCCTTCAAGGCCGTGTGGGACTGGCTCATCCTCCTGCTGGTCATCTACACAGCCGTCTTCACCCCCTACTCGGCCGCCTTCCTGCTCAACGAGGAGCAGGTGGAGGAGAAGCGCTGGGACTGCAGCTACTCCTGCGACCCGCTCAACATCATCGACCTCATCGTGGACATCATGTTCATCGTGGACATTGTCATCAACTTCCGCACCACCTACGTCAACATCAACGACGAGGTGGTGAGCCACCCCGGCAAGATCGCCATCCACTACTTCAAGGGATGGTTCCTCATCGACATGGTTGCCGCCATCCCCTTTGACCTGCTCATCTTCCGCTCCGGCTCTGACGAGGTACGGTCTGAGGGGACCCCTGAGTGGACAGGGAGAGATGCATGGGAGAGAAGGAGAGGGACATGGATGGCCTGATGTAAGTGGTGGGTGGCTAAACCCAGGAGGGGAGGGGGTGGTTTAGTCGGAGGATGGACAAGGATGTCATGACAGGTTTTTATGAGGCAGCTGAGACCTGGGATTTCGTTTTGTATCCTCAAACAGCCCCACAGACCCCGTAAGTGCTAAGACAGTGTCTAACTGGACCCTCTCCCCTTGCTGGGGCTGAGCCAGCAGAGCAGGCTGGGGGATTGTTTAGGGACTGGCCCTACACTCCAGTGAGGCTGCATTTGGGGGTGCATTGCCAGCCAGACTCAAAGTGTTGGCAGTGGAATGGCCCTGTGGTTACTGCACTACCTGGAGGCCCCACATCTGGGAGCGAAAGGCAGCTGCTTTGGGAGCAATGGTTGGCAAGGTGAGGACCCATGAGGAAACACGGGGCTGGCCTTGGCTGCTCTCACTTGCTCACCCGCAATCCCAGAGCTTGTTGCCTTTATGCTCAGGACGTGGCATGACTCACCTGACCTCGTTCAGAGGTCACCTCCAGGACAAGGTGATTCACGCTCTAGAAATGCATTTCTATCCTTCCAAGGAAGCACGGCCCGGCTGGGGACGTGCCTGTGGCCGGATTTACCCTTTCACTTGCCCCTGAGGCTTCTCCCCCCTCCCTTGCAGACCACCACCCTCATTGGCCTCCTGAAGACCGCCCGGTTGCTGCGCCTGGTGCGCGTGGCCCGCAAGCTGGACCGCTACTCCGAGTACGGAGCGGCCGTGCTCTTCCTGCTCATGTGCACCTTCGCCCTCATCGCCCACTGGCTCGCCTGCATCTGGTACGCCATCGGCAACGTGGAGAGGCCCTACATGGAGCACAAGATCGGCTGGCTGGACAACCTGGGCGACCAGATCGGCAAGCGCTACAACGACAGCGACCTCTCCTCCGGCCCGTCCATCAAGGACAAATATGTCACCGCCCTCTACTTCACCTTCAGCAGCCTCACCAGCGTGGGGTTCGGCAACGTGTCGCCCAACACCAACTCCGAGAAGATCTTCTCCATCTGCGTCATGCTCATCGGCTGTGAGTGCCCGCGCACGTCCCGCTGTCCCCGTCCTCGGTTTGGAGTTTGGAGGGGCTGTCACGGGGGGGAAACAGGGAGAGCATGGGGGGTTTAAGCAGAGCATCTCCCTCTGCCCATGCCTCTTCTGCGCGGACAAATGGATGGCGTGATAGAAATATGGGTTTCAGAAACCTCCTGGTTCTGGGCCCGTGGGAGATACGGGGTGTGGAAATCTGCTGTTCCAGGTCTGATGCAGCTGGACGTGCATCTCCCCGCTGAGTCCTGCCCTTTCCTTGCAGCTCTGATGTACGCCAGCATCTTCGGAAACGTCTCTGCCATCATCCAGCGCCTGTACTCGGGCACTGCCCGCTACCACACGCAGATGCTGCGGGTCAAGGAGTTCATCCGCTTCCACCAGATCCCCAACCCGCTGCGCCAGCGCCTGGAGGAATATTTCCAACACGCCTGGTCCTACACCAACGGCATCGACATGAACGCGGTGAGTGCGGGGCGGGGAGGCCACGTGTCCTCACGACGCCTTGACCTGAACAGGTTCAACCTGGAGTCTGGATCTGGGGCCGCCCAAACACTTCCGACCTTTCGGCCAGGGCAGAGAGGAGTTAGAAGACTTGGGAGGCTGGAGGCAGGCTCTTCGATCACCCACCTCCTGCATCTCCCTTTCTCCTTCTCCCCCTTTTCTGCCCACTCCTCTACATTTACCCAGAGGTTGCATGAGGTCATTTCTTGGCCAGAGAGCGGGTTTGGTGAGGAGCTCGGAGGCTCCATCGGCGCCGAGCACTTTCAGGCCGGTGCCTGTCGGTGTCAGAGCCGCGGAGCAGGTATCGATCCAGCTCCTCTCCACACCGCCGGTTGCTAAGCAAAGTGCATCCTGCTCTCGCAGCAGGGAAAGGAGGGCATTTAAATAAACCTCGATCCATTTTAATTAGAGCCCAGAGAGGCAGCTGTTTGTTAGCAAAGGGGGGGATCAATGGCGGAGCTGCGCTGGAGAGGCGCCGTGGCTCCCAGCCTGGCGGGAAGGTTTGTGCCGACGGCTCCCGGGCTTCCACAGGAGTGGGGAGGGGGCTTGGCCAAGGAGTCCTGGGCTGGGGCCGAGGTGGCTGGACTTGGCTCATGGCCACAGGACTCAGTGCACAGCAGAAAGGCAGAGGAATGAGAAAGGATGAGCCAAGGAGAGAAATGAGACCTGGTACTCCCCTTCTCTTGGCCCTGGGCAGGCCATTAGCCCACTCATTCCTAGCTCATGCTCCCTTTTTTTCCTAAGATTTGATCCTCCTCCATGTCTGAGCACCATCAGGACGTAGATTTGTATGAATTCAACTTCTCCATCTTAAGCTGCTGCTGCAGCATTAAACAACTGGGCAGCATCTGGGGGTTTGCTGCTGGGAGAGCTTTGAGGTCTTTTGCAACGGAGGAGACGACATGGGCTGGACATCAGTGGCAATAATTAGAAGCAAAGCCATGGCACCCAATCAAGAACAGTGCACTGGCTTAGTGCAAACTCAGGACACAAACCCCCTGCGACAGCTGTGCTTGACGTGCCACCGCTCGCACCGATTCCTGCTGGATGCTGCTGAGACACAACACGACCTAATCAATCACCCCCCAGCTCGATCAATCCATCTGCCCCTGATTTCCCAGTAGGGAAACTAAGGCACTGCTGCCAGCCCGGGAGATCAGGATGGAGCCAAGAACAAGTCGTGTTCAGCAGCCCCAGCATGGGTTTTCCAGATTTGGCCACCAGCGGGATGTGAGCGGAGAGGACAGCGAGGGGGACCCCAGGGCCATATGCTGCTCTCCTAAAAAAACCCCATCCCAGGTGGATTTCACCGTGGCACCATGAGTCATTGGTGGCAGCAGCTTTGTCCATATTGCGAGTTTTACCTTGATTTCACCTTCAGGTTCAGCTTTTGTTCGCCACAAGGTATTTGCACAGGTATATTTAGCTGTTGGTGCACACAACTGTCCCGTGCTGCTGCTGCTGCTGCTTCTTGGCATTCAGGCAGGTGCTCTTTAATTAAGGTTTTTGTGCTCCTTGTGCCACTTTGTGCTCTTGTTCAGCCAAGATTAGTGGGTGTAAAGATGAAAAGGGGGATATGCCACCAGTGGGTATAAAGAGATTGATCTGGTTACTGTTATTTATTGCTTGGGAGTGTTTTTGTCCCCAGCCTCGAGCAGTAGGGACCTTAACGCTCATCTTGTTCCACTCTCTGCCACAGGCAGGGACACCTCCCACTAGACCAGGTTGCTCCAAGCCCTGTCCACCCTGGCTTTCCAGGGATGGGGAGATGTCCCCAGCTTTGGCTCTCTGGGTGCGCTGTCCCCCTGCGTGTCCCACGGTCTCCCGTGGCTGTTCCTGGCCAGGGACAGTGGACAGTGGTGTGATGGCATCTCTCCCTCGCTCTCCACAGGTGCTGAAGGGCTTCCCTGACTGCCTGCAGGCCGACATCTGCCTGCACCTCAACCGCACGCTGCTCCAGAACTGCAAGGCTTTCCGAGGAGCCAGCAAGGGCTGCCTGAGAGCCCTGGCCATGAAGTTCAAGACGACCCACGCCCCGCCCGGGGACACCCTGGTGCACTACGGGGACGTCCTGACCACGCTCTACTTCATCTCCAGGGGTTCCATTGAGATCCTCC
The DNA here is from genome assembly GCA_036023395.1 of Myiotriccus ornatus. Taxonomy (NCBI): domain Eukaryota; kingdom Metazoa; phylum Chordata; class Aves; order Passeriformes; family Tyrannidae; genus Myiotriccus; species Myiotriccus ornatus. The sequence continues at coordinate 1,237,001 of JAYRBT010000081.1, read as the reverse complement.
GGGAAGACATCGTGGTGGCCATCCTAGGTGGAAAAGTCCTTTCCTTGCTGAGAGGGCGAGGGGCAAAGGGTGGTGGGCAGTGAGTAGTAGACAAAGGGGCAGCAGGTGAGGGTCACAGAATCACAGAATATGCTGAGCTGGAAGGGACCCCCCAAGGATGATCCAGTCTAACTCCTGGCCCTGCACAGACACCCCAACAATCCCACCCTGTCCCTCAGAGCGTTGTCCAAGCACCCCTGGAGCTCTGGCAGCCTTGGGGCTGTCCCCAATCAGGGTCGGGGTTACTGGGCATCCCCTTGTTTGTGAGTCCCAAGGTGAGGGGCTGTGGAGCTGGAGGGGGTGCCCACCTGTCCCTGACGAGCTGTCTCTTGGCACAGGGAAGAACGACATCTTTGGGGAGCCCATCAGCCTCTACGCCCGCCCAGGGAAGTCCAACGCCGACGTGAGGGCCCTGACCTACTGCGACCTGCACAAGATCCAGCGTGAGGACCTGCTGGAGGTCTTGGACATGTACCCAGCCTTCTCTGACAACTTCTGGAGCAACCTGGAGATCACCTTCAACCTGCGGGACGTGAGTGCCGGGGCTGCCCCGGCCAGGAGCGTGGGCAATGCCTGGAGTTTGGCAAGTGGGAGGGCAGAAGCAGGGATGTCCACAGGTGTTCCTTACTTAGTTTGGGGAGTGGCTTGGCCAGCAGCCACATTTCCCAAGGCACCGTCTGCGTGGTTATGATTCCCCCCCCATAGCCCAGCAGGCACGTTCTTTGGAAGAGGTGGCCCCACAAGCCATGTCAGTGGTATTCTGCTCTACAGCACTTGTAAATCATCCCAGGGACTGCTCCAGCCTGGGCAAGTCCCCAGCCTTTTTCCCTGGTGACCAGCCCCTCTCCTCCCCCAGGCAGACAGCGTTCCCCGCTCCCCCCTCAGCGAGGACTACGACTGCACCTACCGCCGGGCCCGGCGGCGCAAGCACTCGCCCTGCCCGCCCAGCAAGCCCGGTGAGTCCATGGGATCAGCACAGCCTGGCCCGGGGAGGGCTGGGCAGCGGGATCATCCTTCGATCACCGCCCTGGCAGGCACCGCAAGGCAGAGGCTGCTGGTGCCCCTGTCCCTGCAGACCACCCCGGGGGCACCCGAACTGCTTTCCCTCCCCTACCGTCCCTCCCCTTAGGATGCCCCCGGCCCTACGGGCACCCCGCAAGGGATGGGGGCTGATTTCGGCGCTCCCCGAATTAACCTGTTGTGCTGTCCCACAGACCCAGACACGGGCGTCTCTGATGCAGAGCAGTATCACACCTACTCAGAGCTCACCAACCCGCAGGACCCGCTGGGTAAGGACCGGTGGGACGACGTGGGCAGCAGCACCTCTCCCTGCTCCCAGGCCAGTGACGACGAGGCCAAGACCGGCAGCCCTGTGAAAGCTGAGCCCTTCCCCGCACCCAAAAAGGATGAGCTCGCTCTGCCCTCCCTCAGCCTCGTCACCACCGGCGCCGTCGACGCGGAGGTTGGGAAGCAAACGGCAGAGAGCAGCCAGTCCTATGCAGGTACCCCAAAGCTGGCAGGAGGCTGCTCAGAGAGGCTTGGGCGTGGGGGAGCCTTGTCCGGGGGCAGAGCCAAGGGTGCGACACGGATCTGAGGGGAGCCACGCTGGCACCAAGGGTCTTTGCTGCCTTTTGTCCCCAGCTGCATCTGCTCTGTCCCTCCTGTGCCCTGTAGCTTCTCCCAGCACCCCTTTTGGGGCTGCTCCAAGGGGCCAAATGACTTCCATGGCTGTGTTGTGTGCCGGTGTGATGGACTGTCCCTGAGCACCTTGGGTGCCAGGGGGGGATGGATCCCCATAAGCCCCGCAGGTGTCAGGGTGATGGAGTCTCCCTGAGCACCACGTGTGTCAGGTGAAGGCTCTCCAGGTGTGCCAGGGGATGGCTCTCCACGTGTGTCAGGGTGATGGACTCTGGAGCACCTCCACGCCAGCGGGGGCTGGAGGATGCAAGACAGAAGCAGAAGCGCTGAGGTGTCTCCTCTCCTTCCAGCCACCCCCCTGGACATCCCCAACATGTTCACCTTCTGGGAGGACCGGCGGCCCAACCCTGCCCCGGAGCCCTTGCAGCACATCTCGCTGGTGCAGAGCTCACGGGACGTGCCCCTGCCCGGCGACTGCAGACCGGGGCAGATCGAGTCCAGGCTGGAGCTCCTGCAGGCCCAGCTCAGCAGGTGGGCAGCTCCACGGGGAACAGGGTCACAGAGGACCCAGGGGGACTCGGGGCCATCACCTTCTGCTTTCTCTAAGTGGCCACAGCGGGCTCTGTGGTGGCAGCAATGCCACCTCCCGGCCCCCGGCACGCCGCGTTCCCGGGGAGGTGGTGGGAGCGCTTTGCGAATGCAGCAGCTTCTCAAAGGGCAAGTCCTGGCCCTGGCTGCGGCCCAGCCCCTTGTCTGCCCCTGTGCCACCACCCCTGGGATCTGTCACCACCCCCGGGATCTGCCACAGTGTCACCACCCCTGGGATCTGTCACTTTGCCGCTGCTTCCAAACTCAGTGCAGTCACGGACATAAAACCACCCACAGGCACGGCCTGAGCCCTCTGCAGGCCTCCTCTTCCTGCTGCAGAGAGCTACAGCCATCCTCTTGCTCGAGCAAACAAGCCTCATGCACATTGTTGCTCTCCAAATAAGAAAAAACACAGGATTTTTTCGAAACGACAGAGAGTAGGTTTAGATTAAATATTAGAAAAAAATTCCTTACTGTGAGGGTGGGGAGACCCTGGCACAGGTTGCCCAGAGAAGCTGTGGCTGCCCCTGGATCCCTGGAAGTGTCCAAGGCCAGGCTGGAGCAACCTGGGCTGGTGGAAGGTGTCCCAGCCCATGGCAGGAGGTGGGGCTGGGTGATCTTTAGGGTCCCTCCCAACCCCAACTGTTCTGTGATTTTTGAACAAGGGGAAGAGCCCACCCTGGAGGTGCAGGTTTAAGGTCCCCAGGCAGGACCCATGTGAGCTCTGTGGGCTCTGCTGTCCTTGTTGAGCTCACACACCCATGTTTAGGTGTCTCACCAGCCCAGCACTGGAGGACAGATCTGCCCCTCTGGAAGTGATGCCGTGCCCGTGCCCTGCAAGGGGGGCTGTGCCTGCTCCTGCCAGAGCTGCTCATGTCAATGAGGGTCAAAGCAAAAGGAAAACATTCCTACTTTTCCATTTCCTTCTATTCCTCAGTTAAAAATGGTTGGCACCAACCTGCCTTGCTCCATCTGTCAGCACAAGCTCCTGGCCTGGACAATTGATCCAGATTAAAGCTAACCATTGCAATTTTTTTCCCCCCTCCAGGGTAGTTTTAGCCTTTTTCAAATCCCCACTCCAGATCCCACTTTGGCTCCACACAGAACTGGGCAGAGGATGATTGAGGATGGCAAGAAGAGAGATGGCAGGATTGATCTCTCTGGTTTGAAGCTCTCTAAAAACCTCAGCGAGCGGCAGGCAAAGCATCATCCCCCCTCGGGCAGCAGAACGGGCACCTCCTCCCCAGTGCCTCCCCTGCCCGGCCGAGGGGTGCAGTGGGATGCACTGCACTAACACTGGGCTGCTCTGTCCCCAGGCTGGAGTCCAGGATGTCATCAGACATCAGTATAATCCTGCAGCTCCTGCAGCGCCAGCTGTCCCAAGTGCCACCCGCGTACAGCCCCATCTCGCCGTCCTCCCAAAACCTGGCCATGTACGGGATCCTCCCGCGGAGCCTGGAGCCCCTCGCCCCCTGTGCACCTCTGGAGGACGAGGAGACGGCGGCCCAGGAGCAGGTAAGGTCACCCCTCCTGGCTCAGCCCCTGGATCAGTGTCCTCCTGCCCTGGGCAGCCGGATCTGAGCTCCCTCCGGGCAAAGCACAGCCAAACACTCGCTGGGGCCCAGGCAAAGCCCGCTGGCCTTGACATGGGAGTAGATTTTCCCAGTGCATGGCTGATTCTGGGGCCCAGCTGCCACTCCCAGCACTGCCAGGCTGCCCCTCCAGCAGGGAGGGGAGGGGGTTCCTCTACTCTGTGGCTCAAGAGAAAAATGACATTTTGGGGCTCGGAGCCTGGTGAGGCTCCAAGGCTGATGAACAGAAAGTGTGGCCGCTTTGTTTTGCTTCTACCATAACCCACTGGATTCCCTCCTCTCCCACCAGAGCCCGAGCTACACGGAGGTAGAAAAGTTCCACTTGAAATCCAGGGACTCCTTGTCAAGCGGGATGCACCTCTCCGGCTCATCCGACAAAACCATGACAGTCCACTCCGAGCAGGAGCAGCACTCCCCGCCTCTCCCGAGCCCGGAGCCCCCCCACCAAAGGGCACCAAGCACCCAGGGACTCTTGCGGGGCTCTCGCTTCCCTTCCCTCCCCGAGCACTTGGAGGCACCTTCCGAGCACCAGGACATTCAGAGACACCTCTCCGACCCAGTGCTCCCTGGAAGTTAGAGACTGCAGGGCAGGTCAGGAGGAACCTCAACTGCGAGCTGGGTCAGTTGATGTCGGTTTTGACTGCAAGGGTAAGACGTTGGACAATGCCATTGGCTCAGGGGTATAACTTGTAGCTGTCTTCTGCCACCGTGAACGGAAGCGTAGCGTGGCTGGATTCCGAGGTCGACGTTTTCCAGCGGTTCCCAAATAGAGTAGGTTTCATTTGCACATTATAGTGAACCCAGAACAGCTCTTACAGCCACCACGGAGCTGGTTAGGCCAAAAGGCACCCACCGCCTCGTCCTTGCCAAGGCTTCCTCTCCACAATGGCACGAGCCAAGCGACCACAGGAGGGCAAATCCACGGCTCTCAGCTGTGCTGGGAGCTGTCCTGCAGCAGGGACCGTGGGTTGGTAGCAGGCTTAGCCCAGCAGAGCCCGTGGGCGCTGCAGAAAGGGTGGTCAGCACAGGAGGAGGGGGAGATCTCCACGGTGTGGTCCGTGGGGAGCTGCAGGCGGGAAGCCCGAGGCAAGGACAGAGGGCAGAAGCTTGTCCTACTTGACTGCCACTGAGAAACTAAGGGCCAGCAGCCCCTGCCACTGCAACGCTTCAGCACGAGTCCCACAGGGCACTGACTCCTCCAGCGAGGCCGAGCACGCCTCGCAAACCCCCCCGACACCTCCCGCACCTCCCCGAGACGAACCCAACCGGTCGCCGGCCCGGGCGTAAAGCACAAAACTCAAAAGCACAATCCCAGGAGAGCCGAAAAGCCCCGGACACCTCCTCCTGTCCAGCCCTCCCTGTCAGCTTCTCTCTTTTGATAAAGGTTTGATAGGTGCTTTCCCTCCCGGCCAGCCCCTCTCCCGGCAGCATTCCCGTAGGAGAAGCCCACGTAGCGCCGCCGCCTTCGCCGCTCGGGTAGATGCTGTGACAGTCCTAGGCCGCCAGCTCAAGTCATGTATCGAGCTCCCCTCGAGAGTAGTCAAACTGTGAGCAGCTCTTTCTCTGGAGTTTTAGTGTACACTTTGCTAATAAAGATGTTTTTGGCACCTGAGGCGGGTGAGGGCTGTGCTCGTCGTGGATTCGCCGTTCATTCCTGGCAGAGCAAAGCGATCAATCTGCCAAGACCACCCCCAAAAAAAGGCTGTGGTCAAACCCCAGTGCTTCACCCAGGGAGCGTGGGGCTAAGGGAGCTCATGTGCAGCTCTGACAGGTCAAGGATGGAGCCTGGGGGTGGGGGGGCTTTGCCTGAGGTGCGTTTGCAAGACCATTTCTTCATACACAGCTGGCTGCTCGCGCAGAAAAGCTGTTCCAAAGCTCTGCCGAGCCTCGGCTGCGTCCTGTCGGGGAGGAATTACTCGGCAAAGATCCCACCAAGGGTCCTTGCAGCGAGCGGGGCTTCGATGGGCACAGCCCATCCCAAAGACCACCCACCCCACCCCGGCATCCCCTGTGAGCGGACACGGCTCCTGCGAGGGTCGGACCGATCCCTGAGCGGGGTGGACCCAGGATCGCCGACCACGGATCCCACATGGCCCCTGAGAGGCGAGGAACCCCAACCCTCGCCCCCACCGGGGGTTGAACCAGCCTTCCCCGGGCTGATCCATCCCGCGGTGCTGAGCCCCCCCGCCCCAGCAAGGAGCTCCCCTTCCCCCAGTAAGGCGGCGGGCACGCGCCAGCGATGCTGCTGCCGCTTCCAAAAATAGCCGCCGCAATTAAGCTCCGGTTAATTAGAGCCCATCCCTGCCCCGGCCGCCACCGGGCGGGGGCGGGACTCGAACCCGTGGAGCGGGACTCGAACCCGGGGAGAGGGAGCGGCCCCGCCCGCCCAGGGCGGGCGTGACTGGCATCGCTCCCGGCCAATCAACCGCCGATTAGGGCTCAAAATCCCGCCTCCACCCTCTGCGACCCCCGGCAGCCAATAAGATGTCGAGAACGCTCGCTCCCGCCCCCCCGGGGGCGGGGCCAAGGGCAGCCATAGGTCACCCCGGCCGGAGCGTGAGCGCCCGTTCTGAATGAAAGGCAAACAGACCAATAGCAAGCCGAGGCGGGCCGAACGGGCGGGCGAACCGACCAATAGGCGCCAGCCCCGCTCTGAGTGACAGGCAGGGCGGCCAACCGGCGCGCGGCGGGCGGGGCTCCCCGCGTGGCTTCCGCTCCCGTTGTGTGAGGGGCCGAGTCCCGGACGGGCTCAGCGCCGGCGGGGCCGCAGCGGGACCGGCCCGGGCGGCTCGACCGGGGCCGACCCCACCTCAGCCCGGCCTGCCCCGCCACCCCGCGCCTGCCCTCGCCTCGCCTTGCCTTGCCTTGCCTTGCCT
>JAYRBT010000081.1:1210461-1230168 GCA_036023395.1 Myiotriccus ornatus | reverse complement strand
TGGGGGGATAACGCCGCTCGCTGCGGGGCTGGGGTTGGTCCCTGAGCTCCGGGAGCGGCGGTGGCGATGGTTTGAGTCACGCAGGCACGGCGTGCACGGTGCAAAGGGCTGCGAGGGGGGAAGGGGTGGGTGAGGGTGAGGCGAGGAGCTCGTGGCCGGGACTAAAGTTTGTGCACAAATATATATATGTATGTATAAGGAAGTTCGACTTCTAACACGCGGAAGAACTTCTTCCCGTGGAGGGTGGCAGAGCACTGGAACGGGATGCTCAGGGAGGGTGCGAATCTCCCTGTCTGGAGACATTCCAACTGCCCCCCAGGACGCTTCCCTGTGTCACCTGCTCCAGGTGACCCTGCCTGGGCAGTGGGGTTGGCCTGGATGATCTCCAGAGCTCCCTTCCAGCCCCAGCTCTCCGCAGAGCCTCGGGCTGTGTTGGGAATGTGCTGTTCTGGTTGTACTTCCCTGCTGTCGGGGACTCCCGTGCGGTAACTTTTTTTTTTCCAAAGTGTATAACCCACTCCCAGTGATTTCCTCAGCCGTTTTCCCTGAGAAGGAGGGTGTAATGAGGCGTGAGATTGTTTCTTCGGCGTTTCAGGGGAACCTCACACAGGTAGTAGAGGCTGTGCCTTCCTCTCAGACAGCTCAACGCAGTCACTTCTGAGCAGACTGTGAGGTGCTGCTCTGGTTCTAATGGATTTGTAGAAATAAAAGAGGGATGAGGAGATGGATGAAGTTACAGAGCACCCAGAAATTTGTGTGAAACTGAGCCTGGAAAACTTGCCTTTGGTTTAAAGACCAGCTTGAAAACGTTCCTGTAGCCTGTGCTCTGAGGAGGTAAAGTAGCAAACCTGCCGACAGTTTGTTGTTCAGAGGTGGCAGCGTTGGTTAATAAGGGGATATACATTTATGCTGCCTTCTCCTCTTGAATTTTGGAGCATTCCCTGGGGTTGCTCTCAATTTCAGTGAGATCAGATCTGCTTTTCAGCTCAGGCTTCGAGTGTAAAGCAGCTGAGTCAACCCCTCCCTCCTGCCCTTCACACTCCCAGTTGTAGCAGACAGAAATTGTGTAGGACTATGTAAATTATTGCTGCCTGTAAATATTCCCCAGGGCTTCTCTTGACCTCTGAGCTCCAGCAATAACGATTCTGTTGCCTTCGGTCCACAGAGGCACCACGTGCTGTGAGGTCTGAGTGGTGTAAAGAGCTGGAAACTAATTGTGTGGGGATGAGAAGGGTCTGGATGCTGCTGCTGGAGAAGCAGGGATGGAGTGTGATTAAAAATTAAACCTGTACCATAAATGCAGCGGAACATAACCTTCACTTTGCTGTGTCTCTGATACTTCAGAGTGATTTTTTTTTTTTCTTCCTTCCTTTTGTGGTTTTCTTGTTTGATGCTTTTTGCATGGAGACAGTTAACAGGGAGCTGTCTTGGCTGATTGAAAGTGTTGTTATTGCTCGGTGTTTTGATGTTGTCTGCTTCACTTTGGAGACCAGAACGCTCCTGGGAGTGGGGTTTCCCTGCACTGTGTTTATGCTGCCTCACCATGGCTCTCACAGCTTTGCTGAGCCCCTCAGAGGGTGATGAAACATTCAGGGAATGGTTTCATGCTCCAGATTGGGAACTCTGGGACGGGTCCTGTAGGGCTGTGCTACCTGCACAGGAGTTGGAAACTCTTTCACCTTCTATCTGTGTTAGTGCTAGAACTAAAGGAGCAAAGGGAAGGAACTCAAGCTTCCCCATTTAAATATTCCACCGTGCTCCAAAGGGCCTGGAGCAGCTGGTTTTACAGCCTCACTTCTGGGCTTAACAGAAAGCTGAGATTTTTACCGAGTGCCTGTGAAGTTTTGTCCTTCTGCACATCGTTTGCCCTTCACGGTTGAGATGGTTTATACTGCAGCTTCTGACATCAAAACACACTTTATAGGTACAGTTGGCACTAATTAAAAGGATAATGAAAAGTGATTTTCGTCTCAGCTTTCTCTTTGCACTGACAGGGCCCCAGTTACATTTCTGTTCCTGGTGTTGTAATGGTTTGTTCCAAATACCTGCCTTTTTTCCTTATTAACAAAAATAGTCTGGAATAGCCTAGCTTGCTTCAAGTCTAACCAAATCAGTGAATAAACCTTTTCCTAATTACTCTTCTGATTTAGGGTTGCTTTTAATGCCCAAGTGTTTGCTGCACCAGAAGTGCTCGCTGGGAGGGAATTACAGGGAAAGAAAGAGAATTTTTTTTTTCTTGTTTGTCTCTGATTGTCTGTTTCTGTAGTAATTACCAGAGTTTGAAGTACCCACAAGTTACATAAAATGGCTGTTTTACACCTCTGCTTTGTGGGGAACTCAGATCTGTTGGCTGCCAAACCCTAATTCCCTGCTATCCCCAATTCCCAGATGCCTCCAACCCCTGTGAGCCCTCAGTCTCAGGGCTGGATGGCACAGCTGGTTGCCAAGAACTGTTTGAACCCCAAAGGAGTTTTGTTTCAGCTTGTGCACCTTTGCTGATGGAATCACTGGCACGAGAAGAGAGATGCCTTGCTCCAGGTGGAAGAATTAAACCATTTGAGGTGGTGGTTCCTAAACTTCTTGGATTAGGGAAGTGCTGTCAGGCTCTAATCCCTCCTGGATCGCTGGTGTGATGGGGTGTTCACAGGTCTCACTGTTTAAAACGTTCCCCAGGCTCCTGGCTGTGGCTTCATGGATCAGGAATGACCTGTGGAAAACATCAGGAAAGGCTGATTTTGGGGTCCGTCTGCAAGACCAAAGAGGGTTCAGGGGGTTTGTTTTGCCAGAAGGTCATTTCTTCTAAGATTTAGCACTGCAGAGAAAGATTGATTGCACTTTGAAGATTAATTGGTGCAGTGACATCTTGCTGATTGTACATGACCCTGAAGTAATTGTGAAATGTCGTTCTTGGTAGTTACTAATTGGATTAAAGAGTTGTAGTTTTGGGGTTTGGTTTTTTTTTAAGTACTGAGAACTTACTTCACTGTTCCTCAAACCATGTAAGACAAAGAAGCTGTTACCAAATTCTGCATTGTTTAGTTCTGTGCCTGATTTGTGTTGGAGACGTGATTTTTTTCAGAAGTTAAGGAATGCTGATTAAAGGCACTTTATTGCTGAGATGCACTGTTGCAATTAAGCTTTATGTTGACAAAGACTTGGATTATCAGGAAGGGTTAAACGTGAATCTGCAGCGCAGGAATATCTCCCATCACCCCAGTGAAAGTGGGGCCCTTTGCTGGTTTGAGATTTGCTTCTGGTGATGAGCATGTTGATTGCTTTGTGTGGGCTTAATGCACTGGTGCTGAGCTGCAAACAGCATAAGCAAAGGAGAAATGATTAGAGGTCATTTGTCTTCTGATCCTGACCTTGCCACAAGATTTTCTATCACCAAGGACAATTTGCTTCCTTTGTAAAATCCGCTTAGTATTTCTGATCCCTGAAGGAGTTAGAAAGCTAGTTGTCAATCACTTCAGAAGACAGGCAGATTTTTTTTTTGACTGATTTATACTGGAGTGTGAAGGATAACGAGGAGTAGTTGTAATAAAGAGAGGGCAAGGCAGAAAGCACAGTTTTTAGGAGGATGTGTCTTTTAGTGTTTGTTCTGGGATGGAAAGGATGGAGCTCCTCATTGTGGTGGGGGCATCTCTAAATGGGCTCATAAAACTGCAGATATTAAAGATCCACTGAAACATTTGTTGGGTTTTTTTGTTAGGTGGGGGGAAAAAAGCATGGTAGATTTCCAACCTAGTTAAGTATTTACTCCATTAACCACGTTGCTTATCCCAGAATATTTAGGGTTTTCCCAGAGAAACATCTCTTTAAAAAGCCCATTAAGCCAGGAGGAAGCTGCTGTGTGGAAAGTCCTGGGAAGTTCCCACTGTGAGCAGCTTACAGAGTTAATTGCAGTGAGTTGTCCCCACGGTGTTTGTGTTTGGGCAGCGTTTCCCACAAGGGGACTTTCATCCTGTGTTGTCACTGCAGCTTCCACTCGTCCTCCCAGCACCCCTTGTTCTCTGAGCACTTTCTGGCCTGTCAATATTTTTCTTATAACATCACGTCTGGGACCTCAGGCGTCACTTCAGGTGTTGTCATGACCAGGCTGCGTGGAGATGGTTTCTTGTTTTTGGGTCTTTTCATACAAAACATTTGAATTACTATTTTAGCTTCCCAATATTTTATTTTATTTTTTTTAAGGTTTGGATTCTATTTTACTTTCTGACTCTCTGATGTGATTTATCTGAGTCTTCATTTCATGCACTTGGGACAGAACTTTTTAGGTCATGTGATGTTGAAAACATCATGAAAGGGTTATGGCCAAGAATTCCATGATACGGACTTTAATTGTGCAAACTGCAGCTTGTTCTGCTCTCTGAGGATGACATTGTCAGCATCAGAGTTGGAATGATGTTTGTGCAGTTTAAGTCTATGAAAAAGAGAAGGGTGGTCTTTAATCCTTTAGGACTGGATTTCAGTTTGTTTGGGGTGGTCTCTTCAAAGCACAGCACTGTGCTGGTGGTGGATCCTTCACTTTGCTCACGTGTCCCAGCCAGGAAGCAAAGCCTTAATGATTTCTCATTCCACTGACATGAGGTTCCTTCTGTATTGTCCTGGAGGTGACAGAAGGTGTCCTGAAACACCCTCGGTCTTAAAAATTAATGTTTTGATAAAATGCTCTCTTTGAAATCTGGTTTCTCACAGGTGCAGCTCGTTGGTTTGGATGAAGAGAGCTCAGAATTCATCTGCAGGAACACCTTTGATCACCCCTACCCCACCACAAAGCTGATGTGGATCCCGGACACCAAGGGGGTCTATCCTGACCTGTTGGCCACTAGTGGGGACTACCTGCGAGTGTGGAGGGTGAGTAAATCCTCCCTAGGAGAAGATGAACTGTGGCATCAGTTGTGTTTGATCTCGTTTTCATTCAAGACAAGATTTCCTTTGCTGCAATAACATGGCTAAATACCAAGCCTGCAGGAGAAGCAAAAGTATCACAGTGGTTGCTGCTTTAATCAGCTTATTGAAGTTGGAGATGAGGGTTGTGTTTTCCAGAGCTTTAGGATGTAAAGCTGAGAGTTAAAAACCCGGGATTAACTCCCAATGTTTTGTGCCAGTGGAACAAGTCAGGTGATGTTGCTGTTGAAGTCAGATGTGTTGTTTTCTCTCAAGGTGGGTGAAACCGAGACCCGGCTGGAATGTTTGCTGAACAACAACAAGAACTCGGATTTCTGTGCTCCCCTGACTTCATTTGACTGGAATGAAGTGGATCCTTACCTGCTGGGTGAGGCTGACAGAACGCTGCACTTTCAGCACACCACTGACTTTAGGCTGGTGGAGTCTGGCCCGTGCCTGACACTGTGACCGGTTAATCCGGTAACTAACCGGTGGGCCAACTGCTGCATCACAGAAACTGCCATTGTCTGAGCTTAAAAATGTCTAAAAAATTAAAATTATCACCTCATGGAGACTTTTTTTTTTGGATTGGAAGGCGCCCTCTCCACTACAGATGGCTCACTCAGGTTGGACTAGGGATGTTCCCTGTTTGGGGACAGCGAGTCTTGCCCCTCAGGGCTGCTGAGCTGCCCTTGCAGTGCTGAGTAAGGATGTGCATCAACTCCTGTGACTTATTTCAGCGTGTTCTGGGGTGGATAGACCAAGCTCTGTGGTTTGTGAAGCCATTTCAGCAGCAGCAGGAGAGCCAGGAGCCCTTAATTCGGTTGGAGGAGGGGGCTGAACGCTTGAGGTTTAATTATAGCCTGCGGGACAAATTGTGAATCCAAGATGACTGATCCAGAGGTTTGTTTCCCAGAAGAGAACAGCCATTTATGTCAGGGGGATTTGCCCAGAGATTAACAGTGATAATATGTCTTAGTAATTATTTACTACATGATTTATTTTTTGTGTGTTAACATCTCTCATCTCTTAAGAGCTTTACTGCAAACCCCACCTTCAGGGCAACAATCAATTAATAATAACACGCTATCACAACACTGATTGAATTTTGGGTTTGGCATGCACAGGAGATGGGCAGGATGGGAAAGTTCATCTCAGACTTGCATCAGGCTTCTGAATAGATTGAAGCAGACATGAGCTATTTACCCTTTATTCCTGTGTGGAAGGCTATTTCTGCAGCTAAAAGGTTTGGGTCATTGAAATGCATGGAGGGCTGTTGGCTGTTTGACATTCTTGGGTTTAATTCTATTCTCGTGGCTATTTTGATCTGTAGATGTTGGGGGATATTACATTAATCCAGGAAGTGATTAAATCATTTGGCATAATATTAATTTTGCTAACAGAAGGGGTTTTTTTTGTTGTTGTTCCAGGTACCTCAAGTATTGACACAACCTGCACTATTTGGGGTCTGGAGACAGGACAGGTTCTGGGAAGAGTAAATTTGGTCTCTGGCCACGTGAAGACCCAGCTTATTGCACATGACAAAGAGGTGATGGGGGGTTTGGATTGTTGGCATTGACTCTTAAAGCAGTAGAAAAGGAACAGAACTTTTCCATTTTTCTCCTTTTTCTTGAAAAAATGTAATGATCAAAAAAGATCATTTATTTAATGTTAAGATATACAGTTCTGAGCACTTAAATGTTGTTGGCAATTGAAACTACTCTTTTTACTCCTCACAGACTCTGGCCTGTAGCTCTTGTTTTACCAGGTTGTGCTCTAGAATATTTTAGTCAAATGAGGTAAAACACCGAACTGGACTTGAAACCAGCTGCAATAAACGACTTGCAAAATTCTCCCATTTTAACCTGTTAATACTCACGTACGGTAATGTAACGAACATCCCACGGTTTTTGCTGGCAGTCAGCGCTGTGCTGTCCGTGTGCAGGTGTACGACATCGCCTTCAGCCGCGCGGGGGGCGGCAGGGACATGTTTGCCTCGGTGGGAGCGGACGGCTCCGTGCGGATGTTCGACCTGCGCCACCTGGAGCACAGCACCATCATCTACGAGGACCCCCAGCACCACCCCCTGCTGCGCCTCTGCTGGAATAAGCAGGATCCCAACTATCTGGCCACCATGGCCATGGATGGGATGGAGGTGAGGCACCAGCCCCTCTGCTGGAGTTGGGAATCTCGTGGCTTGGTGTTATTTCGTTGTTGTTTAAAACAAGGTGGCAGTGGCAGTGCCTGGGCTGGGATTAAGGAGCGGTTCTTGGTGCACTAAGGAGTTGTAGAAGTGACTTTGGCATTATCAACTGCAACGCTCATATGTATTTCAGCTGCTTTTATAAGAGGTGAGCAGCTGGGCAATAATTTTCACATCAAGTTTTAGTCACCTTGTTCTTTCCCAGTTCAGTGTTTAGTTTGTCACCCGGGCTGCTTAAGGGAAGAACAAGTTGTTTGCCACAATTTGTGGCATAACTCACAAACCCCCTGTGAGATCTGAGTCCTTTTGGGACACACCACACACTGACCCTCCAGAAGCTGTTCTTTGTATTTCCCTGCCAGCTGCATCCTTCAGGGAAGAGCCATATTTATAGCCTGAGCTCAAAATACTTAGTTTTTTGAAGAAAATAAACAATTTTTTTTCAATATTAAAAATTACTTTAAGGCTATTAACATTATTTGTAAATATTAAAAATATTTAGGATTATTTTAAAATTATTTATCTGTGCAGTTTATTAATTCAGTTGTGTTTTGTTTCTGAAGGTTGTGATTCTAGATGTGAGAGTTCCCTGCACTCCTGTAGCCAGGTTAAACAACCACAGAGCGTGTGTAAATGGAATTGCTTGGGCACCTCATTCCTCCTGCCACATCTGCACAGCAGGTGAGTGTCATCTTACTGGGCCATTCGAGTCTTTCACTGCATTTGCAAAATCCTCTCCCTTCAAAAGGTTATGCAGTTCTCTGCCTGCCTTTGGCTAAAGAATACTTGCATTTTAGAAGCTGTTTGTTAGTGACTTCCCTAAATTTTTATGGCAATAGACACCTACTGGAGTCCATTGTATGGAACTCATGGGCCCAGTGCCCAAACTGTGCATCTGCTCTGGCTAAGCCTTATTTAATGCTCCTTAGGTTTTTTGCAGTCCAGTTCGTAAGTGTTTTCAGCTGAGTCCCACTGGTCGTTTGTTTATCAGCTCTGTCCTGGATAATGTGTTAGGATCCAAGTTTGTTTTATTGGAGCATGGGTGCTCTATTTCTGGCTGGAATATGGACCAGGGCTGCAACAGCCGTATCCTATCTGTCCCCTTGGGCCATGAGCCTGTTTGTAGCCACAGGTGGAGATGTTGTTACACTGTGACTCTACCTCCAACCCTCTCCTCCCTGTGCAGCTGATGATCACCAGGCCCTCATCTGGGACATCCAGCAGATGCCTCGTGCCATTGAGGACCCCATCCTGGCCTACACAGCAGAGGGAGAGATCAACAATGTACAGTGGGCATCCACCCAGCCAGACTGGATAGCCATCTGCTACAACAACTGCCTGGAGATCCTGAGGGTCTAACTCTGCTGCTGTGCCCCACTGAGGCAGGGCTGTATCATTCCCCTCCCCTCTCAAGTAAGAACACCACCAGTCAAGTGGCCAGTATCTGTTGTTGCTTTGCATCTGCTGTTACAAGGAACTGTTACAAGGATCGATGGCAGGTGTCTCCTGTCTCTCAAGACTCTAAAAATGCAGAGACATGCTGAGCCTCTTGGACCTTCTGGGTTCTGGTTTTCTTGTTGAATTCTTTTTCCCCCTCAGTAAAAGTTCTGTATATTTGTTTGTTGACTGTATTAATAAGCTTGCAGGCTTTTAAGTTGCTGCATATGTCCATGTGTTTGTCAGCCAGCTGGGGCAGCACATCAACCAGTTTAAAATAGATGCAGGTGCAAAACAAGGTGGGAGGAAAAAAAAAAAAAAAGACATTGATGTAACAACCACCTTGGCAGGAATCTTTCTCATTCCTGTTGTCGCTGCCTCTAAACTGTTTAAACGTTTGTATGTTTTTTATATATTGGGCTAACTTTCTATTGAGTAAGGTTTTTTCTCCCTAATTCTTACTTTTGATATGTGACCCACTTGCACACGCCCACAGCAGGACCTCTTCATGGACACAAACCACAGGAACACTTCAGGCTCCCTGGCAGTAAGGGCCTGCCAGAACTAACTGTCGCCTTGGCTCCCCTGTACCTGGTGAACCTGGGCAGAATTTCCTGGTGCTGTGAAGTACAAGTACTTGTTGCACAATTTCTTTACACTTTTCTGACGCTCAAGGCAGTTGTTACTATGGTAGGCCTTATTTTTAAATTTAGGGCTGAGTTTGTGTGACCCTGCAGTTGTGTTAGCAAACAGAACGGTGGTAGGTGGCAGACAGAAGATCCATGCATGACATAAGCTCCCAGGAGGTAACAACTCCTGGGACAAAAAAAAATGTATTTGTGATGGACTTGGGGTTGGCACTTCCAGTCAAATGATTTCCCCTCGGAAGACTTACTATCTAAACCAAAATAAAATGGTTTCACACTTTGTAGCTTGCTTGCTTGGCAAACAACCTGAGCAGGATTTTGTGGTTAGCCTGTACCTTGGAGCTTTCTTTGTGTTTGGCCTGTGTTCTGGGAGGTCTTGAAGGGAGTGCAGAGCAATGTTTTTGTCAAGTGTTTTTTTGCTTTGTACTGTCAGGTCTGGTTGAATGAGCGAGATGGGTCAGAAAAGCTGGTCTGCTCTCCACCAGAAAGCTCTCTCTGAAAGAAATTATTCCCTAATGCAGTGCACAAAGGTGGATTTAGAAGGAAGGAAACTGTGCCATTGTGAGACCAAGGTTTGGCACTTGTCACCCTCTCCTGACTTTTGGGGATGTGCCCGAGGGCTGCTCTTTGGAATAGTGGATTGCTCTACATTAATACTTCTCAATCAGAGCTGAGTGGATTAGGCCAGATAAAAATCTTTGTTGAAGTCTTAATGTAACACAGGTACTGGGATAAAAGCTCTGCAGTGCTCTCCAGATGAAGACATGACAGCCAGAGCTGCTCTGGAAGGGTGTGCAGCCCAGTTTCCACGTAAATGTCAGAAACTATCAGGATTGTCTTTCCACCTCAGGAGTATTCACCTGCAACTGGAGGCAGTTTATAAATAGCAGGACAGTGGCAAAGCTGGATCCTGTCAGTCCATGCAGGAGAGGCGAGTTGGGAGGCTGACACTGGGAACACTGTCAAACACAGAACAGAACCTGCAAGGGTTTGGCATTCTGGACATACAGAAATACTCTTCTGCAGGCAGCAGAAAAGCACTGCCTCAGGAATTTGATGGGAATTCATTAGGGACAGCTTTAGCCCATCACTCCTTTTGATCTCAGAGAACCAAGAGACTCTTCCCCAGCTGCAGCTGATGCTTTGTCAGCGACACTCTGTGTTCAGTCGTGGGATTTCTGACAAAGCTGCTTTTGACTTGAAGGTCAGTTGTTCTTACCAGCAAGCAGTGCTGGGAGTGGTGTGTTCCACAGACAGGTTTCAGCAAGATGTCAGAGCAGTGTTACCCAAACACTTAATTACCACTCTTTGCAGCAGCACTTCCTCAGAAACTGGAAAATGCTTCTGCAGAGTGAAGTGAAAATTGGGATGTTCTTAGCAGGAGCATCTAATGGCATTCACAGCTTTAGGCCTCATCTGAAATACAGGCTTGTCATGCATTGTTTAATTACAAGTGGTAGGGATAACATGCTGTGTTACCAAGAGGGAAGTACCTGCAACATTAGGACTTTCTGTGTCCCCTTTCTGCACGAGTCAGAGATGAATGTTTCTCTTGCTTAGCTGAAAAATGCATCTTTTGTAATTGCATTGTGCTTCAAAAAAGGTATCAGATAATTTAGTTGAAAGTGAAGTCATTAAAAGGCTCCATAGGTTACACTGAAGGACAAAGGCAGTTTATTCCCAGAGGAAAAAATGTGTTACGCTAAGATGGTGATTGTATAAAGGAACTCAGTCTGAATAGCCAGGTAGATTCTCCTTCTGTTGGAAAACAATCCTGTTATGGACCTGAAGAGGATCCAGTGTCAGTTGTCCATCCACAAAACTGCTTGAAGTATGTTTGTGGAATTGGATGCTTATTCCAAACTTGTCAAAGGCAAGTGAAGGAATCTTGTAGGCTCCAGTGGGTTCTAAATAAAGCCTGTATCCTGTTTGTTTAGCCAGCTGGGATACCTTCTGGATCTCCAGCATATTGCTTTGGGCATAATCCATTGTCATTCTTCACATGAAATTACATTTTAAATCACTAGAGACTATTTGGGCACAGGGAAATGATACTTAAAATAGCTTCAAAGAAGGCACTTGAAAGGTTAATGACTGAAAAGACATGAAAATCCCCCTGGGTGAGATGTTCTGTAGTGCAAATGGCACTTCCAGATAGACCAGGAAGGGAGAGACTTTGGTGCCCTTTTGCCAGCACCTGCTGATGGTGGCAGGGTAGGGAATGCTCTGGTTCAGGTTCATCTGCAAGATAAAATAAACCCTGAGACTTATCACTGGAAGAATATATACAGTTTATCACAATTCACCCACTCAGCATTCGATTAGATTGGGGGTGTAAACCCCCCTTAATCATCATTTTTCCCCCCAAAGTTTATAAAAAAATAATTCTATATTTAATTTCAATTATTTGGTGCATAAGCAGAGAATGCAGAACAACTGCTAGCAAAATGCCTCATATCTTTTGAGTCTAAAGTAACATTAAGGAAAGAGTGAGCCAAGCAGAAAAGCACATGCTGATGTTGGTCCAGGCCAGCCTGATCTGGGACAGAAATACTTCTCTCTGACTTGAGTAGTTCTGTGTCACCCCTCCAGTGGATTAATCCAAGATACTAAACTATTGTTTGGTTGTTAATGTTCTTTTTTTAAACCAAGCTTTCCACAGGTTCCTGCTCTGATCTGGGCAACCTGTTGGCTCTCAGCTTGGGGGGGTGGATCTTGATGATGTTAGTGAGGTGAAAACCCGCAGCCAGCAGGGGTGGAGGTTGAACCGTGTGTAGTGTGGTGGCAGCTCTGTTAATTGTGTAAATGAGGTGGGTTTGGGGAGCTTGCATCTCTGGGAACTGTACTTGTGTGTGCAGGGATTTAAAAGGCGAGGATTTGAGTGCTTTGACAATCTGTCTGGGAAGAAAACACGGTGGCTTCAAGCGACGCGAAAGGAGACTGATAATGCAGGTTGTTCCTTATGGAACCTTGAGATGTGCTGAACGGGGGAGGCATTGCCTCTCATAAGTCAAAGTTAATGATCCTTTCAAAACTTAGCTGTAATTACTCTCCTGAATGTTCTGGATAATAGTAAAAAGCTCTATTTTTGCCCGGTGGTGCAGTGGGAAAGCTGCATCAGCCTCGAGCGTCGATCAGTGCAGAGCCCAGGTGAGGGGAGGGGTCCCATGTACGGAACTCACAGATGTGCTCGGCCTTGTTTTGGATGGAAATGAGGAGCTGAGCGTGTCAGTTTTGTTCTCTTGCAGATGGCACTTTAACAAGTATATTTTTGGTAAGACTTTAGGAGGAGAGTCATCTTTTCCTCAGCCCTTTTATGGTAGGAGTTTGTCTGTGTTGTGTAGAAAACGTTCGATACAACAGCCACCAAATCTGTGGTCAGAGTGGACCCTTGTTTGCTTCTACTGAAAACCAAAAACATGAGCACTTGACAAGACTGTAAATGTTAAACTGAAGCTTCGTGTTCTAAGCCTGACACCGTCCTGTAAGACCCACCCAAGGGATGCAGTGCTGGTGTCACCCCCAGAGCCCCTTTTCCTTGGCAACTTGGTGGTGTTTGGGAATCCCCTCTTCCACCACCTGAACATGGTGGCAGCAGTGAACAGGCTGGCTGTGTAAGGATGTAGCTGGATTCCTTGGGTAACTTATTTTTGTGAGAGCAAAAATCCGCAGCTGCTGCCTGAATTCAGAAAACTGAAATCCTTGAACCTGTCGGTTTGTTGGGGGTGTTTTAACTTTCTCCAGAGACACTGAAAAGGATGAGCAGCAGCACAGCCAAGCTCTTGACCCAGCAGATTCTGCAGTGATTCCACAGTGACAGTCCCATCCAAGTCCTGGAGGGTTCAGTTTTCCCACTGCTCCTTAGCGAAGTGGTCCCAGCACCCCAAATCCTCCTCGTGTTACCCTGCCAGTGAGCACAGGTTCCCTCTGCCGTGGATTCCCTGCTTTCTGCTCTCCCAGCAATATTCCAGAGCAGGCCTGTCTTCTTTATTGTCCAGAAGTGTCCAAAAATTAGTTATGGAACAGGCAGGTGCTGTCAGCTCTGCCCCAGTTTTCCCTTGATCTTTGCAGAGAATGCAGGGAATTCATTGTGGCACTTCAAGAGCACTTTGTGATGCAGCTGTACATCCCCTGCTCACCTGAGAGGAGTCAGAAATGTCTCATTCTCAAGGGTACTGAGGGGAATTTAGGATGCCCCTGACTCGTTTGTTTTTTAAGGAAGAGATCTCCAGAATTTCTGATTCACCAGCACTAGAAAAAAAGCAGTAATTAAAATTACAACTAACTACCAGTCACTGGAGGCTCATCTGGTGATTCATGGCAGACACCAGAGGCAAAAATGAAAACACTGAGAGTTGCTGCTGCCTGTTTCAGGTGACAGCTGTGTCTGCCATGGTGGCCTTTTGTGCAGCCTCTGATTCTCAGCATCAAGCGAGAATTTCCACAGTCATAAAACTAATTTAAAGTTAAAAAAAAAAAAAAATCATCTGCGTGGCTTCCGTGGAGTTATTTCTTTTCAGAAAACCTGATGAAATGAAGATTTAAAAAAAAAAAAAAAAAAAGCTGTTTCCTGCCCAAATGTTGTGACCATGAGCAGCGGGAAGCCCGTGGTCCAGCTCTGATCCCTTGGATCCTGCTGGCAAAAGGTGGGAGTCCAGCCCCCTCTTAGAGCTGAGGATGGCTCTGAACAAGGCAGAAAGGCAAGAACCAGGGAAGGACAGAGCCCTAGTGCAGCTGAGCAGAGATGTGTTGCTTTTCCTGACAACCTGGGAAACAGGAACTGAGAAATCTACTATTTACAAGGAACCTTTGTTGTTGTTTTGGTTTTTGTTTGTTATTTTTATTTCCCACTTGGGTTGCTAGCGGTGTAAAATGTAATTTAAGCATTTTTGTTACCAGTAGCTGAGTAGGAGATGTTTACTTTTCATGTGTGTTTTCCCTTCTGCTCTCCCCGTTCACGGTCCCGTTGTGGTAACTTCCTGAAGGTGTAATCTTTGTAGCATGATTGTACAAACACCCATATGAGATTCCTGACTTCTCGTTCTCACTAAAGTATGTTAAAGCAATAGTAGTTCTACTCCTGTCCTTCTTTTCTCCACCTGCAACTTCGCTACTATCCTGTCCTCGAGGAATCCTATTATCCTGCTACTCATTGACATGGATAACTGCAGTGTCCCCCCCCATATTCCTTTATTTTTATGGAGAAAACACAAAAGGGTTTGTTACAGTGGATTTGAACCCCCGAGTCATGGAACCGCATTGTTGAAACTCTGTAAATTTTAAGGCAATTTTCTGAACTCGCTTGAAAGTGGAATGTTGCATCCTTTTATGCTGTTTCCTGCTTCCTATGTAGTTTTATTCAGATTTTTTAACCTCCTTTCTAAGTTCCAGCCTCCTGTGTATTAGGTACAGTATTTTCTGCCTTTCATACTTTGTAATAAAAACGGAACATTTGTAGATCGACTGCAGTTCACTGTGTGGTGAGTCGAACCCCGGGGGGGAGCTGGGCCCTGAAGAGGAGCTGCCTCTGCTCTGGGTGGAGTTTGCTGCTGTGAAAAAGGAGCTTTGCCTTGCCTCTGCAAAGCTGAAGTGTATTGATCTCCCATCAGTACCCCAACAAACCTCATAATTCCAGCTACTCTTTAAGTTGCGAATTACCCCAAATAATTATATTAGTAAAAACCCGGTCACAAAAGAACTCAGCAGAGTGGGTAATGCAGCTGCACTTTAAATATTTGCCTTCTTAAAAATCTGCTCTATCCCAGTGTTGTTCATGCTGATGTTTTCCCACTCCTTTGCTTGTTCCCTGCACAACAAATGGGAATTACCTGCTGCATGTTTTCATTTTGAAGATGAGAGATGCTTTTAAATTCAAATAATTGGTCTCTAAGGGCGTTTTGAATACAGGCAAATTGAAGACAAAGCAGGTAGGCACCTCTGTAGCTTTTAAGTCTCTCCTGTGCAGGGTGACCTCTGTTAAAGGGTGTTTTTCCTCACTGGTGTTGTGGCTGGAACTGGGACCGAGATGGAAATGTGGTGGCAAAGCTTGGAAATTTGTACCTTAGGCCTTGGCAAGCAGGACTGATGACTTCACTAAGTATTTAGACTAACTCTAGTTCAACTAAATTGTTGGGTTTCTTTCTAATTCTTTGTGTACTGGCTTGGAAATAAAAGCTTATTAAGCTTCATGTCCACAGTGGAAAGAGTTGCCTGCGAAGCTGCTGCAGTGGGTTTGAAGCTATATATGGACTTTGTTCTGGTAATCCCTGTTTGGAAAAGATGCTTTTCTTCTAAGAATTGTTTGTCTTTTACCCTAGAATTGTAGTTGCATCCTCCTAGATTATTTTCCCCCTTGGATCTGTGGAATTCTCCAGAGAAACCTTCTTCAGCTTCCACTGGTGGGAGGAGGCAACGTGTGCCAGTTGGAGCTGCTGGTGCAAAGAAGTCGTGGACTGGTAGGTGATGGGGAGGAGCAGATTCCCTGTCAGTGAGGGGCAGAACAGGTGCCAAAAAGTCCTGCAGAGGTATGTGGGTAGAAGAGACAAGCAGAGGTTCTCTCTTTTGTTAAGTATTGAGGAACAACCAACATCTGGCCCAGCTGGGTTGCTCTGGGACCTTGGGAAAGTCACTACTCTGATAGCAAATGTAAGTGAAAAGCACATCATTAATCACTGATCAGTAAACGGCTTGAAAATGCTTAAAAATGAAAGAAAACCTCCATGGTAACAGTGGTGCCTGAAATGATTTGGGGGCCTGTGACTATACCAAGCATTTCATTGTGTGCTTTCTCATTAGTGCTGCTCTAGAAACTGCCCAGGCTGCCAGCTCTGAGGAAGCAGTGAGATAAATGCATATAATATTTTTAACAGCCTTCCTCCTCTTCCTTCTCTTTCATTTTACCGTTCCTGAAGCAGAAAGGCTCCTGGTTTTTAACCAGCTTCAGAGCCCCCTCTGCTGGAATCTGTCCACAGCCAGGCACATCCCTCAGGAATGGGACAGGGCTTGGAGCAACCTGGGCTGGTGGAAGGTGTCCCTGCCCGTGGCAGGGGGTGGCGCTGGATGAGCTTTTTAAAGTCCCTCCCAACCCAAACTATTCTGGGATTCTCTGATTCTATTTACAGGGTTTCTCCTCCTCCCCCACTTTCTCTGGCTGGGGAGTCCAAGATGTAGAATAAGGAAGTTTTGGCTTGGGACAAGGAGCCTGCTCAGCTCCCCAGGAAGGATGTGTCTACCTAAACAAGAAGGGAAACGGGAAGGAAAGAAGGAATAGCACATCTGATAGCAAGGAAAAGAGGCTCTTTGAGTCAGGTACACTTCAGCAAGTGGAAATACTACCAAAATAGAAAATAAGATGATGGCACAGTGATTAAGACACTGGGGGAAGGTGCCAGGAGTTCAATCCCAAAGGTCTACTCCAGACTTCCTGTGTAACTTTTAACGAGTCACTGTCTCTGTGTGCAGTGCCCTTAAATCCCTAAAATAGGGATTACACTTCCTTTTCTCCCTGGATGCTGCGTGACAGCATTAAACCATTAGGCCTCTATAAAGTTCTTTCAAAACAAATGGGCTGCCTGGAAGTGTAGGAGCTCCTGGACAGTCTCCATGCGTGTCTGTGCTGATGGTTCTCCGTTAAATGGCCTCAAACAATCGGAATAAATAGAGTTAAGTATGTTCTGTAGCTGCTGTTTGGAGGAGTGAAACCTTTTCTTGCTGGAAAGCTGCAGTTTTGGAAGGTCAAGGCCAGGTTGGAGCAACCTGGGCTAGTGGGAGGTGTCCCTGCCCATGGCAGGGGGTGGCACTGGGTGATCTTCAAGCTCCCTTCCATCCCAAACCGTTCTGGGATTCTCTGGTTATGCACAAAACTAGTACAGCATTAAGGTGAAAAAAGAATTACACTCTTTTTTTCTCAAGTTTTTTTTTCTATTTTGGTAGAAACTTGGATTCCTGTTCAGGAAGGATCTACCAGCTTGTAAGAGGGGGGCGGGGGGGGCTAAAAAGGGTGTGAGGGTTTGTAGTGGTCCAAAAAAAGTCCTGATGGCACTTCATGTAGATAGTGATGTGAGAATGTCTGGAAAATGGGGAAACCAGCAGATAAAATTGTTAGCCTTGACAGGTGGGTGAAGTGATGAGCTGTTAAGGACAAATCACTCTATTTTCAATTTGATAAAGGGGGGAGGGGAGGAAGCTTCAGTGAAATCCAGACACTCCGGGCAGTTGGAGATGGGAAGAGTGAGTTTCTCCGGGGTGGGTGTCTCCTACCATCTGCTGGGAGCTCCTGGCTCCTGTCACAAACTGCAGCTCGCTGCTCTAATATCTCTTGGACTTAAATAAACCGAGTTTCTCCACGAAGGACATGGAAATCAGTCCCACTCAACAGGAACTTCAGCTGAGAGTTTTATGTGCAAACATGTAAGAACCGCAAAAGAGAGACAGAAATATCGACTGGGAAGGTGATGATGGAGTCATGGAATCAGGGCTGGTGCAGTGGAGAACTGATATTAAATTCCTCCCTGCCAGGGCGTGGGGTGGGCTCTTCCCTCTCTTAGGAAAAGCCTTTTTTATAATGACCTTGGCACAAAGAGCGGGAATTAAAATCGAATCTGGTGATGAGCAAAGTGCCAGGCTTCGATAATGAGGAGGAACTGGAATATCTTGGAGATTTGATGACTTTGAAAGAGTGAGAAATAGAGATGAGATTAAATGTAGCAGCAGAGAATGTCAGGCTGGGAAACTTAGGGGCAAGAAGGAATTTGTGAGGGACACTGGGAGTGTTTTTGCTTGGAAACCAGTGAGGAGAGGAAATTGGGGTTTAGTTTAGTGGTTCATTAAGGATAGTGATGAGCCACAATGAGGCTGTGAAAAAGAAGGTCAGAAAGTGGTTCCAAGGTGGGTAATGATGCTGTCAAATGAGAGAGGAGGTCAACTTGGAACAGGGGAGATACCACAGAGCTCGTATTACGAAGGGAGAGTGGCTGGATTTCTATTACAATGAAGCCTGAAAGGAGATGTGATTGCCTTTGTGATGTATTTAGAGAGATATCACACATAATGTTGTCATACCTTGGCTCCTTTTTAAAACAACAAACCCCTTCCGCTGCTCCTTTGGTGGAGAAGACACTGGGAAAAACATCGGCCCACGGGTGGAATGGCAGCAGGAGCTGGGAGAGAGCAGCTGGAGGCTGGATGTCACGTTGGAAGGTACGATTTGATTCAAACAAATCACTCCCCGTGGCAGGGGAGTGGAACAAGATGATCTTTAAGGCCCCTTCCAGCCCAAACCATTCCTGATTCTATGACTTTCGAGTAGAATTCCTGGGTTAGGTTGGACAATCAGCCCTTTGCCCTAAAATCTGTGAAAATCTGTTGTGTTTGGTTGGTTTGTTTGTTTGGGGGGTGTTTTCTCCTCGAGGTTGTTTGTATTTAGTGTCACTTTTTTAGCAATAATACACTCTGCCTGTGATCTCTGTTCAAACTGGCTGGACAAAGCAAAACGCTAAAGCTGAAAGAAACCATCATCAAGCGAGTGAATGTGGCAGGTCAGCAGTTCCACTCCTGAGTGCAAAAACACTGTCTTATTAAGATAAACTCCTGAATGAAAGGGGAGGAAATGCTGAACTCCAAACACACCAGGCTGGAGGTCACTGCTGCAGGTTGGAGCCAGAGCTTGGTTTTAACACAGTGTGTGATTGCAGGGCTTGGAAACAGGACTGTGGAGAAAATGAAACGGGGGGTTTGAAGGCTTAAAAAGCAGACAAGCTGTTTGTTTGTTTTGCTACCAAAAGAATCCTGCTTTCAGATTTTGGGAGGGTTTTTATTACTCTTGGACTGGGTTTGGTTTGGGGTTTTTTTCCCCCCCATCTTAAAAAGGTGCTTTGAAAGCAACAATTAAATTCATTGCCAAGCTGTGCTTTGTGAGGAGAGAAAGCAGCAGGGTCAAAGAGCTCGGGACCTGTCTCTCCTCCAGGACACCTGGAAGTTGTGGCCTTAGGAGCCGGGATTTGATGTTCAGAGTCTCTCCCAGAACTTCCACTGACGCAGTTTCCCAAAGTCAAAAAATAGCTTATTACCCCAAAGCTCAAAAACAGACGGAAATCATAGATTCGGAATTACCACTGCTAAATCACTCAGTGGTAAATATACTGAGGCTGGGAAGGGATTAATTAAGCTCCGTTAACGATTCACTAATTAAGGTGAGTTTAACACCGGGCTCTAGGACCCGGCCGAGGGGGCGTGGCTGAGCCGCTGTCAATCCATTTGATTGACAGCCCCGTGGGCGTGGCCGGCGGGCGGGCGATGGGGGCGTGTCCCTTGCCTCCAGCGCGCCGGCTGATTGACAGACGAGAGGGGGGGGTGGGCGGGGCATGCGCCTCCCCGCGCTCCCATTGGCCCGCGGCGCCGCC
The DNA here is from genome assembly GCA_036023395.1 of Myiotriccus ornatus. Lineage (NCBI taxonomy): Eukaryota > Metazoa > Chordata > Aves > Passeriformes > Tyrannidae > Myiotriccus > Myiotriccus ornatus. The sequence continues at coordinate 1,210,591 of JAYRBT010000081.1, read as the reverse complement.
GGGCGGGCGCCGATTGGCGGGCGGGCGGCGCGTGCCGCCGTGATTGGCAGGAGGCGGCGGCGGGTGCGCGGCCGAGCGGGGTGTGTTTGTGCGGGGCCGGGGCGGGGGGGGCCGACCGGGAGGGGAGCCC
>JAYRBT010000081.1:1157494-1205884 GCA_036023395.1 Myiotriccus ornatus | reverse complement strand
CCCTGGATCCCTGGAAGTGTCCAAGGCCAGGTTGGACGGGGCTTGGAGCAACCTGGGCTGGTGGAAGGTGTCCCTGGAAGGTGGAACTGGATGGGCTTTGAGGTCCCTTCCCACCCAAACTACCCTATGATTCTGTGATCCTATGAAAGCTCAAGCACACCTGGGCAGAAACTACTTGTTGTGCCAAAGATATTGTCAGTGTGACTTCTCCCTGGGACTTCTTTAGATGTTTCTCCCTTACAAATAGGTATCATTTTTCCCCCCATTTTTCCCTTTAGGAGCATTTGCTCCCTGGCTGCTCCACAGGCTGTGTACATGTCCCACATCTGTCATCTTTAAGCATTGCGAAAATCTGCTTTGTTATTCAGACACTGATGAATTATGAAGCCAGTCTGTGCATAAAACATACCCTGGCTGCTTTGGAGACACTCACGAACAAATACACGCCATGAAACTGCAGAAACAAATAGTCCCAGTCAGTGCCTCGCTCAGGGAAATACAGATGCGAGTCAGTCCATCATTTAATGTTCAGCAGCTGTTCCCAGGACAGCTCTTCCAAATGCAAACCATTACCCATCAGACCAGTGCCACGAGTCAGGGGTGAGTGTTCGGCCGTGGTGGATTGTTAAAAATGACGTTTCAGTTGTTTACAAATCAGCTTCAGAAAATTGCTCGTTTCAAGTCAAACTCCTCAAAGCGATGGGAATTGTGCATTTCAAGCACTGCACACCTGACAGGCTGTCGTATGAGTAGGGCTGTGATTATTTAAGGGGGCTCTCATCACCTCCAAAAGCTCCAAATATCAAAAAAAAAAAAAACCAAACAGCTTTACGTTCAAAACTAGTGGCCAAGTCCACCCAGACTCGTTTAGAAAGGGCAGATTCTGCCGGGGGTGTTGAGAGCTGATCAAGTCACTGCTTCACATTTTGTGCCTAAATAATGCCTCGATATGGGGAAGGATTTCACTGGGTGTCTTTGCCAAGGAAACGACACTTTATCCCTGAAAACTCTCGCTGTGTGAGACACCAGCTGGGCAATCCAGGAATGTGCCAGGAGCAGAGTGAGGCATCTGATGCTGCTTTGTTGGTTGTGGCAGTGCCTGGAGCAGAGTGGCCAGGGCGGTCCCATTTTGGACAAAATTTCACATGGCAGCTTCTTCTACCTTTTCCAGTTTCAAAGAATTTGGGATCATTATTCCTGCTAAAGCTAAAGATTCTTTTCCATGGTTTTTAGACCTTTTTGCACCATCCATCACAGTTACTGAGCATTCCCCTCCTTTCATGTCTTTTTTTTTTCTCTAGATTTCGTACAAAGTTCTAAATAAATCCACTTCTCTCCTCAGAACTAACAGGCCATGGGAGAGGACACATGAAATTGGTTAGATCAGGAATCTTCACTTCAGAAAGTAATCTTTAGCCAGTAGTACGTACAAGAAAAAATTGAATCTGCTCAGGTGATACTGTTTGTTGTGAAGCCTTTTAAACACAATTATAGGGGCATTTTAGTCCTGAAAAGCTCTGTTGTTCTGTGAGCCTGCAGAAAACAGCAAGTGTCACAAGTTGATGCTCACCCAGACCACTTATTCCTGAAATTCTTGTGCCTGGCAGATGAACAGGAGGCCTTGAAATCCATCATGAAGGACCTGGTGGCTCTCCAGATGAGCAGACGTCACAGGCTGCCTGGGTATGACACCATGAAGAACAAAGACACTGCTCACTCCAACAAACAGGTAATGGGGCCTTTCAGGGAGCACCTGGAACGGGGAAATGGGGGCAGAAGGGACTGAGGATCTGCTGCCACAGGATTAACCCCCTCATCCTGCTCGGGCTGGGGGGGAAATAGGGAAAATTTTCATTTCTGTGTATGTATATTAGAATATAATATGGAATATATCTTGATAATATATGTTAATAATATCTATTATAATTATTATAATGTATACTATTATATTAAAAATATATGTAAAATATATATAAAATAATATGCTATAATATACTGTATATAATATACACTATATAGTATATATTATCTATTATATAAAAATAATGTCGAATATAGAAATATAATAAATAATATTACTAAATAACATAATATAATTATACTAGTTAATATTGCAATCTAAATATATACTAGAATAAATACAATTTAATATAATATATAAATTATATTAAAATAGTGTATATTTTATGTTGGTTTATCTATATAAACTTAAAAGCTATATGTATGTAATATTATGTATTTTTTTAATATATATATATATGTACTTGATCATTTGCAACATCTGAGTATCCTCCCTTCCCCCTGCATATGTTTGTGATGCTGTTTGGTCTGATCAGCTAAAAAAAAAGTGCCAAGTGTAAAAATTTTAAAATTGCCATTTTTAAAAGAATGATTTTATTCCTTTTCAAGAAAAAACACAACGCCAGCAGTCCCCCCCTCCTGGGCAGCCCTGCAATAACGAACCAGTGTGCCTCTGCAGTGGAAGAAAAAAAAATTCCGGTGAGAAAACTGCCTTAATTTCTACACCAGCAATTCGAAATTGTGTGTGTGTGTGTGACCTGTATGGAATTCCTTTAGGCAAGGCTGGAAAAACCTTTTCTATCCTGGCTCTGGCCTGATGTTACAGGGGGTGCCTGTTTTAATGTAGTGCCAGGACAGGGGGGAATGGCTTCAAACTGCCAGAGGGCAGGGATGGATGGGATAGTGGGAAGGAATTCCTGGCTGGGAGGGTGGGCAGGCCCTGGCACAGGTTGCCCAGGGAAGCTGTGGCTGCCCCTGGATCCCTGGAAGTTTTGTTTGTCTTGCAGAGTCAGATCAAGTTACTGTAGGACTGACATTAGCAGGAGAAGTTGCCCCTATCAGTAAAATAACTCTTTTCAGTTTTATTCCTGTTACAGGCTTAAGCCTTTTGGAGCAGGCTTTAAAGTTCATGTCTGTCTTCCTTATGCTTTGCCTGCTCGTAATCTACTTGTTCAGCTGGATCTGGGATTTCCTAGAATGTGCTGGACAAATCCACGGATGGAGGAGAACAAAATCCTCCCCAAATCACTTTGAACGTACATTCGGGGGATGTCTTAACTCAAAACCTGTAATCGTGATTTATGATACAGAACTGGAGCTGAGCTGAGGTACTAAACTTGAATTTGCCTTTTTACTCATCTCTTTGGAGAGTTTATGTGCCTTAATTTAAAAATTGATGGGCTCCCTGCTTTCCAGAGGAACTGAAAGCGCTGGAAAGCTTCACTCCTCGAGCTTCTCTCTGGAATGTGAGCACTGAGATCACTTTGAACACCTTTTCTTAGATCTTTAAAAAATAGACATGAATGACCAGTGTCTGATCCTTATGGAAAAACCAGCAGGAGATGAATGCCAAATTCCATCCCCCCTTCCCTTTCTTCCAAATGACAGGTTCTGAAGTGATTTTAGTTAGTTTAGGTACCAGCAAGTTAAAGAAAGGTCTCCAAAGAGCCCTGAAGATCTTTTTAGTGTTGTTTAATTTTAATTAATGAGAGCTGTGTTACTTGGCTGTTCCAGGACCTAAACCACATCTTGAGGTCAGAAATTTAATCTGAAAAATGACTTGAATTCCCATTTCATCCAAACAGTCCTGTTTAGTTCCCTCAGACTGGGCTACTTAGAACAGTCTAACATTAAAAAAAAAACAAAACTAATCTAGAACCTTCCTTCCCTGAAATCCTGATAAAAAGGGATCATTCAATCAGATCAATTCACATCCAATGTGTCTAAGAACAACTGTTTCATCAGGAGTTGGCTGGATTATAGGATATTATTCCTGTGCTGTTTGCTGCATTTTTCCTTTACTGCTCAATTCAGATGAGATTGTTTCATTTTGGAGTCATTCTAGAGTAAGTTCTTTCCCTTCCCACATCTAAAAAAATTGCCTTTTAAAGTTACCTGTGAATGACCCACCTGCAGGGGACTGGGAAGCTCATTCTCCCTGATCCATGCTGCAGGAATCCTGGCCCTTTGAACTGAATTCTTGACCACTGGGCCTGCCAGAAACTTCCTCCAGCTAAAGAGCATTTCCTGGCTCCCTTTTTTTTGAAGTTCCTAGATGTATGATTGCCTATTGTCTGAGGCTTTCACAGATGGCTTAATCTATTCCAATCACAGAAATTGTGCAGCAGAAATTATGGAGCCTTATCAGAGCAGATTTATTTATTTTTTTTCCCCCTTTTTATTTTTATCTTTCTGACCTAAATTGGGATTTGAACTTCGATGTCCAGGGTTGAAAGTTGAGCATGTTGACTCTTCTGTGCCACAGAGCATCTTGTGAGTGTGCAGTGGTTGCACAGGTTGTGTGGTCAGTGCTTTTAACCATCCAGGTACAGCTGATGAGCTTTGGGAGGTGACACAGAACCAGCCTGTTTGTGTCTTAGCTGGAGTTTCAGGGGCTGCATTTTTGCAAAAGTTCGAGATTTAGGCCATGCCTTATGGATGAAGAATAGCAAATAGGAATAAAGATGAAGAATAAGAAATAAGTATAAGAATAAAAGGTAGGAATAAGAGTAGAGAACGTACACATTCTCTGTATCTCTCTTCCATCTTTGCTTTGAGTGCTCAAAGAAAATTAACTTCAGTTGAGATGAAGCAGCAGTTAGGACTCAATTTCATATTTTTCCCACACAGTATTAAGGGTATTTTAATTTTCCTCAAAGTGTCCTCTGTTTCAGTGACAGTTAACAAAAATTAACAACTTAGTTTTGACCCCTTTCCTTCCCTTTCTCTGAAAAATACACCAGCCACTTGTTCCCACAGTCTACTTCAGCTTCCATGAAGAAACTTCAAATCATATTAAAATCCTGTTACGGTGCATTTGAGGGGCAGAGTGTGGTTGTGAGCTCACCTTTTGTTCCTTCTCCTGCAGAATGATGTCAGGATAAAGTTTGAGCACAACGGGGAGCGAAGGTAAGTTGGCCCTCACCGCTTTGATTCTTTGCTTAAGAGAATAGTTCAATCACCACTAATTTAGGTGGAATATTTTGTTGGCTTCACTTTTCTTTTTCCTGAATGAAAGTCACACAGTGAAGGCCTTAACAAACAGGTCACACACAAGTTGGTTATTTTTAGAGATCAGTGTGTCATAAAACACTGATTTATTTCCATAATACCTATTTGCAAGTGAACTGCAGCTGCCCAGCCTGAAATAAATTCAGCCTGAAACTTCATACACGTTCCCATTTTGTTTTATTTAACTAAAACCAAATGAAGCTGATCAAATCAGTGTCATTCTTTTCTAGTTTCTCACTTCCTGATGCCCTGTTGCTATCACTGTCCTGCTGTGATTGAGCAACAGATACAGCAAGGGAAGATTTTATTTTTTTTTTCATTGGTGTAAAAGTTTCTTTGTTATTTCCTCTGATATTTGGTTTTGAGAGACATTCTTTTACAAGAAAAAGGCAGAAACAACTGAAATGGCAGTTTCAGTTTTTACAGCGTTGTTTGCCGTGGGTAAAATTGCCTGGATAATTAAAATGAGGTCTCATGAAGCCTCTTACTTGCCATAGCATTGAGAGGAACTCTCAAAACATTTTGAGATTTCTCTTAGGAAAGCAGAAGCGCTCTTTGTTGGCAGAGCAGGCAGTGGAGAGTAATTTGTGATCTCCCTCAAAACTTGAAGTGTTTCTTTCACCAAAACCCTACGCGACGAATTCTGTCCCCTAAAACAACCCTGACTTTTTGTGCCTGGGGAGAAATTTTAAAAGTCATCCTCACTGGGATCTGCTGCCTCCTTTTGTCAGCCAGATCTTCTCAGCAGCCTCCAGGGCCGGGGTTTTGTGTGGACAGAACAGAGGCACAGTGTGACATGTCACAATTCCGGGTCACCCCGTGCCGGGACCAGGGAACTCAGCAGCAAAATCTGTCCCCACGAGCTTCTCATCTTGCCTGTCTTCAAGCCTGGGTGCATTTCAGGTGGCACCAAGCTCGGGGAGAGGGGAGGGGAGAAAGGTTTGGTTATTTTTTTTTTCTCTGAAGTAACATTAAAATGAAAAGGTTGATTGTGTGTTAGTCTAATTATGCAGTTCCCCTCAGCCGAATTCCCCGCTCCCAGCGCGGTGTGCAGTTACAGACAGGGAGCCTGCACCAGAATGTGAGTGTGTGTGCTTGGCTTCACAGCAGCTGCCAGATCTGACCACAAATATTTAAGGTGGTCAGGCAGGAATGGGCTCCTCAAACCCTGCAGTCCAGGATTTTGTGTTAGAGGAGTGCACGGAGTTTTTCAGCTAATAGAATTTGTGGCACCTGAGAACAGCTCTGCTTTTGAATGCCTTGAGTGCAGAATGGGAGCCTTTATAAGGCCCTGAGAGCTAAATGACATTTGTGTGGTGCCAGGGCACTGTGACTTCATGGATTTTCACAGGAATATGTAGAAAATGTTATTGTGGGCTGCTTTTTAACGAGCACAATTATTTCCAAATAGCTGGATGTTGTAGGACTGGTAGCAAGATGAACCTTTCCTGGGAAGGGGCTGAGGAAGCCAATTAACACAAGGGCTATTACAAACAAAAGCTGCATCTCCTGATAGGATACCCAAGGCTGATGGAACAACCCATCCATGGTTTGATGGAAAACTGGAAAGCCAGTGTAGTGAGTCCAGGATTCAGATGTTTGCAGATGTCTGACCTGAGCGTACAGGAGGCAGACATGGAGCTTGGAGCACAGACCACCTTTGGGACAGAGGGTTTTCTGCTGTTCTCTTCTCTCAGGAGTTCAGGACTAACTTTGCTGTGGGAATATTTCTTGAAACTTTTAATATGAAATGCATTTTGGAGATGATTAGGGAGTGAATTTTGAGTTCAGGTACTCGGATACTTAAATTTTTTGTCCTTTTGGCCTCTGCAGCTTTTAATTCAGCTCTCCCTGAGGGTGTTTTGTGCCCAAGGCAGTATTTTTTAAGCCAAGGTGCACAGGACATTTGTATCCTGTTTTGGGAAAGCCACTGATTCAGCAAAGGATACTTCTCTGCCCAGGGACAAAGGGTTTCTATTTGAAATCTTCCACTGAAAATTGCATTTTGACAAACCATTGGAAATGGACCAGAGATCAGTAATTCCTGACTGAAACAACACACGTAAATTTAAATTTGAAAGCCTCACTACCTGCCTGAGGATGAAAGTAGAGCATTCAGATGTGTTTTGAATGGCTCAGCCCCCTGGTTTGATGGCAGTGGGGGGTGTGTTTCTGATTTCAGCCGGGGATTCTCTTTCCTTCCAGGATTATACCGTTTGTCCGTCCCGTGCGCTACGAAGACGTGCAGCAGAAAGTGAAAACAGCCTTTGGGCAGCCCCTGGACCTCCACTACATGAACAATGAGGTACAGAGCTCCCAGGCCTCAGGATCACACCTCCCCCTCCCAAATTCTGTGCCCATAAATTGAATTTCCAGTTCTTCCTTCAGTGCAGAGCACTGATAAAGCATCACGGTGCTGTGTGTGTTGTACCGACAGCAGCATCTTGCTCCCTGGCACTGGTGGTGGTTGGGAGACTCTCTTGGGGAAGTCAGAATGGTTATTTGAAGTATTTTATGGTTGAAGGCAAGTCTTGCAGGCTGACATATATCCAGGGAGATCTTGTTGCCCAGGGAACAAGGGGAGTCCAAGAACAGAGCGGGTTTCAGGGGGACTGTCACTGGTGAAATGAAGTGACATGGGGAACAGCATTTGTCTCTCAGGAACTGGGTAGTCCATGTTAATAATCTGAAGTATTTTGGTGGCTTTCTCACCCTGGACACATTGATTTTCCCTTTGTTTTTATTGTTGTGGTGTTGCCCTCCCACTGTTTGGAGCTGCATCCCTAATGAGGGAGATGCAGAACCCCATTCACCAGTGAGAGTGGGACAGAAATGAAAGTTCTCCAAGGTTAATAACATTCCCATTTTGGGCTGTAGAATAGAGGGTGTCTGAGCCTGATTTCACGGGGTCTGACAAGTTTTAAATTCTAATTTTATTCCCTCTTGCAAAGTCTTTATCTTCTTCTTTTCTCTCTGAAACCCAATTTTCACTTGATCAGTAGGTCTGAATTCGTAAGTGCTCTGAGACCACGTTCTCATCAGGGAGTCAGGGGCTGACAAGTCCCTGACTTGTTCTTTGCAAACAGCAAATTCAGGTAGCAATTAATATTTTTGTGGCTGGTGCTTTAGAGAAATTTGCACAGGGTCAGCCCTTTCTCTGGCATGGGAGGAAAACCTCATTAGAAAGGGAACAGCGAGACAGTATTGGAATGAAAATTTGTGAGCATTCAGAGTCCTGGCTTATATTCTGATAATTTGCTGCTCGTTGAAACACCTGTTGTGGAAATAAACTTAATTTTTTCTGTCTTTTCTAATGATTTTTTCCTTTCCTTTATTTTGCAGCTCTCCATCCCTCTGAAAAACCAAGATGACCTGGATAAAGCTGTAGATCTCTTAGACAGAAGCTCTAATGTGAAAAGCCTTAGGATATTATTGCTGTCCCAGGACAGAAACCACGTAGGTACCAACCCCTGTGACTGCAGCAAAATGAAGGGGTTTTTTTACCCTTAAGTCTCTGAAACACGATGGCAGTAACAGGGATCAGTAAAATCACTCTTCGCACACACAAATGCAGGTGTTTATTTATCCTCTCTGCTTTGCCTCAGCTACAGAGGTATCTTTTTGCTGGTTTTTGATTGTCCTGGTTCACTCTCCTGTACCACAGGTGGATGTGACAGTGAGTGTCAGTGTAGTTTGCTTTTTTTCCAGCAGAAAAGATGATGTCATGAGAAGTGAATCTTTAAACCAGGCTCCCAAAGATGCCCATTTTGGACAGTGAATTTATCTACAAGCTGAAGAGTGCAAAAAGAGCCTGAAGTTTCCCTTATTCCTGATCTGGGACTGGAAAACGGTTCCCTCATCCAATATCTCCTTTTTTTTCCCTCTTTCAGAATTAAGGTCAAACCAAAAACCTTGATAGCTTAGATATTTGATTTGCAAATTAACCAAATTCTCTGAAGAGTGTGACACAAAAAGCTGCTCTGTTGGGAACAGCTTGTCGATCTCAGATGTTCATCCCTATTCAGGTTCTGCAGGCTGGGAGCAGCTCAGACTTGAAATAAATCACACCTATAATTCTTGGAACTGGCAGGGGGAGTTAAATACACTTCTCGCTATTTTTTAATTTGATAATCCGTGTTCATGGAAATACAGGGGCCTTCAGGAGCGTTAACAGCTCTTTCCCAAAGGACTGGGGGCCAGAAGCTGGGAAGGTGTAGGAGGGGATGATGCTGTTCCTTGTCCCGTGCCCTTTCCCTGAGCATTTATTGCTGCCTGTTCTGAAGACAATACTTGGCAAGAAGGCCTTTGATGTGACCTGGTGGAGTCAGCCTTGGTTCTGTGTTGTCAGGAAACAGCCTGGGAAAGGTGGCCTCAGCTTTTGGTGTAACACAGTCAGACAGTCCCCTTTCCCAGCCCTCTGTCAGGGCCTTCAGGCCACAAATCCAGATGTTTATAAATGATAACCACCTACCTTTGCATCACCCACTCAGTACATCCCATCCCGCACCAGCCACTCCTGTGGTGTTGCCCTTTAATTAGCCCTTTTAATTAGCTGTTTTTTCCTCTTCTGCTCAAAGCACAAACAAACAGCAAAACCTTCAGCCACTGTTTCCACCCCCCCTCTCCTCCAGCTTCCTCTGCAGCTCAGAGTGGCCTGACAGGAGAGCCCTTCGTGGGACAGAGCCCACAAGGCTGGAGGAGGTTTCTTGGCTGCATGATCTCATCCCACTGAGGGGAGCGGGAAGCATTATTTTTCCTGAACTACAGGATGCAGATTTTTGTTTTGGTTGTGCTCTTTTCTTCTTCTGGGGATGGAAAGGTGATGCCGTGACTTTGGCACAAATACGTCCAGAAGGCAAATTAACTTCACAGCAGTAGCTGTGTCACTTGTACCAAGGGCTGTGCTGTTTGTGAAGAGTGTTCAGATTAATTTTCTTGTCCCTCTTTCTGTGGCTCATTTGTGCTTTTTTTTTTTTTTTCATCAAGCAGCTCACTCCTGTTGTCAGTCCTTTCCTCCTGTTTGGAATCTAATGGGGAGAGCTGGTAAAGTTGAACACCTAAAGCCAGGCTGTCCACATCAGCACCCTTTATTCAGCTGCCATGAACCTTTTCATGGTGGAGTTTATGTGATTTAAATCCTTACTCCATGCAAGTGGATGTGCTTATTAAATGAGCAGCTATTCAGTACTTTAATTTTGGGTTGTGTGGCCTCACACCTTGTTTGACCAAGTCATGTTGAAATAATTTTCACAGGCCAGAATTAATTTCCTCGGGGTGTCTTTGGTTCTGTTCATCTCAGTTAAAGAAGTTAAGATGAATTCTGGAACACAAGAGGAAGGGAATATTATATCCTCTTGTAAAACTCGGTGTGTTGGGTCAAGATTAAAATTGAAAGTGTCTCCAGGTACTGAGCCCCTGCTTTGACACAGGATCTCATTGGCTGGGGGAGGTTTGACATGTCTCATTCCTCTTCCTGCTCTGAATGAGGTGAAGGCACTGTGGAAAATGATCATTAATTAGATAATATCTAGGCAATGTCATGGAAGGATGAATAAATTAATCTTGGCGTCTCCAAACTCTTGGTGCTCTTAAATCTCCAGAATGTAATATCACTTAGATGGTCTGAATTGTGAGGGTTGTGGGGAGTCAGGTTGATTCTGAAAGAATGCAGGATTCAGAATTTACCTCTGCTGGTGAGGATGGCTGATGGAAATTGCAGATTCTTCTGGTCTCAGTGGGTGATGTGAGCCCTATGTGTGTCCCACAGGTACCTGTTAATGGCACACAGACACTGAGACCTTCAAATCCTGCCCCTGAGGCTGGACAGTGCCTTCCTCCAGTTGTTGGACACCAGAATTATAGACCTTGCTCTTTTTCTGCCTTTGTGGTTTCTGAAGTTAATAAGATTTCAGGCTCTAGAACTGTTGCTCAGCTTCTTTCTTGCTCCTAAACATGATGATACTTTTGGAACTGTGGCCAGGCTGCTTGAGCTCCTCAGTCTCATTTTATTTTATTCTTCTCATTTTACCCAACAGACCAGTTCTTCACCCCATTCTGGACTGCCCAAACAAGTCAGGATTAAAACTTCCCAGTCTGTGGGGGATGTGAGCACACCCTACCAGCAGCCAGAACCCAGAAGTAGGCATCTGTCTGTCAGTGAGTATCTTTGCCACTTCTGCACGGTTTTGTTTGGTGAAACGTGTCATTTGGGCACTAATGTTTATGGTATGGCATTTGTGAGGGCCAGGAGAAATCAAAAGGTTATTCCAGGACAGCGCAGTTCATTTTCAAAAGCTCTTCAATGTGTTTACAGTAGAATGTTTCAGTTCCTTACTGAGTTGTTGAACAGCTGAGGAGCTGCTAAAGGGGGTGTCCCAAAGCCAGATCCATCCATTGTGGTTAGAAATTTGGAAAGCTGGTGTGAGTCCATGAAGGTTTTTATTTACCTTGGCAATTTCAGTTCATGAAACCTAGATATGATTTTTTTTTTTTGATGTTGGGCTTTGGAATCTCTCCTGACTCCTGTAATCAAGCATTTTACTTGGAATCAAGGAATTACTCCTGCATATCCAACCAGTGTCTCCTACGTACTGAGTTCCCTAACCTTTCACTCCTAGAATTACCAGATGAGTAGAGCACAAGGTGAATATCAGAGGTACACAGAAGATAATAAGAAAAGTCAGGTTATTGTGTACCTTTGTCTCATTGGGGTTTCTCTTGGCTCAGTGAACTGTTTAGTGGAAAGGTCCATGTAAGACTCCTGTAATTTTTACTTCTATCTCTGGTAGATTTGTCTGATTCCTCCCTTTATAACTGAGCAGCACTACTCAAACCTGTGCTTGAGGGATGCTCAAAACTGTTAACTTATTATATCAAAAACCAAAACATCTGAAGCAGCTTCAAAGATACATGGGTTCAAAAGTCTGTGATTTAGGATTCATCTCCTTGGTGTGAAGATCAGTGAGCAGTGAAAGAGCAGGAGGAAGGTGAGAGAGCATGAAGATGGTGTTCTGTGTAAATTGCTGCTGCTTTACAAGTGAGAAAAGGTAAATTTTTCTGGGAAGAGAAGCAGAGGATAAGTCTGTTACAACAGCTGTTTTGGGGGCTTGTCAGACCTAGTGCTTCAGAGGACAGGTGATGCAAGTCACGAGGGCAGTACCAGGAGCTGGGAATGGCAGAGTTGTTTTATTGGCAAGTTCTTCTCCGTGGCAAAGGACTGCTTCAGTTTTATTAACTCTGTAAACTTGAGGCACAGTTATTACAGGGTTTCAGATCAGTATTTGCAGTGCAGTGTGTCAGATAATAAATGTGATTAAACTACAACGGTCTGTTGTGACCAGAGGTGACTGGGAGAGTGAGCTCAGAGGGAAGGACTTGAGAACTAGACCAGTAGTTCCCAGTGTGAGACTTGTCCAGCAAACCTGCCCGTGTCCTGTCAGGAGTCTGCTGGTCCCCTTTAGCAGAGTTTGCTTTTCTGAAGCAGCAAACAAACAAAGAAGTGCTGAGTGAAGTACGTGACTGAAACAGGGACAAAAAAGAGTTTTCCCATCCCTCCTAGTTTGAAGTTCATGTGCCTAAAAAAGAGCAGCATTCCTGGGTCCTGTGAAGAAGGCAGTGCTGTCCATGCACGTCTGAATACCGCGTTTCTTTTTACACAGACAATTTTAGTGCCAAAAATATTTTATTTAATACATATATTTCTCCTTTATTGGCATCCTGAGGTATCCAGATAATGGTGCCAAAGCCAATAGACTACAGTGAGTGTCTGTCATGGGTAAACTGTGTAGTAACAAGGGGCCCCTTCTGTGTCCCAGTTGTACAGACTCTTTCCTCTCATCCCAGCTCGTGGATGCTCTCTGTCATTCATCACTCAAGAAAACATTAGTTTTGTTTTCCGAAGGTGTCAAAGAACCAGCCTGCTCCTTATGGAGAGTTCCAGTTCTGTCAGAGGTCTGCTGGTAATTTGGCAACAGCTCAGTCTTGCATCGATTTGTTCTTCCTCCTCTTTCCCTGTCTTTGATTTGGGAGAGGAATGGGCCCAGTTTCCCGGCATTTCAGGCACAGCATCCCTCCTGTTCTTACCACGTGGTGCAGTGAGAGTGCAAAGCAGTGCTCAGCAAAAGCTTTTCACAGAGATCCATGCAGTTCCTGTCCTCCAGGGTGCACAGGCCTCGAGCCTGCTGTCACCAGTTCAGAGGTTTGGAAGTAAAGATAACTTTGATTTAAAAAGGGAGAAGGGGGTGGGGAGAAAACTGGAAAAAAAAAAGTTGCTAAGCATTCTGGCAGCACTTGTGTTTTTTCCACTCACTTCCTTTGATATACATGGATTTAGTGCCGACTTCCTTTTCCTGCCCAGGGCTGGGGGCCTTTCCACAAGAGCGGCTGGGCCGGTGCCAGCAGGGCCTGGGCTCGCTCGGGGCCAGCCGTGGATTGTGGCGGAAGGAGTGAAAGTGTTCCCGGCTTTATCTCCACACCACTCGGCTCCAAACGCCACGAGAGGCCTGTGGAGCTGCTTGGAAAACCGGGTGGCAGCTCTTGAGGGGCAGGTTGTGGACTCGGGCATGGTGATCTCAGAGGTCTTCTCCAGCCTTAATGGTTCCACGACTCTGTTAATCCCTTTTTTCCACGTGGTTCATTCCCCATGCTCTCCTAAGTCGTGCCAGCACTGTTGTTCTTTGTGCAGTCCTCCCAAAGGTGTGTGCTCTGCTTTTCAGCCCTCTAAAATACGTGTTCTCTGCTTTCCAGATCTCTCCTGCCTTCACCCTGTATTACAGCAACTTCAGTAGAAAATATTTTCCTTGGGAGGATATCTGCTGATCTTTACCCATCTTTCACAGCACCTGAGTACACACAGTTAATTAAAGACAGCGTTGTAAAAAAGGCACAGCTTGAGAGCTGATCCTCAGCTGCTGTCCCTGACTTCATGGGTGACCTCAAGTAGATTGGCTGGGCCACAGCAGTTCTAGGAGCTCACAGTGGGAGCTGCAGGTGGATAAGTCACTGCAAAAAGGGGGTTTTGTTTCTTCCCGTGTCTAAAGTTTCATCTTCTTTGAGATCTGCAAGGAAAAAATAAACCCTAGGGCTGAAGTTTCTCTCGGTAGGTAGCACAACAGAAATGCTTTAGGTAGTGCCATTAATAGATGATTAAACTGTTTTCCTCATCCTTTGGCCCCTAAACATACTCTCTGTCCATCCAGTTATCCAGTTAACAGGAATTGCAGAGTTGACCTCCATGTGGTTTCGCCCAAACCGACCACACAGTTTGATTTTTCTCGCAGCAAACCAGAAATTTTGGGGTTATTTCCAAAGGTAACAGTGCTCCCACGTGACACTGAAATTGCTCAGCTGATGCTGCCTAGCAGGAGTGTGCTGTCACTCAGCATAAATTATCTTGACTGATGCAAACTTAGAACAAAGACAGAAAGGTTGGTTGCCCTGACAAGTGCTTTGTTTAGTGGAGATTGGCAACGAAGTTCATGCTCAAAAGCCAGAGATTCCTGGAATCCTCTGCCTTCCCTGAGGTACTGAAATCACGCTCAGAAAGTGGAGCAGGAGAGGTTAGGAAGAGCAAAAGCTGTGTTAGGAGCTTCCCTAGTAATCATGTAGTGTCAGTAGAGGTGCTTATCAAACAGTTTGTTTTTTGATGTGACCCCTCCTGGTTCCACGTCTGTCCAGGCTCTCGGGATCACCCCAGACCTGCCGTGGTCGTGGATCTGGAGGCCTGGTGTTCGAGGAGACACTTAGATTTTGTGTACGTGCACGTGCAGTCTCATTCCAGCAGCATGAATCTAAGGAATGTCCTTCTCCCAGGCTCCCAGAACACGGGCAGAAGTTCCCCCCCTCCGGGGTACGTTCCGGAGAGGCAGCAGCGCATCGCTCGGCAGGGATCCTACACCAGCATCAACAGCGAGGGGGAATTCATCCCAGAGACCAACGAACAGTGTGTGAGTGTGAGCGTGAGGGGGGGGAAAAAGCAAGTCTAGCTTGTTAAGGAACTCTGCTGGGATCTGGGCCCTCTTTTTTACTCCCCAGTATTCACCAGCATCGGCACCGTGAGGACACTGGAACAAATTGCCCAGAGAGTTGTGGCTGCCCCGGCCCTGGAAGTGTTCAAATCCAGGTTGGATGGAGCTCTGAGCAACCTGCACTAGTGGAAGGTGTCCCTGCCCATGGCAGAGGGTGGAAGTGGATGATCTCTGAGGTCCTTTCCAACCCAAACCATTCTGGGATTCTGCTTTGTGCGTTTAAACTGCTTCAAATTGCAGCTGTGTAAATCCAGAGCCTTTGGGTTGCCAGAAGCAGTTGCTGTGTGTCCTGGGCATTGCCTCTCCACTGACTGAGCAGTTTTGGGGCTGTCACACACGTGTGCTCAGGTTTTCCTATTGCCAGGTTTGTGTGACCCTCTTGCTTTTGAAACTCTGCTCTCCATTCAGAAAAGTAGGAAGTGAGGCCAAAGGGCGGCTCGCAGGTGGAGGCAGCAATGCAGCAGCACCAGCAGAGGCTGTTCCTGGAGGCACTTGGGACCAAAATGCAGCACAGGGCTGACTTAAACTTCCATTTGTCGCAGCAGAGTCCTTCCAACACCTAAAGCAGTGTCTCAAATTTGATATGAACTCAACTTCTGTGGGAGATAAGGGAAAAATATGGATTTAAAAAGGCTTAGACTCCCCTTTTCAGCTGGACTTCCTCCAGACAAGCAGTAGTGGGCTCCTCTTGCGCTGAGCCTCTCCTGAGCACTGGACTGCACTGATGTTGCCTTGTGATTTCCTCTGTGTTGCAGATGCTGGACCCTCTAAGCAGTGCTGAAAACTCGGTGTCAGGAAGCTGCCAGTCCTTGGACAGGTCAGCAGACAGGTACAAATGTACAGACTGGTAGGAATGTGTGTGCTCAGATTGAAAATGCCAGTTGTACTCAGGCAAAAGTCTGTTTTCCATCTCATAAATTTTCTTGGAGAAAATAAGAACTTATTTCTTACCTATATCCCAATATATTTCTTAAAGAGAATTAACTCTGTCTTAAGGCTGTTTTATTTTCTGGCAAAACCACAGACCAACAAAACTGGTGCTTCAGTGGCTTTGTGTGTTAAATACAGAGTTCTAAAGTGAGCAGTCTGTGTGGAGCCATCTGGCTGCAGGGGATTTAAATCTCTTTTAGACAAGGCTTTACTGGTTCACTTAAAAAAATAAAATGGCAAAAAAATACCCCAAACTATTCTGAAGTTGCAGAAATAGATCATTGCACTGTGTCCTGCAAGATACAAAATTAATTCCAGAGGTAAATAAGGGAGGTTCTTTCTTTGATGAAGAGGTTGTCATAGTTTGATGCTCTGGGTCTTTTTCTTCCCTTTCTGTGCTGTTGATGTGGCTTGATGGGCAGCCAGAGGTTCTATTAACTTGAATAGCAAATGTGGCTTCCCAGCACCTGTAACACTGGGCTTCAGCATGTTTTTAGGATTCCTCCAAGCTAATTCCTGTAGGTAATGTGTGCTTTTATGTCAAGCACTTGAGGTTTGGATTTGAAGCCATTCACTTCCTCCAGTTCATGGAGTCACAAGGAAACACTTGCAGTTGACTGTGTTGTTGAGGGGACATTGCTGGCTGGTCACCTGTCCTCCTCTCCCCTTTCTCTGCCTTAAGTGAAGAAGGGGAAGCAATAAAAAGCTTTCCTGGTTTATTTGTTGCTGGAGTGGCATCATCTGGGAAAGCTGTTGTTTGTGCAGCAGGGGAGGAGTCTCGTTTGGGAGTCTGAAAGCTTGTGTGAGGCTGCTCCATTTACACTGGTTAACAAAAAAAGTGCCTGTAGCATGGCTTTGGCACAGATTGAGTTTGTGTAATCTCTTGAGGTGGGAAAGACCAAGCAAGGGGCCTTACTGGGAAGAAGGGTTGGAAGCAGTGTTGGTGCTCAGGCTCTTCTGCTGCTGGAGAGAGGGAAGCGCACCCAAGTTTTCATGAGAGGAACTCTTGTCCCTCGTGGTAAATCTCTGCTGCCCTGTAAACAGTGTGCTGCGAGTGCTGCCCCTCTTCCTCTCAGCCTTGGTTTTAGCCTTCCACTTCCCATGTCTGAAGGAGTCACTGAATTTTATACCACGGGCTGGGGAAACACTGAATGAACGGCTCACACTGAGCAGAAAGGCTTAGCCTGGCTTTAGCTTTGCAGATGGAGCCTAAAACCATTGCAGGGACATGGGTTCGAGAGTCACCATTACCCATCTGCAAATGCGTTCCCTCGTGTTTAAAGCCCTTGTGGGTTTTGCTCTGGTGGACAGCCAAACTTATTCTTGCCTTCTTTCTTTACTAGTCCTTCTTTTCGGAAGTCCCGGATGTCGAGGGCCCAGAGCTTTCCTGATAACAGACAGGAGTTCTCAGGTACGTCACTGCTGCAAAGCTTGCTCTGGGCTGCCTCTCCCTGGGCTTGCTGGCACTGTGTAAACACAACAGCTGGGGATGTGGTGACTGAAAAGCCATGGAGTTGTTTGTTACCTCTTCCTAAAACCCTGCTGCTGCTACAGGAAAATGTTGGCATTGGAGGTTAAACTTCCTGAAGGAGCCTCACTTGCGTCTTTGCCTCTCCCTGCAGACCGTGAGAATCAGATCTACGACAAGGCAGGGAAAGGTGGGACTTATCCTCGACGCTACAACGTCTCCATGCAGCACAAGGACTACAACGATGGTGAGTTGTTGTTCTCAGACCTCCCATTCCAGGCTGGAAATACAAGGTGAGGCGGTGGCAACCTCCAGGGATGAGTGTAATTCCCAGCTGAAGAGCCTGGAAGAGCCCTGGGCCTTGCAGTGAGTGCTGGAGTTGATGGTGCTGTGCGTGTCGCCTCATTTTCGTGGAGACACTCTGTGGTTGTTTGTAATTCTTGGTTTACTTTGTAATTCTTTGTTGACTTTCTGCTTTCTGGGAGTATCCAGGCTGATCAGGGACTGGGGCAGTGGACAGAGTTGTTAGCCTTGGCCAAATGTAGCAGGTTCCTACCTCAGGGATTCATTCTGCTTTGCTAATTCACAACACACACTTGTTTCTGGGTCTTTTAAATATAGCAGGGACTTCAAGAATTACATCTCTGCTCCTCAGATGGCTTTATGCAAATTACCCTCTCAAAGTTTCATGAGGTGCAAGTCACCATAATCTCTGTTTATGGCTTTTATTTCCAAGCCCAGACACGTTATCTAGAAAGTCATTCTGGGAGTCGTCATTATCCAGCCTCAGAGCTTGTGTGGTAGCCTGTAAACCAGATCTGTGCTTTGGAAGGCAAGTTCACATCTTGCACCACAGCACTGAGGGCATTACAAAGTGTTCTCTGCCTTCTGCTTTGGGAATGATCCAGAGCCCGTACTGAACTCAGGCAGCGTCAGCCCCGAACTGTTACATTTTTGCATCTCGTGGTTTTTTTTCTCCCTTCTCCTTGCTCTTCAACCCCCAACCACCACCTTCCACTTGCAAGCATGTATTTAAAACTTTTTCTTCCCCCCTCAGGCCGGAGGACGTTCCCCAGGATACGGCGTCACCAAGGGAACCTGTTCACCTTGGTCCCTTCCAGCCGATCCCTGAGCACCAACGGGGAGAACCTGGGCCTGGCCCTGCAGTACCTGGACCCGCGGGGCCGCCTGCGCAGCGCCGACAGCGAGAACGCCCTGGGGGTGCAGGAGAGGAACATCCCCACCAAATGTAAGCCCTCCCTGACCCCAGCGAGCTCCAGACCCAACAGATGACCATAGTTTGGTGTTAACAAGCCATTAGAGCCCCGCATCGTTACCTTCGCTGTGGTTTTGAGGCCAGTTTGTCTCACAAAGACGTGTCTTCTTTTTCTTCCCTGTTTTTTTCTCCACTTTCCTTTAGAAAGCCTTGGAAATTCAGCTCAGAAGTAAAAAAAAAACCCAACACTGAATCTTTTCAGGGCTCTTAAAACAGTCAGAGAGTCTTGTTTGTTTTCTTGATACATTAACATTTGTAGTCAGGCTTGTGGGTTACACTTACTTTACTAGTTGAGGGCTGTATATATTTCACTTGCTCTTTAGTAGAAAGATTTACTTCTGTTTTAATAGCATCCCTGAGTTGGTTTTTTGGACAACTTTCTATTATTAAAAAAAAGAAATGGAACATAAGTCATTAGTGATGAACTTCAGATACCCCATCCAATAATTTAGGGATCAAAATGAAGAGTGAGCTTGCAACACTAAAATACCGACTGGCAGTAAATCTGATTAAATTAGACATGGCAAAGCTAATCTCTCAGCTCTTCTATATTTTCACACTGTCCAGATGGCTGGTTCCTGTCTTTGTTTTTAAGAGTTTCTTGTGAGATACAACATAATTGGATGCATTGCACTGCAGGAGACTGGGAGTGTTGCTTTCAAAGTTGGAGCTGAAGCACCAGTTTTTGAGTGATGTGCCTGGGGGATTTAGGGCAGTCTGGAGAACTGGCCTCAGGTATTGATCTCTGGGTCAGGAGACTGCTGCCCCTGGAATGTGAGGAGTCCTAATTCCCTGTGGATGTAACCTCCTGCTGGGGTGTTGGAGGGGGCTGCTTTAGCTGGGTCTAGTGGATGTTTTTAATGGAATCTGATCGTTGAGCAGCTAAAGAAGGTGCACAGACTATGCTAACCTTACAGCCCCAGCTTTATCACTGTCTAGTAGGGAATTATGACTTTAATTTTTCTGCTATAGAGGGAGCTTTGCAGTGAAATCCTTCCCCCAGGAGAAGGAACCTCGAGCTGCCTTGGCAAAGACCTCAGAATAATGTCCTTCAAGTTGTCCCAGAAGTTTAAAGCCATTCCCAGCTGGGTGGGATTGATTTAGCAAGGCTGATCCAGCTCTTCCTCACCTGATGCATGTGATAACTCCAGATCAAGGGTTGGAAGATGCTCTTTAAGTGCTGCACCATCTCTTAAAGTGTGTAGAATCCACCTGCTGTTCTCTTTCAGCTCCAAGTGCTCCAATAAACTGGCGACGAGGGAAACTGCTGGGCCAGGGCGCCTTTGGCCGCGTGTACTTGTGCTACGACGTGGACACGGGCAGAGAACTCGCAGCCAAGCAGGTCCAGTTCGATCCAGAGAGCCCTGAAACGAGCAAGGTAATGCTCCTCTCGGCTTCTGAAATCCTGCAAAGTGCCTCTCTCTGTCTGTTCCTTAAAAGCTGGAGTCTTCTTTTAGTTCCTGCGAGGGTTTCGAGTCACGTGGAGAGGAGTAAGAGCCATTTAAAAAAATTACTTTTTTTGTGTTATTAACTTCAGCCTGAAACTAAAATCCATTTTCTGCCTTCGTTTTTGGCTCTCCCTTCTCAGCTTTTTGGTTTGTTGCCAGGTTACTTGAGGAATACTAGACTGCCCTGTGTTCCTGGTTAGACATGGATGTGAATGAAACTAAACCCAGAAAGACTAGGAGGTTTTTTTTTGTCTTTTTTGAGCAAAAAAAGCTGCTTGCACTTGCAAAACCCACTTCTGGGTTTATATGCTATACCCTGTATCAAGTGGTGAATTACCAGTTTTCACTTCTGAATTCTCCCTGTCCTTAAAACAAATTGAACTGTGGTGTGTAAATTAATCAAGAAGAGGGATGTGACAACTCATTAGAAACAGTGGAGATGGGAAAGGGCACCTTGAAGTTATGGGATAGCTGGAATGGCTGTTGGGTTCTTGCTTGTGTTTTAACAGTGTAACAGTTTCCCACTATTGAACAAATTCACTTTTAGCTGGAATAACTGATCCATGAAGATTCAGCAAGAACTTGAGGCTTTTCCTGGGCAACAAACGTCTGTGATTCCATCTGAAATTGCTGTAGAGCCTCTTTGCCTTTGTGCTGTGATACCCTTACCAAAGCAAAGAATCAATTTTATGTACAGAGCTGCAGATTCCTGGAAGTAGATAAGAGGGGAGACCTTTTGTAGGGTTGATTCCAGTAAAATCATCAGTGTGAATCAGGGCAGGACTGGGTGACAGAAGTTTAGGAACTCTCAACACCTCTAGTCTTGTTCTGTAAAGAGTTGAGATTCCTACAGGAACCACTGGTATTGTTTGCCTTTTCCAATGCCATGGATCAGACTTTTCAGGGCAGTAGTAGTTTCATCCTGCCAGTGAAGTGACAAATTTATTAGGGTGGACTATTTCCTGGGGCTGCAACCTTATTTTCTCCTTCAACATCCATAGGAAGTGAGTGCCCTGGAGTGTGAAATTCAGCTGCTGAAGAACCTCCAGCACGAGCGCATCGTCCAGTATTACGGCTGCTTACGGGATCGGGCAGAGAAGACCTTGACCATCTTCATGGAGTACATGCCAGGGGTAAGAGCTGGCACAAGCAGCACAGTCATGGATCACAGAGGCAGATTAGTGGGTTTGGTAGTTGGTTTATTAGTTGCTGTGATCTCCCTGACTATGTCATCCACCTTAAACCCTCTCAGGGCTGCCCCTTCTCATCCTGGGTTATAATGCCACCACTTTGATTTTATTTATGCCCAAGCAACCTCTTTGGTTTTTTTTTTCCCCTTCAGTGTCTTGTACTTGAAGTACATTCTCTTTATTAGTCACTAAAGCCAGTTCTTTTGTTCAGTCTAAATTTGTCCTACCAAAGTACTTCAGAGGACTTGGGCCAGCTTGTAAATCATAATAACTGAATTGCAGTCGTGGTACAGCAAATGAGGCTAAAACTGACCCTGCAAAAAGGGAGACTTTGGACCTGGATCAGTCTGCTGAACTGTTTTATTGCTTGTCTTCACAACCAGTTGTACCAGCATGGAGGAAGCAGACAGAACCTCCTTAAGCTATTTTTGCCATAAAGCCTGTCCTTGCCGTCCTTTAAAAGGGCTCCTTAGGGCGAGTTGCTCAGAGAGCCTCACAGAAAGGCTTTAGGAGAGGCCAGAACTCATTACTGGGCTGGTTGGGTGTATAACACAGTCATGGCTCATGGGAACTGAATGGAGGCTGCAAGATCAGTGGTTCTGTCATTGCCAACATTTTCTGTTTGCTTTTGGTGCAGGGGTCAGTGAAGGACCAGCTGAAGGCGTACGGAGCCCTGACGGAAAACGTCACCCGGAAATACACTCGGCAGATCCTCGAGGGGGTCTCCTACCTTCACAGCAACATGATCGTGCACAGGGACATAAAGGGTGAGATCAGCTGCTCATTTAGATGTGCCACGTGCTAAAGAATCTCTGTGAAGAGACCCAGGGTTAAGAACTCGGTATCCTGGCTGGGGCTTCTGAACGTGGCTTCGCTCAGTTATCCCGTTCCGGTCTTATATCCACGTGCAGGGCTTAGGAAGGTTGTCTGGGCTGGGTGAGGGAAGTTGGGGTATTCTCTCTACAGGACCTGAGAGAAGTTGGTTATAGTAAGGAAGTCTGGAAACCTCTACTTCTTAGGAACACTCCTCGTTTTCCTCTCTCTCTGGCAAGACCAAGCTGAGTTGATGCCTGACTTTCACTGATCCTTAAGACGTGCCCATTTTCACTGTAGATTCCCATCTGATTTCCTCCCAGCTTGGCCCAGTGCTGTTTCTCAGGTGGTTGGCATTCCAGCTGCCATAAGGGCTCCATGCCTGCTCTTAGCAGTCCTGCTGACCTCGGGCCCTTCTGGCTCTCCTGCCTCCTCTGTGTGAGAAACCTCCAATCTTCCACATAGAGCCTCTGATTAGTCCTTCATCTTCCTCTTCCCAGTATAACCCCATGGAGCCAGCCAGTCTCCTTAGGAGTGACTGTCAGCAGATGTGACAGACTTTTCTGTGCCCTAGAGGGACCAGGAGGGTTGGTGGCTGCAGGAAAACTACCCCCTTGTTCCTGCCTGTAAATCTTCATTGCATCCCCTCTAAGCTGGCAGAGAGAAACAAGCTGCTGATTCTTGAGTAACACCTTGTGTGCTGCTCACTTGGGGCTCTTTGCCAAATTATCTCCTACCTGGGTGGGTAGTTCACTGGTTTGCACCCACCTAAGCCAGCCTGTTACCTTTCCTTCAGGGATGAATGGACAGTGGGCAAGTGAAGCGATAAAACTCCCCCAGCACAAGTGCTGGTTTGAGAGCAGGGGAGTTTTTCATGTAGGCACACACCAGATAATGCCAACATGGGGTCCTTGAGCTCATAGTAGCTTTGAAGGAAGAATTGATTTTGGTGTCTAAACCTCAGTTTGTGTCCACATACAAACCTAAGCTGTAAAGTTTTCTTTTTTCCCTGGTGCTTCATGTTCAGGACCTCTGACCAAGTAAAGTGAAGATTGACTTGTTTATTGTAGGAGTTCAAAGTGGTTTAATTGGCTACATCTGTTACCCAGCTGACCAGAAAGCAATGCTTGCACTCACCAAAGCAGCATCCCAATAAAATCCTCTCCACAGCTCTGTTCTCTCTCAGCCTGTGGCCTGGGGGGCCCTACAAGGCTGCCTGAGCTGTTTACAGGCACTGTAACAATGCTGCTGCTGACTCAGCTTTCATTTCCCTCCCCCCCTTCACTTCCTTGTGTTTTTCCCTGAAGTTTTTTTCCCACTTACAGCCATTAGCAGTTGGCTTGTCCACAGCCTGAATTAAAGAAAATGATGTTCAGCAGGTCACATGAGGCTTAACGGGGAAGGAGCCATCCCACGAGCAGGGATGTCTCGGGTTGGATATCGGCTCCGGAGCCGCAGATCCAACAGCCGGATCGCGTGGAAACAGCTGCTCTTCGGGTTTTGTTTTTGTGCAGGAGCCAATATTCTCCGGGACTCTGCTGGGAATGTGAAGCTCGGGGACTTTGGGGCCAGCAAACGGCTGCAGACAATCTGTATGTCTGGGACAGGCATCCGCTCCGTCACGGGCACCCCGTACTGGATGAGCCCGGAGGTGATCAGCGGGGAAGGCTACGGCAGGAAAGCGGACGTTTGGTGAGCCCTGCACTCTCTGCCCCTTTAGTAGATCACTTTGTCCGCAGCCAGGTGAATTCTGCCATCCATAAATCCAGTCTCACTCTTTTGGCTGGATCAGAAGTCGAAGGCAAGGTGAAGTCGTTGGTTTGAACTCGAGAGGCATAGCCTGCTGCAGGCTGTACTTTGCAGTGCCAGCACCCAGCTACTCGTTTAGCTTTTCAGGAGCAGTTTCCACTCATTCCTCCCTTGAACTGACAGCTGGTTTTTTGCTCTCTGACTGGTGCAACGCTGTCATCCTTCTTATGCTTTCAGGTTGGATTTTCGGGGTGTCTTGTGCAGGGCCAGGAGTTGGGTTGATGATCTTTGTAGGTCCCTTCCAATGTAGGATATTCTGAGATATCCCTTAGAAGAGCGACTGAGGGTTGTTTAGAGAGAGCTCATTCATTTAGTTATAAAATAAGTTATGCTTAAAACGTACTGGAAATGAGTAGAATTTGAACTTAAAAGGAAAGATGCCCAAACCTGCAATAACACAAAAGATCCAGGTCAGATCAGAGATGATCTGCATGAATGGAAACTGTGGCTGTGCTATTATTGGCACAGCCAAGAAACAGCCTCTATCGAAAGAGCAAAATGGTCCTGTGCCAAAATGTTGGGTTTGGAGGCCTTAAAAAGGTGAGATTATAAAACTAAACTGAGCAACAGCGACAAAAGGTCTGTTTGTGCCTCCACAGTAAAGCAAGGCCTGTTCCCTGAACAAGCAGGGAGTGGAAATGCGGCTGAAATGTCTCGTGTGGAAAGAGTTAAGCTCTGCAGACTCCCCCAGTTGGGATGCTTGGGGAGAGATTGGAGCACGTGCCCTTCCCCCTGGGCTGATGCAGTTGTGGATTTCCTCTTGCTGCTGACATTGGGCCATTCCCATCAAAGAGTCGCTGCCGTTGGCTGGGCTCCAGTTCCTACAATCCCAACCATTATTTAGGGGGGTCAGAATTTTCCAGTGCAGTCGGTCCCAGGGTGGATGTGGATGGCCGAGGGGCTCAGAAACGTAACAGATCCATCCACCTGGCTCTGAGCCACTGCTGCAGGCCCCTCTCCAGTTTTCTTTTTCCTAAATAGCAGAATATGTGAGCTATTTGTTATTGCTGGAGTGACTTGACATGAAAAACATTCCTGCTGTTTGCTGAATGCCTTAAAGAAACCGGATCTGCTTAAACGGTATAAATCAGTCTAAACAATAATATATCCCTGCTTGCTTTTGAGCAAACCCCCAGCACTTCAGCACACATGGTTTGCATTTTCTGTACTCTCTCCTCTAGTAAGTCTGAAATGGCTGGAAAACAGCGTAAAATTTTCACGTTGGATTTTAAACCTTGTCGAGAAATCGGTTCTTGCATATTCACTGGATTTAATTCCTTTCCTTCCTTGCCTTGGCAGTTGAGGCAAGTCTGCCTCTGAAAATGTCTTTTCCTTGTTTTTCACCTCAAAAGAGGGTTTAGTTTAAAGGTAGAGGAGGCAGATTTGCATTTTTTAGCGGAAAGATGTGATAAAAACACAGCACTGGATATTAAAAGTTCACTGACTGCTTTTGCTTAATCCATGGCCTGGAGGAAGCAATTAATCCTTTTGGAATAAAACCCAATCACTGCAGTGCTGCAGAACCATCTTCCCTGGGAAGGTATTGGTGTCACGTTTGCCTCAGAAAGGTGGCTCAGCCATGTCCCCAGAATCATGTTCTTGCCTTGAAGAAGCCTGCAGAGCCCCATTAACTTTACAAGGAATTTTTCCTTTAAGGTAATGATGCATCTGTCCCACTGGGATTTGACTTACAGCATTCCCAGTTTGGAGCTGTTACGGCTTTCATTATTTTTTGACTGATGCTTGGTTTCTTGTGGAGGTATTATTAGGTTGGGTTTTTTTTCCCCACGTGGCTATTCCAAGGTTGTGACTGAGAAGGAGTTTTGCTGAAATGGCTTTGTGGGGTCAGTGAGCTCTGATTCACTGCCCCTTGGTTAAAAAGTTCTGTTTTCTACCTTCCAACTCAGCAAGTCGAGCACCTGAGCAACCTGATCTAGTGGAGGGTGTCCCTGCCCATGGCAGGGGCGTGGAACAAGGTGAGCTTTAAGGTCCCTTCCAACCCAAAGCATCCTCTGATTCTGTAATTCTTTGACATCCTGTCCCCTGCTAACACAAATGTTTCCTGAGAGGAGAGTTTGAGCAAAGGGGAGCAGGACAGATGGCACTTCCCAGAGCCCCAGTGGGACCAGCCCCCCTGGCTCAGCACTCCCCTGCTCTCCTGGCAGCAGGGAAAGCAGCAGTGCTGGCAGCTCTGGCTCAGAGCTGGAGCACACGTGGGGTTTGCTGAGCACCAACCCATTTCAGAGCTGCACCTTGCTGTTGGCTGCTTGGGACCTCTCCCTGAACACTGTGCTTCACTGAGTCAATCCTCACTTGTGTTTCTCCTGCCTGCTTTCCCAGGAGCCTGGGCTGCACCGTGGTGGAAATGCTGACAGAGAAGCCCCCCTGGGCGGAGTACGAAGCCATGGCCGCGATCTTCAAAATCGCCACCCAGCCGACCAACCCCCAGCTCCCCTCCCACATATCAGAACATTGCCGGGACTTCCTAAAGCAGATCTTCGTGGAAGCCAGGCACAGACCCTCTGCTGAAGAGCTGCTCAGACACCAGTTTGCACAGCTCCAGTACTGAATTACCTCCCTTTGCTCGCGGCTCCTGCTGGGCTTTCCGTGCCCCGTCTGGTCTCGTTGCAACCGCCCGTTGTGGTGCTGCATCTTCAGAACGCCGGCTCGGCTGGCCTAGTCCTTTGGGGAAGTTATGCCAAGGAACTTGGGGTCTGCTCTCGTGCCTGATTCCTTAGTTTGCTGGACTGATGTTCCTCCTGCCAATGGCTGGATTTTTTTGCCCCTGGGATACCTGGATGTGACCTTGCAGCTGGCTGCGTGTTTTCTGCCGGAACGGGAAGAAATCTGAACCCAGGTGGGAACTGGGAGAGCTCCACTCTGCAGAACAGAAACATGCAACAGCCTCCAGACCAGCTCTTGCCTGTGTGGGTCCCTGGTTTCCAGCCAGGGGCTCCAGAGGCATCTGCAGTCCCTGAATCCAGCCAAAAGCCATGTGTCATGGAGCATGTGCTCACTATAGTATGATATATTTTTCTTCTTAAGTATTCAGCACCTGAAGGTGTTCAGAAAATATTGATTCAGAAGTATGTGAATAGTGTTATTTTATAATGAGCCCATGGATTTTGGGGTGGGGGTGAGGGAGGTCTTTCTAGCAAATGTCAGGATAATCAGAAAAGTTTCAGCAGAATGCAATCACTCCGGGGCCTGAGGGAAGGACTCTCCTGCTGATGCTGGAAAATCCAGAGCTCGATTTCCAAGGCTTGATCTGCCCCAGCATTCAGGCAGTGTCAGTTTGTGTCCTCACAGCCAGCAAATCTGTGCTCCTGCTTCTCTCTCTGGGGCTGCTGGGTCCAAACAAAACCCCTCTGGGGAGGGAGTTGTGCAGGACAACTTCCTGCTGCATCCATCCTTCTTTCTGGCTGGTAACGTTGTGCCATCCTTTAAACCAAAGATAGTCCATCTGGTGCCCAGGAATTTCCTTCAGCCTTTCTTTGAGCACCTGGCTAATGGAAAATGGAGTTTTTCGTGGGTAAATTAGCTGGACACTCATTTTTCTTGTGCACAGGAAGTTGGAATCGAACTCAGCCCTTCGGTGTGGTTTGTTTTATAGGTATGCAAGTGTTATTTAAGACTTCCATAGAATGCCCAATTTAAATAAGCTTTTTAGGAGTTTAGTCAAACAAGGAACCAGAGAGAACATTTGAAATGGTAGCAAATATCTAAAATTACCTGGAGATCCCCACAGAGGTGCCAGCAAAACATATCCAAGTGATTTTGCTTTTGAGAGGTACCACAAGTCTGAGAAGTGAGTTCCTGATGCCCTCAGACCCTCTCATTTGGTTTGGGCACCAATAATCTGTGTTTCACTCATAAAAGACCATCAGTTTTTAAGTGCTGAGGATTCATGGAGTAATTATAAGTTACCTCTGAGAAATGAAACTAAGAAAAGCAAATGTTAAATAGCTAAAATATTGCTTTATAAGGCAACAGTAAAGGTGTTCTGCTCTTGTATTGGGAACCATATTAAGGCTCCACACACCTCCACTCTTCTCCCCCATAAAAACTTGAAAATTGTTTCATAATGCAGTAAAATTAAGTTTTTAAGTGAATGCTAATGGCAGGATAAGGCAAACTTTTAATGAAACCAAACTCCTTGAACACATGACAAATACTGTGTTGAATTTAAAAAAAAAAAAAAAAAGAAAAAAAGAACCCTAAAACCCCCAAGCAACCAAAAGCCCTGAAAGGGTTTAAGAGCCTGAAGTGTTTTTCCTGTGCCAAACCCAGAGCAATGTCTACCCAGTGCAAGCTGATTCCCCCTACCTGCACCACGACAGGGACGCGCCGTTCCGGTGGCAGGCACTTAGGGGATACCTCTCCTGAAAGCCCCTGGTCCATAACTTATTTAATTCCAGTGAGAGCACTTCTCTTGATCTTTTCCCAGCCTGGAACTCGACTCCAGGTTGTGGAGGCCCTTGGCCTGAGCCCTGCCCTTCACTGTTGCACTGAGGGGGAGCGAGGGCGGGACGCGACTGCTGGGTTAGGGTGCCTTTCCCAGCGCTTTGCTGGGAATGTGGGACCATCCCTGGAGTCTGGTGACAGGATTAGAGGGGTCAGCACCCCTGAGGGGCCCAGCATCACTCTCAAGCCATGCAACCAGCACTTGAATATACCAAAGATTGGGATCTTTACTCGCCACCCTTCGCCCTGCAGTGATGGGGACGTCTGCGGGGGTTTCTCTCTCTCTCTCCTTGGCTTGTCCTCACCAAATTGAGACCTTCTCCCGTGATTTTTTCCTTGTTACCCCACCACGCTGTGTTCTGGGAGAGGACAGGGCATGAGGAAATGCTGTCACTTTTAACCTTTCAAAGCAACTCAATCCTCAGGACCCGCTGTGGCTTTTTACCTCATCCGCGTCACGGGAGGCCGTTCCAGAGCAGAGCAAAGAGCCCCAGGGACTGATGGGCTCGCTCCTGGCCCTTCCCTATGCTGAGATGTGCCTACTCCGTGTATCCACCTGTATTCCAGCCTGTAGGAAATGGAATTAAATAGCTGTCCAGTGACAGAGAACATGGGGTGCCAGCTTGGACTCGTGTTTCGCAGCCCCCGGCCCAGCGCCGCCCGTTGGGCACAGGAACAAGCCAAAGCATTCCCTGTCTGTTTGGAGATGCACTTTTATGAATGTAGTTTATATCACTCTTTTTTAGCTCTTTTTACATCATGTAAACAGTGATGCCTCATACTTCTTTTTTTTATTTATATCGTAAAAGATCATATTTGATGATTTTTATATATATCGACTGTTAGGGGGAAAGGGGGGGGAAAAAGGGGTGGGGAGGGAGGAGGAGGGGAAAGAAATTTGACGCCTTTATGAATTTAAAAAGGAAAAAAAAGCAGCTGGTTTTGCAGAGAATTTGCTGATGGTTTATAACGAGTAGAGCCAAGCCCCAAATGCTCCTTTGTTTCCTCACAGCCCTCTGGAAAAGGAAGATCTGGATTCCTGAGTCCACTGCTCCGATGAGTAACTTGGGGCTGATATTGAGCCCGTGGGCTCTTAACGGCCCTGGCAGCAAAGGAGTTGCAAGTGGACATAAATGTAATTATACCTCAAAATTGAATTACATCTGGCCTCTTTATGCTGGCAGAATTGGGAAAAACTGGGAATAAACTCGTTCAGGGGAGGGTGGAGGGAGAAGTGCCAGGCTGACAGTAAGCTATTGTGTCCAGTCCAAATGTCACATTGAGTTTCCTGCTGTTCCTTCCAGGGAGGGATAATATAGGGAATGTTGAGTTTTGGGATCCTTGATGGAAGGTGCTGCAGAAATGGAGGATATTCTGTTTGACAAAGTCAGAGTCCAGTGTCCTGAACCAGTTGAAACTGGGCAGAAAAGTGTCTGAGACTCCCATCAGAGAGGAACTTGGGGGATTTGGTTGTCCCTGAGTTTGTTAGGAAACAAACTGGTGGCATTTTGGGCTTGGTGTGACGATTCTGTGCATTCCAGGTTATTTGCTTGCTCTCCAGAAGATCTGAGCTTTGCCCATTCGAGTGGCAGTAGGTTGCAGCAATTTGGATTTATTTTATTTTTGGAGTAATATTCCAAAGGACTTGATCCTCCAAACAGCTCCTGCTGCCATTAATTAATTACCAACACAAATTGCCCAAGGGGGAAACTGGTACCTGCTCAGGTGACACACGTTATTTCCAAGTGCCCAGAGCTGGGATAACTTGCCCCATAAACACCAACATTCCTGTTGTGTAAACGTGGGTTTGGGTGGGCAAAGGGGAGCTGAGTGAGGTCCCAGGGACTGAGACAGTTCAGAGGTGAAGAAGGGGATTTTATCCTCGCCATAAATGGTGCAGAGCAGGGAGAAATGGCTTTAACCTGGATTGTGCAGAAGACCTTGACCCAGTAGTCTCTATATTCCGACCGGGGGCTTGCAGTGCAAAGCCAGGCCAATGTATCGTTTTATTTACAATAAAATTATCATTTATATGAAAGCCTGTGCTGGTGGTGGTTGTTGTAATCCAGTGTCTCTTACTTCTGTGGAAGTGGTGCCCCTCAGGATAAGTCAATAAAGCCATTAACTGTTTTTCCTTCCCACCAAGGACCTTAAATGAAGGAGGAAGTTTTTCCGTTCTGGAGTTTCTCCCTCGGGACAGATGGACAAGTGTCCTGTTTGTGATGTCACCCCTTGGGTCAGGTGAGTGTGTGCCCTCCCCAGGGCTGTCCCTGAGGAATCTGGATGGTCTTGCATTGACTATACCAGTGATTTGGGACAGGAGAAGCTTTGCTGTCCCTGAGCAGGGCAAGAGAATGGGGAACCACATCTCGAGATGTTTTCAGGCTCTGTTTTTTTCCAGCTGGGTATCTTAGGGAAGGACAGAAATGGTGCTGCTATAAAGGCTCAATTTTTCCCCTTCGGTGTCACCACCACTTGAGCAGTGCCTGAGTGTCACCAGGGTCCCTTGAGGAACTGGCCTCCCCAGCCCTGACCACAGCCTGTCTCTGATCCTTTTCCCAGGCCGTAGTTGTTGTCAGTTAAATACTGAAATGTTTGTCCATGCAAAATGTGAACAAATCAGGATTAAGGGCTTGACCAGCTGATGCAATAGAAACCCTTCTATGAGCCAAGCACGTGTGTGGGGCTTGGGGCTGTGCCAGGACAGATGAGAACCATCAAGTGGAGTCATCCCAGAAGAAAAATGTCTCGTGGAACCAGAATAAACCACCTCCTGCTGCCTCCTGACACCCTCCCTGTGTGTTAGACCCCACAAACCCTGCCTTTGCTGAAGGAGGAACTTGGGACTTCTTTGTTACCTTCACCTGAGGAGGTTCTTCCCAAGGCTGATGCCTTCTCTTTTCCATCTGGGCTGTTCACTGGTGATATTTGCTCTGTGAACGTGGGACTCACCTCTCAGCCTTGTCTGATGGTCTGTTTTCTCCTGGGCTCCCCTCCTCCTCACCCCTCTCAAAAGTAAGTAGCTCCACAGGAATTCTGCTTCCCAGAGTGTGCATTCCTGCCTGGAATCTTCCCCACAGAACCACAGAATCTCCTGAGCTGGAAGGGACCCACAGGGACACCCCAAGAATCCCACCTGTCATGTGGTGGTTGAGCAGGGACTGGGAGAGAAAAAACATCTGGAGCCTCGAAGGCAGAAATGATCAGCCCCAAAACACTGCCTAAAGCACAAAAGAAATGCAGCAAAACCCCTCGATTGCCTTTTTATTTCTTGTGGTTTGTGTCACGGGCGTCGCGTGGCCCAAGGGAAGGACTCAAGGTGAGTTCCCTCTCCAAATCCACTTCTGAGGCAAATGGAATTCAAATAATCTCTGCAGAGGTTGGCTGTGCTGCTCTGCTGGGGCTCTCTGTGTTGGGATAGTTAAGTCTGAACCAGGAACAATGACTTCTGGATTTAATATTGTCGTGGGGGGTTGCATTATATTATATTATTATATCCAGGAAATGCTGGCATGATCCTCTCTCATGTCACTGGTTCTGCTGCTGATTCCTGCCTGGTGCTCTTGGACATCTGGATACTATGGATGTATATGGATTTATATGGATTCTTACTGATTTATATTTTTTTTTCCCCAAAACAGCTTTTTTTACATGAACCTGCTGGCTGGAGTTCTTGTGCTCTGTAAATCTTACCCCAGATGTGGAGTCTGAACATCCCGAATCCCGGTGACTCCATCCCTGCAGATTGAACTGCTGGTCAAGGGAGGCTGAAAGGACAAAACGTGGACCTTGTGCTTAGAGATGGAGATTTGAAGGGAGAATGTGCAGTGAGAAGTCCCTGTGTCTGCTCAGAAAGTTTTCTGTGAGTGTTATCCAGAAGTTTGCTGGGGGGTGGGTTTGGAAAGGAGGATTCTGCTCTCATCATAAAATCAGTTGGATTTTAGCTAAACTTTAGGGACAAAGGAACAATGTTCTGGGATTTTTTATTTTTTTTTCATTTGTCTTGCCAAAACCTCCCAGTTGGAGGCATTTTAAGCTGGACTTTAAAGCATCTTCCTGAGTGTGTCACCACTGGGGTTTCCCTGTGGGCATGTCCCTCGGGAAGCAGGGAATGCTGCTGGTCCTGCTGTGCAGGGAAGAGCAGCGATCTGGGGGGTGAGGGACGAGGGAAGTGAGGCCGGAGAGAGGCAGGAGGCGGAACAGAGGGCTCTGCTTTCATTTTCGGGGCCGGCTTAGGAAGGAAGGGGCCACAACCCGGCGGCATCACGAGCCCCGCTGTGCTGGTCCTGTGAATCCCACCCAGGGGCCCTTTAAAAAGCCCTTAAGTTAAAAAAAAAAAAAATGGAAATAACTTGTCCAACGTCAGGCTCCTGGGGTCATCCAGCAGGTATTGTCCCCAAAATCAGGTGTGACTGGGGCTGTGTGATGTCTCCACTGGGGCTGTGTGGTGTCTCCCCCGGGGCTGCCCTGGAGGAGCTGCCTGGCTGTGGGTGCACACCCAGAGCCCCAGAAGGACCGTACCGAGGAGGGGAGCACCCCAGAGACCTGGGCTAAGAACCATCCCCTCCTCCTGTGGCCTAACCATCCCCATCTCTCTCCCTCTTCCATCCTTATCTCCCGTTTCCGTGTCTGGGTTTTCCCAGACAGGAGGTGCTGGCTGGAGCTGATGGTATCAGTCAGTGATGGAACAGGGGCTGTTGCTCTGCTAGGGGGGCTCTGAAAAGCCAAAGTTCTGTAGAATTTGAAAAATGTGGGGTTCCTAAGCACTTATTCGTTCAATCTGATCTTACAAACCCGTGGGTGGAGGAAGGAGGTAAATGGCGCTTCTGGTCTGATCTCACGGGGAAGAGGGGCACGAAGAGAGAATGTTTTAGATCCGGGGGCTGCAACCCTGTTACCTCTGACCCTTGTGGCCTGCAGGACCCCTCTGAAAAGAGAGGTGGGCTGCCTCCTTCCCTCCTTTCCCTCCCTTCCCTCACCACCTCAGTCATATTATTACTAGCAAACCCCCAGGAATAATTCCATGGTCCTGCACGAACAGATGCTCTTTCCAGAGCAGCTGGGCTGCCAGAGGGGGCCCGACCACTCCTCCCCACCTCCCCAGACACCCTGGGAACACAGGACAAGGCCGGGAAGGCTCGGAAACCTTGTATTACAAAAATAAAAGAGCGCCTGGCGCAGTGTGGGGCTCCCGCGCAGAACGTACCAGTGGAAGGCAAATATAAAAAAGACAGACACTGTTATACAGTCGCAGGGCAGCGCCCTGGAGGCTGAGCCACCCCAGCTGAACTGAGCTGATGCAAACCAAGGACCCTCGTTATCCAGAGCCCCCAGCAAGGCAGGAGGGGGGGGTGGCGGGAGCTCTGCCTGCGACTCACAAGCTGGTTAAGCCCGCAGATCATCTCCTTTTCCACGGTGACAGGCCTGGAATGTATGAACAGGGCTGGGGGGTCCCGGGGGGGATGGGACAAGTGCTTCTGGTCTGATCTCATGGGGCAAAGGGGCCTGGGGGCTGCACCCCGTCACTTCTGCCCTGTCCTGACGACCTGCAGGACCCCTCTGAGCACCCTCAAAGCGGGGTGGCTGCCCCCCTTCCCTTCCCTTCCCTGCCCTCCCCCGGGTCCTGCTTTTCCATCAGCTCAGTTCGTGCCGGCTCAGCGCGCTCGGGCTCTGCTGGAATCCAGCGGGGCGGGGCTGGCCCCGCTCACGCCGACTTGGTGCCGCTCTCCACCTCCTTGTGCACCCACAGCTCCTTGTGCTGCTTGCGCCCGAAGCCCTCGTCGTAGTTGCCTTTACTCTTGAAGAGCTGCTGGAAGTGGGGCTTGCAGTAGAACTCGCCGTGGAGCGCGGCGTAGCTGCCCAGGCTGCGGAGGGAGGGCAGGGTCAGACGGGCACGGGGCTTGGGGACACCGGGACGGGGCAGGGAAGAGGAGGGAAAGTGCAGGAGGAGACCCTTAGACAGGGCAAACCCACTCCCTCCAGCCAGTGAGCAGGTCTGTAAAGACGGGGTGGGGGGTCCCCAGGGAGCTCAGCCGTGGCTCTGAGCCCCTCTAGGAGGAGGCTCTGCCTCAGCTGCGTGTTACCCTGGGGCTGCTCTCCAGGGAAGCATCTCTCCTTCCATGCCAGGTGGGATTTAGCTGAGACTTGGGAGCAGGGGGGGCAGATAAAGGTTTCTTTGCTGAGATGAGGGGGCCAGGGGTCTTCAGGCACGGGCCAAGCGAGGGGCTCTGATATGGGGTGGGGGGGAGAGGGGGTGCAGTGTTTGGAAGGGTTTCCCCCAGCCAGGCCCAGCAAGAGCTGTGGGGACACCTGTCCCAGCACAGGCCCCAGCCCTGCTCACCTGAGCTTGGCGTGGCAGTGCTTGCAGCAGAAGCAGGAGTTGTGGAAGACGAACTTGTCGGCCACCAGCCGCTCCATGGGGTACACGGTTTTCTGGCAGGCAGAGCACATCTCCTTCACCTGAGCCTTCAGGCTGAACGACTGCCCGAGGGGACACCAAAGGGAGTGAGGGGATCAGGAAGGAGTGTGGGATTCCCCGTGCCTGGCTCCCATCACAGCCCTCTGCCCTGATATTTATGCTGACACTCCTGGAGCCTTGGTGAGCGTGAAGCAGCCTCATGTCCCCCTCCCTGGGCCACCTCACTGATGCTGGGCTGGATTGGTGCTTGGGGTTTTTGGTCCTTCTCCCCCTGCCATGAATCAGTAGGATGAGGCACTGACACAGAGAAGCTGTGGCTGCCCCATCCCTGGAAGTGCCCAAGGCCAGGTTGGACGGGGCTTGGAGCAACCTGGGATAGTGGAACTGGGTGATCTTTAAGGTCCCTTCCAACCCAACCCACTCTATATGATGTAAAATCCCGGGTACCTTGGAGCGCTGCACTGTGCTGCCTCCTGAGCTGCTCTTTGCCTCCTGAAAAGGGAAGGAGAAGAGAAATCAAAGTGAGAGCCTGGCCTGACACTGAGCTGTGCAGGAGGATTGGCACAGGCAGCCACTCTGCAGGACCCCGGGGCACACCAGCCCCTGTCACAGCGTAGTGACTGTCCCTGAACTCACTTGCCCAGAGGCCATGACATCTGTCAGGTCCTGGTGTGTGAGTTGCTGCCTGTGCTGTGGTGCTCTTCCCAAAGAGAGAAGGAAGAGAGGGAAGTAGAGAAAGAGGGAAAACCACGGACGTTTTGCAGAGAAGGAATGGAGCACCAAGGCAGTTGTGGAAGTGCCAGGGGCAGAGCAGCCTGTTCTCTTATCCAACAGGATCACAGCACAGCTCTGTGTTTGCCATGGCCAGGTACAGCAGAGCTGTTTTGTGGTGGCAGCAGCACCCACACATGGATCCACGTCACAGCATGGGCACTGCAGGGTAAGAACTGTCCCCTGTCCCTCATCATCTGCAGGCTCTGATCACTGTCCTGGGCTGCCCAGTGCCACCACCATGCACCCACATCCCTGGGGATAGCCAGGGCCTGTGGCAGGCAGAGAGGGGGGAGAGGACTTGCTGAGCTGCTGCAGGCAAGCCCCTGGCAAACCCCCTCTGTGACCTGCACTGACAAATCCGCACCTGTGGCTTATCCTACCAACAGCAGCTCTGCTCCCAGACGCTGCTCCTGCTCCTCCCAGACAACATCTACCCCCGGGCTGCAGAGGGATAATTAACTCCTCTTGCTGGGGGTGCACAGGGCTCCAGCAGGGCTGCCATATGTCCTTGCCTGGGCTTAGAGGGTGGTGCCCTGCCCCTTCCCCCGGGAGCCCCTCGCTCTCCCGGAGCTCCTGTGCTGTTCCCCCTCGGCAGATGTTTTGTTTCTGAGTTTCCCTGCCCTATTACCAGCCCCTCACGCTGCTGCTGCTGCTGTTGCTGCTGTGCAGGAAACGCCTCTGAGGCCCTGCAGGCTCAGGGGGTGTGGGGAGGGCAGAGGGTAAGGGCAGAACTGACCATGGGGTCTTGCAGCTTGTGGGAGGCAGATGCTGCTCCAGCACCAGGGGCAGAGAGACCCAAACGCTGAGGTGGCTCTACCTGTGCCCCGGGATTTCAGGGCAGGGCCTTGGTAAATGCTCTTTCATCTGCACCTGCAACAGCTCCTCTCTTCCCAAATCCCAACCCCCTGCTCCCCTCTCACCCTCCCCACGCCGACTGCACCTTGTGAGTGTTTCACCCGCCTTTGCACTGGTGGGAATTCTCCCTCCTTCCTTCAAACTGCCGGGGTCAAAGAGGCCATCACACTTCAGAAGGTGGAGCACTCAGGGCTGGCTCACCCTCTGCACTGCTTGTTGCCAGGGTTGGGGCACTGTCACCCCAGGACGTCACCCCAGGACGTCACCCCCCTGTCCTTGTCCTTCCCCTCGCTGCTGCTTGGCTCTGCCTGGCCAGTGCTGCCCCTGTCTGCCCCCGGGCTGATCCCCCACTCCCCGTTCCTCCCTCTCTGCCCTTCCCCGTCGTTCCTCCTCCGTATTTTTGGAAACAGTTTGTCCGAGAGAGGCACAGGAAACTCTCCCCTCACTGAGCTGCCTCCTCAGACGTTTCCCAGCTGCTCTCCCTGACTGAGGTCAGGGACGTGATTTTCCTCTCCCTCCCACGAGGCTGGGAGCAGGAGCCAAAGTCAACAGTGGGACACGGGCAGCGAGGAGGCTCCGGCCGTGTAAAACCAGTTGCATCCCCCGGCAGCGGCAGAACAACCGCGGGTGCTCTCCCGGGGCCGGGATTTCCAGGCTCAGCTGAGCCAGAGCTAAGGAAGACTCTGCCCCTCTGGAGCTGGGACACATCCGTTCCCAAGGCTGCAGCAATCCACCGCGGCTCGTCACTTCTCGGCAGCCTCCTGGCCCGGAGCAGGCTCTGCATCTCTTCCATATCTGATATATCTCCCCTCGGGGAAGGGCCGCATCCTGTCCCAGCAGGAGATGTTCTCGAGCCTTTATGTTTTTCCATCTCCAATCACCGCGGTCCTGAGCAGCTCGAATGCTCTCAATTGTGATCACGGAAAGCCATGGAAACACAAACAAACAGAGGCAACTCGAGATGAGAGCCGGGTGAGAGCCGCGGATGGACCCGAGCCTGGACGCTCAGCAAACAGCACCTTCTGCTGGAACATTCCTGTCCCCAGCTCTGCTGTCTGAGGAGCAGCGGCCGTGCCTTTGATCACCCCGAGGTGTCAGGCCAGGAGCACAGCTCCTGTACACAGCCCTCCCCTCCCTGAGAACCAAAACCGGGGCGCGATTCCCACACGAACCGCGGGATCTACGTACGTGGGTTGGGGGTGGGCTGGCGGCTCCCGCGGCCTGGAACATGGTTCCTTCCCCTCCTCCGTCTCTCTAGTCCTGAGCTTGAAGTCTGCGGGCCGATGTTCCCCTGGGGAGGTGTCTAAGACAGACTTCTTGCAACACCTGGAAGGAAATGTTGACAGCAGCGGGGTTGGTTTCGTCACCCCAAAGCCGGCGGCTCTGCAGGAGGTGGTGGGTGCTCGGCTTTCTCTGCAGGCTCCGAGCAGCTTCGTTGGTCTGGGAGGGAGCCAAGAGGTTCAGGCACACCAGGCTGGACCAGCAGACAGGAGATGCGAGTCTGGAATGCTGGGATAGGAAGCTGGAGAGTTTGGGACTGAGCACTCTGGTGTAGTGGAAGGTGTCCCTGCCCGTGGCAGGAGGGTGGAATGAGATGGGCTTTGAGGTTCCTTCCAACCCAAACCAGCCTGGGATTCTTTGATCTGGCGCCCTGAGCTCAGTAGCTCCAGTCCTCTAATCCCATACAAAGGTAATCCCATACAAAGATACTGGGCTGGGATGGGAGAGGACTGCTGGGAACATGAGCAGAAGGTGATGTGATGGCTTCTGCCCCAAACCCACACGAGGAGGCAGCTGCCAGGCCATGGCCAAGCCGAGGCAGCAAAACCAATGCCCCCTGTTTCACTAAAGCAGCCACTGAAGGACTGGTGTTGCTGGAGGAAGGACTGTGATTTTAGTCTAATTTTAGCCCAGAAAAGTCTCGCTGATCACAGCTCAGCAGAGCGAGTGATGGGGATTTTGTCTCTTCTCTGGGGAACCCACGTCACCTTCAGGCTGAGCCCTGTGAGCCGTGGCCCCAGAGGATGGGGCTGACAGGGACCAGCACAGAAAGAAAACCACCAGCACTGCAAATCACCCCTTTTGGTAAAAAAAAATAACTGAAAAGGCACTGACAGCTCCTCAGGGGTTTTCCCCCCGCCACACTTTACCTTCAAAACAAACACCCCTGGAAGATCAGCCCTGGTTTGCACACACAGGTTGTGGGGTTGTGCAAAGGGAGAGGCAGAGCAGGGAGGAGGAGGGTGAAGGTGCAGCTCTGCAATGATGGGGATGAGCTGGGGGATGGAAAACCAGCACCCTCCCTCCTGCCTGAGGCTGCTCTCATCTCCTGCTGAACCCCCTCGGCCTCATATTGTCACCTCAAAGACTTTCCCTGCTGCCCAAGGACCCCGAGAAAGCCCCGAGGGGGGAGGGCTGGGGGCAGGGGGTGTCTCCTCAATGCCCACCTCACTGGGACATTTGCAAACATGCCCTGGGTTTTTGGGGGCTCTCTGGCTGCCAAACATCCGACAGCTGGCTTGCAAAGCACCCAAAATTCGTGGCTGCTTTCAGAGCTGAGGGACCTTTGTGCCAGGTCCCCCAGGGGCTGCACAGCCCTCGTCGCAAACACTTTGCAGCTCATCTGAGGCACGGCTCTGTTTTACCCAGATCACTTCCCGTCCCTCTGCGGTTTGCTTGTTATTTCCTGCTCTCCCAGCTCGCTCACAGGCAGCTGCTGCCGAGCCCAGAGCCTGCTGGGGCCGGTGCCCAAACCCTCTGCCCCCATTCCCGGGGACAGGACCTTCCCTTCACGCCCCCGGGGTCTGGCAGGTGCCTCCAGCCCAGCTCAGACCAGAGGGGAACCTGAGGAACCCACAAAACCCGCTGTGCCCGCCCCACACACGCCTCTGACACAGATGCACAACCCTCCCCCTTCCCACCTGCCTTTCACCTTCGCCCCGACCTGTGACACAAATGTTTGTCCACCCGCTGCTCCCCTCCCTCTTCCCCCGCAGCTCATCTTCCCACCCTCTGCCCCTCGGTTTCCCCACTCCTTCCATCATCCCCCTCTTGCCCTTCCCCATAACCTGGCCTAGTGGAAGGTGTCCCTGCCCACGGCAGGGGGTTGGAACCAGATGAGCTTTGAGGTCCCTTCCCCAGCCCAAACCAGCTCTGTGATAAACACACGGTTTCTTCCACCTGCCGTTTGTTTCCTTGCTCCTCATTCCCCCAAACCCTGTTCCCTTCAGTTCCTCCCCACTTAGCCTACCCCTTGCCTTGATGTTCTCCATCCAGCCCTGTCCTCCACCCTCTCCACATCCCTCTGCCCTCCACACACGAACCCTCTCGTGCCCACGCTCTCCCAGATGCTGTTTGGGGACAGTCCCCCTCGGGCACAGGAGCTACTAAACCTCCTTCCTGCCCAAGGGCAGGAGGCAAGAGCAGAAATCTCCAAGGGGAAGGGTGTGCTGAGGCGATAAGGGAACCAGAACAAGCGAGAGACTGCAGCAGGGTTTCTAGGAGGCTCTCAGCTGCTGTCACCGCGCTTCCAAGGAGTGCAGGATGGGATTTGAGCCCAAGGCAGCCAACACCGGCCCGAGGAGGGGAAGAACGCCGTGGCACAGGCTTTGCTTAAAGACAAGCTGCCACACTGATGTTGCAGAGCCCTCCCAGTGGCTCGAGGCTGTGCTTTGAGGAGCACAGAGGGCACCTGTGACAAAGCCAGAAAGCCAAGGCCAGGGCTCCGGGGTGGAGGTCAGCACCGTAACTGCCTTCTCCAAACCTGCTCCAAACCTGCTCCAAACCTGCTCCAAACCTGCTCAGGGCAAGGTGAGAACCCCTTTGCCCTCCAGCCTCTGTTCTTTCTACCCCTCCTAGAAGGCACTGATGGCTGATGGGGACATTAAAACCTTTTTCCAGGGGACTTGGGCTCCTTCCATCTACCCAGGGAGATGGAGCAGCTCCTGCTGGGAGTGCTGATGGCCACAGCATGGCAGCCACAGGGAGGTGGATCTCGGTGTGGCACCGGGGCCAGCGGGATGCACTTGGTGCCTGACCTGCCAGTTCTGCTGCCCAGGTCACCACCAGCAGCTGCTGGTCCTGCTCTGGGGGCTTTCTGGGTGATCTCAGTGAGCTGGTGTTTGAGCCAGGACCTCGGGGCTGGAATTTGTCCAGCATCCAGAGGGCACACGTGCCTGCTGCCGTGCGGAGCAGCTGGAGCAGCGCTCGGCTGTCTTTCAGCTCCAAGCAGGGAACAGTTTGGAAGGGAGGAAGGCAACGTTCCTCCCAGAGGCCTCTCCATCACAGAGCTTTTCCCTAACAGCCCCCTCCCCATCCCCTCTCACCTCCCTGCCTGACCCTGGGGCGGATGGAGGGAGAGGGAACATCTGCTGTGGCCTCTCAAGGCAACTCCCCGATCACAACGTGCCTCCGAAGGATCGCGTTTCCCACGGCCAGGGAAGCCTCTCCCCTCTTCCCCTCTCCAGTGGGGTCACCCTGGCTGCCCCCACTGCCCACCCAGCTGCTCCCAGTGCCCCCAGTGCCAAGCCAGCAGCTCCCAGCGGGCCCCAGCCCGGCGCTGGCCGTGGCTCTCCGGCAGCCGCCGCGTTTCCGGCCCGGGGAAGCAGCGTGACTGCGGAGGGCCAGAGGCCCCTCTCTGCCATCTGCTTCCCATTACAGCCCTGGGAAGGGTGTGTTTCCTGCAGGGATCACTCCACCACGGCAGGGGCTTTCCCAAAGGCAAAGCCTGGCGTGGGGGGGGATCCGAGCCCCTTCCTCCTCCATCCCCCGAGGACACTGAGTATCCCCAGGGGCTCCACACCTTGGAGGGGCTGTCAGGGCTTTCCCCCAGGAAATGTGGGCAGTGGGGATGGATGTGGGGCTGGACGTGCCCGAGATCACGGGCAGGATTAGCGAAACCCACGAGCGCAGGGCAAGCACCGACCCCGCAGCTCCACGGCCAGCCCAGCCCCTCGTCCCTGTCAGCGGGACAGCGTGAGCAGGAGGTGAAGAGGAGATGGGAAAGCCTGTCTCCAGAGCCTGGGAATCACCCAGCTCGCTGCCCATCTGCCCCCTGTTTCTGCAGCCTTGGGGGTCTCGCGGTTGACCCACACACACCGTGAAACAAAAGCGTGTGAAGAGCCAGCACCAAACAGGAGAGCGCCAGAACCGGGCCCGGCAGTGCCAGGGAAGGGGCACAGTGGGATGATGGAGCCGGCCCAGCGGTCACGGCTCCGGGTTTAGCCGTGGAAGCCCTTCATTCCTCTCCAGGCCTTGGCTCCTGCATGGCTTTGAGCCAACCCACTTGACCTCAGCAGTATTTGGGACCCAGGGCAGGTCCCTGCTGGAGGACACCCAGGGGAGGAGCATCTGGACATTCTGGGAATACCAGTACCCTACTCATCCCATTCCTGGGGAGGTGGCCCTGTCCCTGCACCCCAGGGCCCAGCACACCCTTCCACCATCCCGCTCCTCTAATCCCCTTTCCAGCCACGTCCTGTGCCCGGGCTGCCTCTTGAAAGGCTGCCAGTGGGCAGGAAATCTGCAGCCCAAATGCTGAGGGCTGCTGACAAGGAACAGTTGTGGGGAGGAACAGGCCTGCCTTTGTCAGGGCAACAATGGGGGAGCCCGAGGGAAGCCCCTGCCCACCCGCCCCGCTCTCCCACCTTCACCCCTGCCTCGGCTGCTCTCCCCTGAGGAGGAGCTGGAAGGGCCAGGGCCAGGGGGACTGAGCTGGAAGATGGACTAGGAGGATGCTCCAGGGATTCACCGGCTTTCCAGAAGCAGAAACTGAGGCACAGGGATCGTGGCCACGTTTAATGGCATCCATTAAAAATCACGGTCTGAGGGGAGTGTGCGCTTCCTGGGAGCTCCTGTCTCTCTAGGGGCTCAGATACAGTAGAGAAACACTGCTGGGGAGGATGAGAAGAGCCTTTTCCAGGCAGAGACAAATCCTCAGTAGTGCAGGTTGAGAGGTCCAGGCAGGACATGAGGCAGAAGAAACCTTGGAAGCTCTGCAGAGTGGCACTGATGAGGGGCTGTACAAACCTGCTGCACACAAGCACAGGAGGCAAACAGCAGTCCACGCTCCTTCCCCTCCCCTTTTCAGCTGTTCCATTATCTCCTCCATAAACCACACTCCACCTGGAAACTTCCTCTCCTGGTTTCCCACGTAAGTGCACATCCATTTACCATTACACATTAAGCCCCCAGTTCTTCTTCCACCACATATTTGCCTCTCAGTGGGATTCACTGAGATAAATCACATTCCTTATCAGCCTTTCTTTCAGCAGGAGAAGCCAATCCCTTTCAACCCGTTCTCTGTCCCCACTTTCGATACTGGCAGGTGAGCTGACCTGGCCTCTCCACGCCGCGGGGGATCTCAGACCTCGGAATTCTGGGCACAAAACTCCCCTGAAAACATCTGGATCCAGGTGTCCTCCTTCCATTTTGCTCTCTTTTCCCTGTCCTCCCTCCTGTCTCCACCTGAAATCATCATTTCCTTGGGGCTCTGCCTCACGAGGCCCTGTTGTTTCACCAGTCATTTATCGTATCCGAGGAAGACACTGAGCCAACCTGACACGATCCGCGTTAAAACCACCCAGCATTTTATTCTGCTTCCCAACAGCATGTCTTTGATCACTCTTCCAAGACCTGTTCTAGAAACCAGCCTCTCCTCGTGCTCCGATTAATGGATCTGTAATTGCCTGTAATTTCCTCTTTCCTCAAACACAGACCCGTAAACGTTACTTTGGCCGATTCCCTCTCGTGGAATATCACCTGTTATCCACCACACCTTGCACTGGCATTTCCTATGGTGGAGTCCCCATCCCTGGAGGGATTTAGAAGCCCTGTGGATGTGGCACTGGGGACGTGCTGGGGGAACTGTTGGACTCGGCGATCTTGAAGGGCTTTTTCTTGATTTTGGGGGTGAGCCAACCCTGAGAGACCCCTCCCCCCAAGAGTTTTTGCTGTTTCACCACCTGCAGATGCAGCAAGAGCAAGAGTGAGCCCCGTTCCAGGCACCCCAAAACACAGCACAGCCCCTTTCCACGGTTCCTGCCTCCACACAACCCCTACAAGAGCTTCTGTTTTCTGTCCAAACACAGAGTGTGTAATTAAAAAAGCCACCAAAAATCGTAATTGCAGTTAAATCTCTCCAAAGTCCGTTCTTTGTGAGCTGCCCTATTTCCAGCCTTCCTCCCTTTTAGGATCCAATCTACCACACAGCCCAGTGTAGGACCTGGTGCTCTGAAATTCATGGCATGTGCTGGGAAAAGCAATCCCTGGAGAGGCACATCAGAGGGTGCTGAGGCACCTTTGTGCCTGAGAACCCCGAGCTGGCATATGGAGAGGGTTATGGGCACACCAGAGGAGCGAGAAATATGTCTAAAGTGTGCTTAACATTGATAGTGCAGTAATCCCTTCCCCCAGATTGAATGTTCTCCATCTCAGGGCTTTGGCTGACAGCGAGGTAAGCGCTGCAACCCACCCCAGATGGCTCGTAAAAATGACTTAACTGGGAAGGGAAAGGCAGAAGGGACCTATTGGGGGGAAAAAGCAGCTGCCTGGCAATGGCCAACAACCCTGCAAGTGCTGAGAGGGAGAGAAAAGGAACGTAAGAACTCCATCCCCACACGGGACCTGGGGGGGAATCAAAGCCTCACAGGACTGACCCGACAAAGGAAACCAGAAGAGGAACTCCCTTCCCTAACGAGAAGTCTCGTGGGATTTGTGTTGACCAAAAAAGGTCAGGAACCTAGTTTTGAGCTGCAAAAAAAAAGAAAAAAAGGAAGAAGATGCATCCAGTCCCTTTGCAAAGCCCAAGAGGTTGGTTCTGACAGGCCCCCACTTCGGAACCGGGAATTTGCTTCTCCCGTTTAGAAAGGACATCGGCACTGGGGCTGCCTCGGACTAAGCTTGGTCTCTTGCCCTGCAACTGTTTTGTAATCTACGTTAATAATTCTGCAGATGTGCTACTCGTGGCCCTAAATACACGAGGGCTCAGCTGAGGCACCAGATGTCTTCCCTGCGAGAGCCCTCACACGACGCCTTCGGTGGACAAAGCACAGTTTTCAAGGCTGAATTATCACGGGGGGTTTTTTTTCCGAAACTGATGGCCCCCCCCATGAACAAAAATCAGCAGAAAATTGCTCAGAAATGTGATCTACAAGGTAGCTTAGCCGGTTTCAAGTGATCCAAGGGGATT
Organism: Myiotriccus ornatus; assembly: GCA_036023395.1. Lineage (NCBI taxonomy): Eukaryota > Metazoa > Chordata > Aves > Passeriformes > Tyrannidae > Myiotriccus > Myiotriccus ornatus. The sequence continues at coordinate 1,161,195 of JAYRBT010000081.1, read as the reverse complement.
AGGGCTCAAACCACGATAGTTACAGCACCGAACTGGGCTTGATTCCCAACTCTGCTGCTAAATTTTTGGGTGGCAGTGGACAATTAATTTCATTTTTTCTATTCCCATTTCTCTCCCCCACACCCTCCCCAGTGAAAACAGAGCTGCTCTCCTTTGTGAAGCCCTGGGAGTTCCCTGGCTGTTAAGGGTTATGTCAGAGCTCGGGGCATTTGTGTTGTTATTAAATCTCACAGTCATGCAACAGCCTCCCCAGGGAAGTGATGAAAGACCTGTCGCTGGAAAGGTTTAAATCCGGGCTGGATGAGGCGGTAGGAGACACACCATCGGGAATTAGCAGGCATTAACGAAGGGGGGAGAAGGGAGTCGGGATCTAACAGGTTTTTCTTCCATCTCTGCTCTTTCTGATCAGCTTAATAAAATGGATCTGTCCAGCCCCCCTCCGGCATGTACTGCAGCACACAACAAAGAGGGAATTACAGCCCGAACGGGGAGGGGGAGCCCCGAAATTTGCACCCCCAGCCACCCCTTGCAGCGGATCCAGCCAGCACAGGCCCGTGCTCGATCCGGAGGGACCAGCCCCTCGCCCCCCAGGCTCACACCGGGCACGGGGGGCTCCCCCCCCCTCCCACAGCATCGCCCCCTAACAGGCTCCCCTTTGCCCCCCCCCGACCCCGACCCAGAACAGCCCCCGCTTGGGACCCCCCCCACCAAACCTTCCTCCCGCGACCACCTCGGCCGAGCCTCCTCCCAAAGCAGAAAGTTCCCGGTGCGCCCGGATGGTTCCTCCTCCCGGGGGGCTGCCCGGGGGGCGAGGGGAGGGGGATGAACCCCCCATCTCCCGGCTGGCTCCAGCGGTGCCGCTTCCCGGGGTTCTCTCGCTGCCTTTGCATCCCTCCTTCCTCTCCATCCCTTTCTCCCCGGCCTCCCGCCCATCGCTCGTATCCCCCCCTGCCCCCGCCGGCTCTCCCACTCCCCGAGTCCCCCGCGGTGGGCAGCAACCCCGGGGATGGATGGAAGGATGGATGGATGGATGAATGAACCCCCCACATTTCCAAGGACCATCACTGTCTCTCCCGCCGCCCCCCCCCCATCCCGTTGTTCTCCCGCAGCCCGGGCTCACCGTATGCCTCGGGGGGATGCCGAGCAGGGACTCAGGGAGGGTCCGGTGCCGGGGGGGGCTCTGGCCGCCCCTCTCCCGCCGCAGGGGCCGGGGCTGTGGGAGCGGGAGCCGCTTCCTGCGCTCCCACCGCCGCCTCGCAGCCCTTTTTATCGCGGGGCCGCGCCAGCGATTGGCTCCCGGCGCCGAACCGTCTTCCAGCCGCTCGCTCCTTTGTGTGCGCAGCCAGCCTCTCACCCCAAACCTTCCCCAGCCCCTCTCCTCCTCCCAGCTCCCTCTGCCCCGACCCCCCCGCAGCCCCTCCCCGCCTCAGCGCTGCCGACCCCACGAGGGTCTCTTCCCGCTTTTCGGCAGAGTGGGGGTAATTACCACACCCCCCCCCCACGCCACGTAGTAATTAGCTTTTCCATCCTCTCCTCCTCCCTCCAGATTGGCTTCGCTCCAGACTTTGGACACGGCCTCGGGCTCACCCACCCACTCATGGAAGGTTTCTCCCAAGCATCCCAAAGGATCCGTCCCTCCAGGGTCGGTGAAAGCCGAATTTATCCCCCCCCCCCCAACACAGACACCCCCCTCAACAAACTGTTTGCAGAGGAGGAATCTTATCAGGCAGCTGCAGAAAAGGGGAATCCCGTTGCTCCCCATTTCTCACCTCTGCTGGGCCGTGATGGCTCCAGAAATCCAGGTTTTATTCCACGGAGGGCTGGTGAGCCGGCCGTGGGATCGGGGCTGTGGGAGGCGGATCTGCCAGGGCAGGGGCTCACGGGGAGAGCAAAAGCACTGCCCGGACCCCGAAGGCGCCTTCCCCTGGGGTTTGGAGGGCTGGGATTTCCCCGGGAACGAGGCAAAACATCGGGAATAAATAGGTTAAATATTAATATTTAAATCCTGGAGGGAACTCAGAGGTGGTTTCACGGAGGCCAAGGAAGCCGGGATGGACCTGAGGCAGCGAGAACCTGTAGCCCTGAGGGCTTCACCTTAAACCTCCCACACCCCTTCGGAGGGGGATCCAAGAAGGAAAACACGCAGTGGAGAGGTGGGAACAGCTTTGATAATGATGATGCAGGAGCAAATATTCCCGTTTGGCTCCCGAACACAGGGTGGAAAGAGCCAAACGCCGGCGGGAGGCGGCCCAAAGTCTGAGCCCAGAGGCAGAGCCGGGTGCTCTGTGTGCACTTTGCCTGCAGCTCCCTGTACAGAAAAGCACAGCTGAGGAATTTATGGCAGTGTTTACTGGACAAGGAGACAGCAGCGATATGATTTAGCAGCTCTGTCACTCTGCATTGCCCAAATAGCACCTGTGCTGAAGAGGGTCCCCGTCACCGAGAGCAAATAAAGGAGGAATTCCACTCCACAGTAAAATCGGCTGTTGCCGAGCAGATCCAGGCCCAGATGGTCACACAGAGCAGGCAGCGGAGACCAGAGGGCTGCAAAGTGGGGTCTGTCGGGACGTGGGGAGGAGAAGGGTGTCCAAGAGGTCTCCTTGTGTCCCAAAATAAGGGCAGGTGGGTGGGAAGGGGACGAGCACGGCACCCACGGGCTGCCCCGGGCTCTGGGCACGGACACCGGGAAAGGATCCCGCCTGCAGGCCGGGTGGGACTCCCTGAGCCTTGGGATGGGGGCTGGGGGAGGACGGGGCTGGGGGCTCATCCTGGCACCCGCTGAGGGGGTGCTGAGCTGGGGCCTGAGCCCACGGCCCGAGGGGGCTCCCCAGCACCGGGGTCCTTGTGCGGACAGAGACACTGCAGGTCCCACCTGGCATGTGCGGGGGCACACGCGTGTCACACACACACGTGACCGCACACCTGTGCACACACGCACATACACACACATGTTCGCACACACACGCATGTTCACGCACACACACGCACACTCACACCCACGCAGTGGGCCATGCCGGGGCACACACCCGGTCCCGTGCAGGTCCGGGGTCCCACCCCGAGCCCACCCGGGGGGTCCGGCGGGGCGCTGGGACCCAGCGGCGTCCCCGTTGCCATGGAAACCCGGCGGGGAAATGCGGAAACCGCCCCCGCTGCCGGGCGCGGGGGCCACGGGAAGGAGCAGGGGGGGCGCCGGAGGGTGCGAGGAGGGATCGGGGATCGGGATCGGGATCGGCCCAGGGACCCCCGGCCCAGCCCGGCGCCCCCCGGGGCGCTCAGCCCTCCAGGCCCGCAGGGGGCGCTGCCCGCGCCGGCCGCCCCCGGGCCGCTCTATCCGCCAGCCCGCAGTGTCGGCGGCACAAGATGGCGGAGGAGAGCGGCCTCTGCAGCTTCGTGTTCAAGAAGCGCGGCCGGGCCGCGGGCAGGGGCCGGCGGAAACGGCCCGGCAGCGACCGGGAGCGGGGTGAGGGCTGGGGGCACCCCGGGGGCGCGGGGGGCCGGGCCGGGCAGGGCCGGTGCGCTGGGGAGGCGAGGCAGGGCCTGGTGCCGCCCCCAGCGCTGCCCACACGGAGGGGCCCGGCCGCCCTCCTCAGCCTGTGTCCGTGTGGTACGGGGGGAGAAGGACCCCTGGAGCTGTGCCAGGGCAGGGTCAGGGTGGATCTCAGGGAAAGGTCCTTCCCCCAGAGGGTGGTTGGCACTGAACA
>JAYRBT010000081.1:1139617-1153173 GCA_036023395.1 Myiotriccus ornatus | reverse complement strand
AGCAGTGATGAGGAGGACATGCCTTTCAAATGCTTCATCTGCAGAGGTTCCTTCAAGAACCCCGTGGTCACCAAGTGAGTGGTGGTTTGGTGTGAGGAGCCACGTGTCTGTGGATTCAGCTCCACGAGTCATTTACTGTTGAGGCAAACACTGCCCGCAGGCTGGGGGTGGAACCTGCTTATTTGTCTGCCATGGCTTTCTGGTGGGTGGGGAAGTCCTCTGAGAACCAGGGAGCCTCAGCTGCATCTGGAGCATCCCCTTGCAAGGAATCTCAAGTCCCTGTTCAGGCACTTCTTAGATTTTCACAGATGCTGACTCATAGTTTTTCCTCTCAGCCTTAGGATTTTGTCATGCCTTCATTCTTCCTGGAAGGGGAGAGAAATGGGGGCATGGGGAAGCCAAGAGCTTGGTGAGGAGGAGGAGGAGGCTGAGGGCAGCCCTCTCCCACACTGCTGGCTGTCCGGGTGCCTGTGTCAGAACAGGTCACTGGTGGCTCTGTGCCTGCAGCTCCCTTTTGCCTCCCCTGGGGACCAGCAGTCTAATTTCTGCCTCCAGGCCAGGGTGACTGTGTGGTGGCTTGCAGCAAGCCCTGTCTCCCTCCAGGTGCAGGCACTACTTCTGTGAGAGCTGTGCCCTCCAGCACTACCGCAAGTCCCAGCGCTGCTACGTCTGTGACAAGCAAACCAACGGGGTCTTCAACCCAGCAAAAGGTAACACACACCTGGGAGGGAGAGAGACCTCCCCGAGCAGCAAAGGGATCTTCTTGGTGCTGGGCCTGGCCCTGGAGCTCAGAGCTCTTGGCTGCCAGCAGAGCTTTGTTAGTGCCAGGAGATATTAAATCATGGCCTGGGAGGCTCAGGAATTCAGGGAGTCAGTTCTGCAGAGGGAAGGGGGTGTGCCAGGGGAGCAGCTTGTCCCATCAGTAATGCAGTGATGGACTAACAGCTCATGCCTGGACTCGGCCAGCACTGGGTACCTCTGAGCTGAGCCCCTGCAGGCAAGGGATCTTCATTAACTGCCCTGCTTCTGGGTGTTCACAGGACCTGTGGGACAGCCCCTGCACATGTCACCTCATCCTGCCTGTTCCTGTTTTTCAGAGCTCATGGCAAAACTGGAAAAACACAAAGGGGAGGAAGAGGAGGAGCAGCAGTCGGACCACGGCGAGGATCTGCAGTAGCAGAGCAGCCTGTTTTGTATATAATTGAATAAAGCTTTTGTAGGAGAAAAAAAAAAAAAACACCATCACAGCTGGAGCCAGGGGTTGTGTATCCAACCAGCAGCTACTGGAACAGTGTCCACCTGTGCTGGACCTCTTGTTCACTGCTCTGGCAGAACAGGTAAGGTCAGACTCAGAGCTGTGGCTGAGTAGGGCTGTTTGCTACCCCCAGGACCCCAGTGCACCCAGGGAAGGAGATGCTGAAATCTCTCACTGCTTCTGGCCAAGGGGCTGCTCTTCACTCCTAATTCTGCACTGATCCTGCTGCTGTGTAAGCATAAGACTACCCAAATTAATTTAAGCCCATAATCTCCGAGCATGGAGCAAAGCTGCAAACAGGGACAGGGAGGAGAAATATGAGCTGGCATTAAGTTCATCCTTCACCCTAAAAATGCCAACTCAGGGGAAAACAGGCTGCAGCACTGCAGGTATTGGGGATTTATGCCCTCCTGTCCTGGTTACTAGAGCTCAAGAGGGATGGAACTTCAGTGGGCAACACACCTCTTGAATCAGCCCTGTTTGTGAGAAAACCCAGCCCCAACCATCATTCACTGAGCCCCAAAGGTTTCCTGGCAAGTGATGCTGTGCTTTTTCTTGCTTTAAGTAGCAGGGCTTCAGTCCTGATAAGGATTTCTGCAAACTGCGGATTTCATAGCAAACCAAGAAATGAAGATCCACTTACCCTAACAAGATTAAATCAGGAGACAAACCTGATCCTGGGGAGGAAACTGGGCCTGACCTTACAAACACCCCTGTGCTGGGAGAAGGGTTTCACTGAAGGGTTCAGAAAAGAGCAAGTGCAGGTGTTTGCAGCTTCTTGATTTCGCTGAAATATGTCTCTGAAACATGAAGGCAGCTGCAGTGAACTGGTGACCTGCATGGAGATAAGAGCAAGTGTACACAGCCAGCCTGTGTCACCCTCTGATTCACTCCCATCATCCTGCAGACTTAAAAAAAAACCAACTTCAGAAATGTTTTATTTGTTTTGGCAAAAAACTAGAGTAACAAACTTTTATCTGGGTTCAAGTACAGTTTATAAACACAAGAAGGACCTGTTGCCAGCACCACTACTCCCATCAACGGCACCTCCACAGGGATTCTCAGTGCTGCAGTGAAGAGCAGACAACCTCCAGCACCAGTGGTCCTTGGAAAAGTCAAACTAAAAGCCTTAAATACACCTCCAAAAAAAGCCCCCAAATGCTGTGGAATGGGGGAGAGCTGCCACAGCAGCAGGGCAGAGTCACAGCCAGGAATCACAGGGAGCCACGTGAGCAGCTCTGACCTGTTAGTCAGTCAGGGAAGGCAGAAGAGCAATGGCAATGGGAGGGTGAAGTTCAGTGCTGTACAGGACTCATCAGCAAGAGGATTTAGCAGGAAAATCAACTTACTTTTCCTCTCTGCCAGGGTAAATCACTGAGAACAAGCTGGTAAGAGTGCTGTGAAACCAGCCCAGATAGCATGAGGTTCAACTGGATGGGGATAAAACAGCTGGTTCATGGTACAGGCTCTGCTGACACAGCTGGAAGAGCACGCTGGAAGGTCCTGTCTGACCTGGAGTTCAGAGTGCTCAGCATCCAGGGAGGAGTCTTCAAAAGCCCTCTCCAGAACTGGCAGAGCCCAGTGCTGCAGAGGAATTCCCAATGCAGCAAGAGTGCCTGGAATGGCACCGGCTTGTCTTTGATCTCTCATTTTCCATCACAAAGCAGTAACTAAGAACATAATCCCTTTGTGCCCCCATCAAAACTTGTCCTGTGACAACACTGTAACAGGAGTCTGACTAGTTCTAAGAGAATGCCCAAAACTAAGAGCTGCCCACCTCCCCTCAACTCTAAGGCACCCTTAAAAGAGAAAGAACCACAGAGGGTAGGGACATGCAGCCTCAACTGTGGTAAGAGGAAGCCAGTGACTTTTAGAAACACATAAATACACAAACTCAACCCCCTCAAGTGATCTACCAGTGCTCAGCCACAAGGGTGGGGGCTCTGGGCACTGCACCATCTGGAATACTCCACAGTTCCTTGGGTTGATCCTTTCCCAGCTCAGGTCTGTCCATGTTTCCAGGCTACTTCTTAAGTAAACAGGCAGCTGAAGTTCCTTCCCAAGGACCTGTAAACTCTTCTGTGTGTAACATTCATCAGCCTTTATGAGCAGGACCAATAAATACAGTGTCCAGAGAGCTCCTCCAGAACTCAAGTGTCGTCCCTGTTTTTCTAGAACTCCCAGTCATCCACATCCAGCTGCTCCAGATTTGACACCAACCCAAAGATGCCACTGGGATCCTGGGGCTGTGTCCCTTCCAAGTTGGTGATGGGGGTGACGGGGCGCAGAAGTTCGGGGAGTGCTTCGGACGCGCGGCGCTTGATCTGCACAGAGCGGAGAGAACCCCCCTGCTCAGGTGCTGCTGCTCCCCGGGCAGCAACACCCGCCAGGAAACGCACCCCTCGCTCGTCTGGTCCGGTGAAGGACCAGCTTAGAACTGCCCATGCCCCAGAACTCAACAGCCTGTGAGTGAAGAGCTGCCGTGGCACGTGGGACAGGCAGATGGACAAGCCCTGTTAGGCAAGAGACGCACCCCGGAGGACGAGGGATCACCAGTCTGCACTGCAGCCACCAACCTGAGTCCTTCAGACCACAGAGAGTTCAGCAACTCAACAGGCCCACCCTCGGGTTCAGTGACACAGCAACACAACTGCAGATAAATTAGTTCCTTACCTGCTTGAAAAAGGGGTGACTGAGCAGAGTGCCTGCGCTTGGCCTGCGGAAGGGAGGGACAATCAAGTAAGCACACAAGAAAACGGGGCAGTCTTTGAGGTCAGGGAGTAGAAGAAAGAACAGAGCAGTCCTTCCTGCCTCTCCCGTTTCTGTTGGGTATCTCTCTTTTGGCACTAGTAGCAGTTATTAAGTATTTAATATCACATAATGGTTTATGTGAGGTGAGTTCAACCTTCTAACCTTCCAGTTACCTACTTGCTCCCTCCAACATCTGGCCAAGGACAGTTTCTGAGCAGTGGGACATGCCAGAGAAGTCTGTCATGGCTGCAAATCACCCTGCTCTCACTACAGAGGAAAATGCAGCTCTTAAACCCTTCCCATCATTATTCTCTGCTGGCTGAAGAGCAGAGTGATGGGAACTGGGTCAAAATGGGGGCCAGAAATTCGAGTTGTTCAGTCTGTTTTCTTGATGTGCAGCACCATTCTACTCCCCAAAGAAAAGTGTCAAGGAATCCTTCAGGCTCTCTCCTAGAAAGTGCTCCAAGTGTTAACACTGCTCTCTTTTACACACTCAGTGGATGGAGCACATCGTCCCTCCACCACACTTTGGGAAAGAACACTCTGAACTTTGCTGACTCCCACAGCTCAAGCAGGTGTGAAGAGCAGCTTTCACCTGGCTTTACCTGAAGTCAGGGTTCCTCTGGAGGCACTGCTCCACGAAGTTATGGAAGTAGGTGGAGAAGGTGCGCAGATAGGGGTGCAGGGCTGGCTCTCCGTTGGCCGCTCGAGCGTTGCCGATGGCCGTGCTCTCGCCCATCCCGTAATTAGCGCTGGAACGGGAGGTCTTCATAGTCAGCTCGTCAGCAGGAATTGTGGTGGTGTCCAGCAGGCAGGGAACGGTTCCATTCAGCTTTTCCAAGAGCATCTGGAAGAGCAGGGCACAAGCAACCATCAGACGCCCAGGAAGCGACACAGCTGAGTCTCCCCACTCCCACAGCCCAGCCAGGCACTTCTACGTGCCAGGATACAGGATGAGAAAGGAGCAGCTGCCAAACCAAACCTTACCTGAGTGGAAGGCATGTCTTTGAATGGGACATGGCCATTTGCCAGCTCACAGGCCGTTATCCCCACGCTGTAAATGTCAGATTTTGCATCGTAACCCTGGAGGTTCTGCGTGAAAAGGGGAAAAGAAAAATTAGCCCTGGGGACTTGACTGGGCAGTCCCCGTGATTTGATGTGCGAGTCAGCAAACCCAGATGATGAGAGTACAGTACAGCCCACAGACAGACTGGTGTGCTGTGGTGGGGTGTTTGGGATTGTTAAGGCACACAGTTAAAGGGCAACATTTGTGCAACTGCAACCAGCCAGCCAGTAGGGTTGGCATCTGCCTTGGGGTAACTGGCTCCTGATGTGACACTTTGCTTATGAGACAATCTGTAGAGGTACCTAAATTAAACTATTTAATCAAACAGGTAAATTTGTCAGAGTTTCCTCGCACCCACCCCAAATCTGTTTCCTCTAGTCTCTACCCTTCCTTTTCCTTGCATTTAAACACCTCCTTTCTGTTCAGCAACTTCCCCTTCAGACAGGAAGACAAGTTTCCCCTTGCCAGGGGGTCACTTGTTTTGAGGTAAAAAGGACAGAGCTCATCACAAGAAAAAGTGACTCTGTAGGTTTTGTCATGTCCCCCCCTTCCCCCTGAAGATGCCCTAAGAACTCAGATTACACAAGCAGGATTTTTAAACACACCTGCTGCAAGACCTCAGGACTGAGCCAAGGCAGCACTTTGATGCTGTATTTGGGGAAGTCATGAACAACTTTGAGTCGCTGCCCGTGGTTGATCATACTCAGGTTACTCCTCAGGCCAGACAGGTACACCTTCCCATCCACAGAGATCAGGATGTGGCTGGCTTTAACACTCCTGGGAAAAGAAGGGAAAAACAGTCAGGTTCCCTGCCTTTATTCACTGGGCAGCTCAGTGCACAGGACAACAGCTGATCAGCCTCCTCCCAGGACACTGAGACTCCTAAACAACCATCTGGGACCACTTCTACAAACATTAACGGGACTCTCTTCACCCCCTCTGCACGTTCCCAAAGAATGTTTCTGTGGCAGGCAGAAATGCAGGACTAAAGCTTATGGACTGTGATTTCAGGGTAAGTCTGTTCCACAGTGACACTTTCTTGCAGCTTGGTAAGGCCAGTGATATCATCTCCCATGAGCATCAAACTGATCTGCTCCAACAGCAAAGTAATACAAAGCTTAATGTGTTCAGTGTCTCCTGAATCATCCTCTCTGCTCTACTCTGAGCAGTGTTTCCAAGAACTTCCAAAAGAAGGGAAATGGATCCATTTATTCTTTTTAATACCTGTGTACATAGCCCATGTGGTGGATGTAGTCAAGTGCTTTCAGTACACCTTGGAGGATATATGCAATGGCCAGTTCACTCATCCCATCCATAAAATGGGTACAGATTAAATCTTTTGCAGAGCCTACAAAGAAACAAAACACCACCCGTCAGAACAAAAGCCCCAAGGATCCCTCCCCTCTTCCATTTCTTTTCATTTCATTTTCACCTACCATAGGCCATGAAAGATGTCACAACCCACAGCTCGTTGTCAGCGATGAAAGTTGCTTTGTATGGCACGATGTTCGGGTGGTTGAAGAGCTTGGAAACATGAAGTTCCCCCTAAAATAATAATAAAAGATGTTTTGATTAGGTTTAGTACATGCAGAAACATGACTGCAATAGTGATAAACACAGCTCGGGCTGTCTCTGTCCTCTCCTCAGCTTGGAGTTACCTGCAGGAAGGTGACCATCTCGTTGGTGCAGGCTTCCAGGTTCACCCTCCTGACGGTGACATACTCTCCCGTGGGTTTGTACCTGGCCAGGTTCACAACCATCAGGTCTTCAAAGCCTCTGCCTGAAAGGAAAGGCATTAAAGCTTCAGCAGCAGTGCTGGAACCACACCCTTCTGCAGAACTACTCCAGCCCTTGACCCTTCAACCACCTTTACACTCATTTACCAAAGCTATTTTTGGCCTCGTGAAAAAGAGTAATCGTTCCACCAGATACCACTTTCCTTGGCAGGCACCCCACTGAGAGGAATCCTCCTAGCCAGTAATATTATCCTGTCCTTCAAAGTCAAGACTGAGGTAGGAATAAAGTGATTAAGACCACCAAGGACAGGTTTCAGGCTGTTTTTGCTGACTGAACTGCACCCCCAGTATCACTAACCCACCTCCCAGTTGGAAAACCTTTAGGACTGGTTTTTAACCAGTCTCGTTTTTTATTCAAGTGAGTTCAAAAATCAAAGATGACAGACACCTAATGTCAAAAATAAGCAATCAATCGAGAAAAGGCCAACAATCTGTCCAAGTTGTTTTTACCTATGATAGTGAGCAACTCGTAGCAGCTGCTGTCTGGCAGGAAGTTGTTCATGGTGTCCCTTTTAGGGGAAGGAGCTATCGACTCGGAGCTCGCCTCATTGGTCTGGGGGCAAAAAAAAAGGAACTCAGGTCAAAAGAAAGAAAGATCGATCACCTGCTGGAAAAGTCATCTGTGCCTTTTATTACCACACACCTCAAAACAGTGGCAGTACTGAATGCAGAAGAGGATTTAATTGCTGTTATAATACTCTTTAATAGTCATTTATCAATTGGAATTCAGGAGATGCCTCATTTCAGAAGATCCAGACAGCTGTGTCACAAAACAAGTAACAGGTCGGTTGTTAATCCCTGTAAGCCAGAATTTATTCTGGGATATTTGGATAAAGCCAATTATTATTTTCCAGAAGAGCCTGAGTGCTGCTTTAAGGTATAACTGCCTTTTTTTTCCCAACAATTACAAGCTGCTGTGCCACCATCCTGTTGCCTGAGCAAGAGCCAAAGGGAAGCTCGTTCCCAGCACTTCCCTTCACTGTGGCAGTTCCTGGTGGATGCTGGAGCTCCTGGTTTTCACCTGGGATAAGCCCAGCACAGCTGAAGCTGCTTGAATGGCACAAGGGATGAAGAAAATCAGACACGTGTGGAAAGAGAAGCTCCAAATGAAAGCAAAAACTGCAAAGCATTTAGTGCTTACAGACAAAAAAAAAAAAGTTTGGAGGGGGGGAAAGGGATAAAAAAAGCCCCCCTACCACATGGAAAGCAGCATTCCTGTCAGCTTTCCCTCACTCCATCTGACATAAAGCTTTCTGCCTCATTTACATACACATAAATCTTCCCAAGCAGGATTTTGCAGATGATAAACTCCCGACATTCTTACAAAGTTCCTTCATGCCTTCCAACTCCCTCAATTTCCAAAGTCCCCAGGAATGCATTCAAATGGGGATTAGAATTTATGTGGTGCCTAAAAAAATCGTATTTAGTTATCTCCAATTTCCAGCACATTAACTCCTCCTGACATTTGGAACGGCAGCTCAATTTTTCCACCTCATTCTTCATCAACTGCAAATGCCCTTTATCAGACCTTTCCTCGTGCTACATGAAGCAGAAAAGGTTTGTGCCTTTTCCCGGTGCCACAGCAAACTCCCTTTTTTTTATTTCCACCACTGAAAGATGGAAACAACACAGTGACAGCTGGAAAACAAGGAACTGGCTGTTCTACCTAACAAGGGGTAAATGCAAAGAGCACAGACAGCAATTTGCTGCAAATTCCCTCTGGGTCCCCGAGTGTAGTTTGGGGCTGAACTAGAGTCACACTTGCCAGGTTCCATCTCTTCAACTGGCTATGAACAGCACACTGCCTACATTGAAAATACTTTTCCAGGAAGGGAAAAGGCAAAAATTAAGATTTGTGACCAGTGCTAGGGTATAATTTCAGCTCAAACAACTCACTCCTGTCTCAGCACCAGCACTCCCAAATCCTTTCTCCTAGCCCTAAGACCACAGTGCTGCCCCTTGGCTCAGAACAGGCAGCAACTTCCCACCCAGGATTTCAAACTGCTGCTAAAGAGGCTTGTCACTTCTGATCTCAACTGTTATCATTCATGACTCCTTGCAGCAATTTCGCACAGTCCTGTCAACAGCAAGACTGCCAGGAGAGGCACACAGGCAGATGGAAAGCTCTGAAGCAAGAAAAGGCACCACCAAGGAGATGGAAGCAGGAGGCTGTTGGAAGCAGTTATGGAGCGGTGACAGCGGGTGAGACACAGAGCGACATGTAAGTGGTTTGCTGTATTAAAGTCCACTCCAGGTAGAGCATAAGCCAACAAAACAGATGCAAAGAATTAAAGAAATTGAATCTTATTAATGGTGCAGGCTGTACAGTCATGGGAAAACGCTGTAAATTCTCTTTTTAAGTCTTCCAGTAGGAGGTCTTCACTCACCTCTCCTCGTGTTAGCAGTGACCAACAACAGAGTTAATGCAAAAGGAGCTCTACCAGAAACTTAATCCACACCATACAAGAGTTTTAAAAACAAAAGGAAGTTAAACTGAAATGTCATTTATGAGATACTGCACAAAGCTCCTCGGTGGTTTCACACGGGATAACTTTTGGTGTATGGTCAAAGGCAAAAGCAGCTGCAAAATGAAGCAGCTTCATGGCACGGCGTTCATTCAGAGCTGGCTTTTACAGCTCCTGGAGCTGACCTGAATTTGAGAGAGATTCAAAGGAAATCAATCTTTGGAAGGCAACCCCTGGTATAAATGCCACAGCACAATCTCTGTGTTATGTGATGCTTGCAAGGACCTGCATTTGCCAAATGGCATTTCCCTGAGTTAGGAAGAGGGAACATCAGGGTTGTTCCGCTGCCTTCCTCTCCACCTCCTCATTCCCTCGCTCACTGTCAGCACAAGCAACAAAAAATTATTTGCTTTTTTCTACAGCCCTGCTGGGGAAAAAAACAAACAAACAAAAAAAAGGTTTTTATTTAGATATAAAATTCAAAATGAGAATCAGCACAAGTGTCCAAACCCCAAGTGAACACTTTAACAAAACCAAAACAGATGCTAATCTCAACTTGCTTCCAGCCCAGCATATGTGTAACACTCAGCCATTTAAAAAAGGTGTGAATTCACTCAATTTTATACAGAGCATCCAAAATACATCTCCTATTTTCAGCTTTGTTTGTGCCACTAAATTACAGGCACTGGCACAAAAATGGATTATAAGAAGCTTGAACTAACACAGTTCTAATCAAACCACACTTAATTCATGTTTGTAATTAACTTCAACTAGAGCAACACCTGCACACGGAGATGTTTTGGTGTGGTGTGGGGAGGCGGGGAATCATTTAGACAAAAATACTGCTTTGTAAGTGGTGCTATTTTATGTGCTCATGATGAGCCAAAGAGTGATCAGGGCCTGGAGAACAAACACCACCAGGGTGAAGCTTTCCACTGCCACATTTTTGTGGTTGTGCACTTTTGAACACCCCGTGTCTGGGAGTGATTTTACTTTTTGGGAGGCAAATCAGGCATGGAATTGTCCCTGAAAATGACCACCAAACTAACCCCTTCCTTCATTCTCTGAAGAATCAGATCTAAATCACCTCAAAAAGAGACCCTTGAGGGGCTGGGGGGAGAGAGGGGATGACGACACAAATTCAAATCCAAGTTCCAATTTTTTGGCTTATCACAGAGAGCTTGAAAAACCACACACCAAAATCTCCACTCCAGGGTGAAACCTGTGTCCACACTCGTAGAGCTAAATACAGAGATGAGATATATAACTAAGATAAAAAGAAAATAAAACAAAACAAATCAAACTTCCACAAGGAATAATCTCCATGCAATGAACCACAGCACCACAGCCTGCACAAGTCACTTACTTTTCTCCGAGAGTCACCCGGAGGCTGCTCTGGAGTAAAGAAATTAATTGTTCACCATGTTGTGTTCAGCACATACCCATCAAAATATAGCTGGAAAACTCAGTAAACAACCCTCCACGACACTTGCTGATACCAAACAGACACAGTTCTTTTGTTTTATACACAGACACTTAATTTACATGTAGAATTTCAACACACGTATGGGAATTAGAGAGGTTCAAACAGTGCTACTGGTCATCTATTTGACAGAAATGTCACAGTTTTTATTTAATTATAGCCCTAAATATCCCTCTGCCACGTCTCTGCTCATGGCAGGGGGGTGGACTACACGATCTTTAAAGGTCTCTTCCAACCTAAACTCCTTATGATTTTAAACACGTTCCAAGATGACACTTAAATACAGAAGAAACTATCGAAAATTATTCCAAGTAATAAAAATTCTTCCACTCCTCCTAAAAGCTCAAGGTCTAGACATATTTCCTATGCTGATTTTTTTCCATGCCATTGATCAGGAGTTCTGCCTCCTAGCAGTTTTGGGTTTTATGCACAAGGCAGAGCACAAACCCATCAGCTCTCTCTGCAGGCACACTGGGGAGCCATCAGCAGTTTCAAAATCCACTTTTACTCAGAAAATCATAATTAACTTTCCCAAACCCCAAATCCACCGTTTGATTAAGGAAAAAAAAAAAAAAATGGTTATGCTAAGAAATAGAGACTAAAAATAGCCCAGTCATCAACATGGAACTGATTTCCAAAGGGCACCTCCACATTAAATTTCTGTGCTTAGCCAGCTTGAACAACCAGACCTGGTGCTACAACCAGCTCTAATCACCTGTTTTAGTGTTAAGACACATCTTTGCTACCAAATGAACACACCTTGCAGCTAAAATAAAACATTTCATCTAAGGAGAGTAGAAAACTTACCCCCAAACAGCTCGAACTCTCTTAAACCCTCAACAATGAACTTCTCAGACACCCACCGCTGAAAGAGAGAAAAATCCTCCACATCACCAGTTATTCCATCTGCAGACAAGTTTCTTTTCCCCCTTCCCCACCAAAAAAAACCAAACCCACAAGAGAATCAGTTACTGCCAACCAACATGCACTTAAAATGCAATAAAATTAATGCCATTTTAATAATTCAGACAAGTTCAACAGGGTGATATCTCAGAGGATTTAAATATCTCGGTTATACGTCTACTGATTGAATGCAAAATTAGAACAGAAAGAAAAAAACAATCTAGACACATAATATGTAACAGAATATGCAGTTTTAAGCTTGCAGAGTGTTGATCGTGATGTTAGTGTTAAGCAATAAACCACAAACATTCCCGGGGTAGAATCTGTCTACTTGGCAAAATAATTTAAAAAACAGCTCATGTTTTTTTAGCACAAGGGAAGCCGGTCCTAGAAAGCACCAACAAGTCTTCAGGTGATAACAGCTCAAAACTTGTATCATTTTAAGGCATTAAAAGTGGCTTTGCTGCAGGAAACCTCCTCACTTAAAAAAAGCAGAATCAAACAAAGCTGCTGCGTTTAAACCTTGCAAGCGAAGTGAAGGGAAAACCAAACACAAACAGGTGACACAGGTGAGGCGGCCACTTGTTAAAGAAAAGCTGAAAATCAACAGCATTACAGAGCTTTTTTAGTTTAACACAAGGGCCACTACAGCCTCACTGCACACCCATCCCCGCCCCATAATTAACCCCCTGACACTGAGTTTCCCTGCGCCTTTCACGGTGCTCTCCAGGCCCGGCCCCCTCCGCGCAAAGCTCGTCCTACCGACCCGAGGGGAAGCTGGAAAGGTCTTCGACACTCACCCGTATGCGCTCGGGTTTACTTACAAGGAAAGACATGGGGGCCGCCGCTGTGGGACCGCGAGCAGCACAAAGGGCGGGACACCTGCGGGGAACACAGCGAGGCGTCCAAGAGTCACCCCCGGGCACCCCCCGGCCCCTCACACACCCACAGCCCCGGCAGGAACCGCCGGGAGCCCTCACAGAGCGCCGAGAATCCCCCTGAATCCCCCGCCAAGGCCCCTCAGCCGCCCTGCCCGCCCAGCAGCCCCCGCCCCTCAGGGGAGCGGTAACCGCGGTAAGCACCGCCAGGAGCCCTCACAAAGCACCGACAGCCCGAACACCCACCCAGGGGAGCGGTAACCCCGGTAAGCACCGTCAGGAGCCCTCACAAAGCACGTACCCCCCGAACACCCCCCAGGGGCCCCTCACCCGCCCGGGGCCCACACAAACCACCGACACCCCGCGACGTCCCCCCGAGCCCCTCAGCCGGCCCCAGCTCCCCAGGGGAGCGGCGACCCCGGTAAGCGCCTCCCGAAGGCCCGCCCCGTCCCCGGGTGCCCCCCCCCGGGGCCCCTCACGGACCCCTCAGGCTGCGGCCGCCGCTCACCGGCGGGACGCGCTGCGCGTGACGTCACCGCGCCGGCTCTCGCGCGCGACGTCGCGTCGGCGGCTCCCGCGCGCGAGGGGGCGGGGCGGGGCGGGAGCCGCCGCCATGTTGGGTCCCTGAGGGAGGAGGAAGGGAGGGGGGACGGACACGGCGCTGCGGGCTGAGCGGGGGAGCGGCCGCTGGGGGAGAGCCGGCTGAACGCCAGCCGGCCTGTGCCCGGGTGGGCGAGAAGGTCAAAGAGGCCAGAGGCACCTCTGGCTTGTGTCAGATGGAGCGGCGCTCTTCCCCTCTGCTGGCTTTCCCCTGTTCTGGTGAAGCCGCACCTCGAGTCCTGTGTCCAGTTTGGGCCCCTCAGGACTAGAAGGACGTTAAGAAGCAGCAGGAGCAGCTGAGGGAGCTGGGGGGGCTCAGCCTGGAGAAAAGGAGGCTCAGGGGGGACCTTCTGGCTCTG
>JAYRBT010000081.1:1129133-1139544 GCA_036023395.1 Myiotriccus ornatus | reverse complement strand
CCTGACAGGAGGGGGGAGCCGGGGGGGGTCGGGCTCTGCTCCCAGGGAACAGGGACAGGAGGAGAGGGAATGGCCTCCAGCTGGGCCAGGGGAGGGGCAGGTGGGACATCGGGAGGAATTTCTTCCTGGAAAGGGCTGTCAGGCCTTGGGAGATTTGGAGTCCCCATCCCTGGAGGTGTCCAAGGAAGGACGGGATGTGGCACTCAGTGCTCTGGGCTGGGGGACAAGGTGGGCACAGGGTGGGCTCGATGATCTTGGAGGTCTTTTTCAGCCTCTCAGAATTTGGGGGGTCCCTCAGTGGCCCAAGCCCTGCCCCCACCAGCCCTCGGGCACAGGGAACCCACAGAGCCCATCCTTAAACCCCCAGGGGCAAATCCTCCATCTCCACCATCCCTGCACCAGGGCAGAGACACCTTCTGGATGTGCAAAACCTACACCAAAACCTGCCCAGGACAAACGAGGCTTTGAGCTCCTGCTGAGTCGAGCCAAGTGAAGTAGGCAAGTGGAGTGTTTCAATTATATTTTACTCTTTAGGTTGTTCATTTGAATGTTCATATTACAAAATTAGCTGCCACGGCCCACAAGTGGATGGGACTTCAGGAGAGCTGTCCACTTACTCAGAAGAGCACAAACTAGTAATTCCTTTCAAAGAACTCTGTGAAACAACACTGTATTAATCTTTAAAGCTAAATAGTGCTAAAATCTCACATACTCTACATGAGTTTTGGTTTTAAATATTTTCACCAACCATTATAAAATGACTGTATTTGCACGTATCAGGTTACAGACATTTGCATTTCAATCAGGGTGAAGTATCCCACAGTAGAACAAGTTCAAGCCAGTGCTGTTTCGACAGCAGCTCTTTCTTATTGCCTCAGAACCAAGTACTGAACAAGAAAATGCAAGACACTGTTTCCCCACGAAGCTGTTCAAAAGTCTGCCACAAGCAACAATAAAATGCCTTCTGGCTAGGCAGCATTTATAAAATGCAGAGCTCTCCCAGCAAAGTGCCTGCACGGGGCATTCACTTCGTTCTCCCCCTTTGGATTCAAACCCCTCAGGTGACCACTGACCAGATGAAGAGGATAAATGTCCTCTGAAACGTTTCTGCTGCCTTGGGGACACTGGCAACTGCAGGTACCTCCCTGGATCTGGCTCCTGGCTGGAGTGAACTGGGCAGCAGCTGCTGGGACCAGGAGAGAAGTGTCTGAACAGCTGAAAACAGCCAAGGAAAGCTGGCTGGAAACTATCCATGTATTCCACTCCCTTGGTTCTGCCCATCCCTATGTTCCATCCATAAGCCAATCATGCCCACAGGTCACCCAATACTGCTTCAGGCCCTTGTTTGTAAAAAAAAAAACCAGAAAGAAAATAAAAAAATCACTTCTATTCTACGGGGCTTAAATCCCTGAAGAATCCATACTGTGTATGGAAGGCTCTAAGTTTTGTGCCTTGATGCAAATAAATGCACAGTTAGTGTTTATTGTGCAGTTTTCCTCCCCTTTTAAGTTTTTTTCCCCCCTTTTCTCTCCCACTTAACCAAACCCAAAGTTTAAAACCAAAAGCATGAATATGTTACCAGCACACGTGGACAGGATTACAATCTTCCGTTTTTAAAGAACAAATGACAAAAGAACATTCAAGAATATTGCAATTTTTTTGTTTGTTTTTTAAACGGACAAGTAGCAAAACTTTTTACCGCCTGGAATAAGAAGTGGCGAGACAAAGCTCTTCCACACACACCTGCATGTTGCTGTAATACTTAAATAACACCAATGCAAGAACTTTTCTCTCAATGGCTACTAGTGCTCAAAGAAGCAGAGGATTATGGAGTTACAGAGGTCTTTGTACCCGTGAATTACAGTTCCCCAGGTGGGTTCTCACATGGCTTTCACTTTGATTTGCTTCATCTTCATCTGCTTCTTCTCCAGCTTCTTCTGCTCCCGCCGCAGAGCAGCTTCCTGTGGGCAAGGACAGGGGAGTGAAGAAACATCAGGGATCTCCTCAAAGAGCAAGTGGAGCATTTCAGAGCTAAAAAAAGCTCCCAGTAGTGGGTTCACCTCCCTCCCAGTGCAAGCTGGCTCCTCAGGTGCAGGGGAGGGTTCCCACAAAGACAAAACCCTTTCCCCCAAATCTAAGAGGAAGCACATCCCTCTTTTATGCTTCAGCCAGCACAGGCTCCACCATTCTCCCTTTGGTTCAGACAAGTCACACTGCCTCCCAGCAAACAGAAATCCAAGTGTGCCCTGCTGCTATGCCCACAGGAGTGTGGCAGCAGCCTGCACCAGCCTGAGCACCCCCCTCACCTCCAGCCGCCGCTGTTTCTCGGGATCCTCCTCGTTCATGATCCGCTCCTTCTCCGCCCGTTTCTTCTCCTCCCGGCGGGACTGGGCAGCCTCCTGTCTCTGCACGTGGGTCAGCTTGAGGAAGTTCTCCTCCACACGTGCCCTGTTCTTGTCAGCTTTCTGTTTGCCCTTTCCATAGAGGAAATAAAAAATAAATAAATTAAAGTTTACATAGGTTTCCCCACCAGCAGGATGCAGCATCTCCAGCAGTCCCACGTGAAAACATGAGGCTCCTGATCTGAAGGATCCAGTGGTAACGGCTGCAATTTCACACAGCATTCAGAAGACACAAAAAGACAAGACTTACTTCTCTGTTCAGCCGGAACTTCTTTGCTTTGTCAATGGAGTAGATGACCATGCTCATCAGAGGCAGCAAAGACTCCATGTCCTTTGGGGAAGTGTTGCCTGAACCAGGCACTGAAAGAAAGAGTTACTTGTTCATTCAGAGAGACTGGCAGGACTTTTCTACCTGCTGTAACGCTCTTTCCTTATTGCTCACGCTGTTCATGAAATAAAGGTGCTCTCATTCTCCTCTTTAGGAAGCTTCACTTGGAGACATGGCCTTGAATTTTGAAGGGAACTACAGGCCTTTTCTAGAAGAGGTTCCCAACAGGCTGCTTTTATTTCAAACCAGGGGAGCCTGTGCAAGCTCAAACTGCAAGCCAACTGTAGAGAGGAGTGTGATCTAAGATCAGCAAGAGCAAGATTTGAATGTCCCAGTGTGTTGCTGCTTTGTGTTTATCAATTAGTGATCCCGGTACACGCACTGAAATCATTCATCAGACATCATTTTCCACAGATGACAGAACTGGAGCAGGTGACTTGCACAAATAAAGCCCAGCACTCCCCCAGACACACACACAGACACCAGTTCTCTTACCGTTAAATGTAAACAAAAGTGTCTTTTTAGTTTCGGGCAGTTTTGTAAGCTGGCCCTCCCTGAAGGAGAGAAAAAAAGTGTGGAATGAGTGGCAAAAAAATACAGGGATAAAAAATAATTGACATCATTAGGGAAAACCTCATCAAGAACCAAAAGACATTTGGAAAGTTAATTTTCAAACTCTTCAGATTGCTGAAGGGTTTTACTCAGAGGTGTGCAGGGAAAAGGCATGAATGGAAGAACATGCAGCACCAGCCCATCTGACTGTCAGAGGAGTACTAAGGAGGCCTGCATATTTTAAATTACATTCACTTTTACACATCATGTTGTTTATACCACTAAAGATCCATAAAATGTGCTAGGAAACAAAACATCTTGTAAAGAACTCAAGTCTTCACTGCCCAAAATCCCACAGTCTTCTCATGTGAGAAACTCAGGCCTACATTTCACAGATCCTTCCCAATTTCAGCACAAGGTACACACGCTGCTGTCTGACAATTAAATCAAAGCCTGTTCCTTCTTTTGGAGGAGAGTCTCAAGTTTGGATAGAGATCAGTTATTTATATGCCTGTGAGCATAACACACCCTTGCACAAACCCACAGGATAATTCAGATTAGATCTCCCACCACTTGGCAATCCCGAAGCAGCAGGAAAGCACCTCTGGAGTGGGAGGCTCAGAGAAGCACAGAGGTGTGCAGGCCAGCAGGTTTCACACTGCAGACAAGTTAGCTGGCCTCCATTTTATTTGGGTTTACAAAACCTACTGGGGGCAGAGCTCTGGCTTTGTACCTACTCTTGCATAAGTTTTGGACCGGAGAACTGGTCCGAGAATTGGACGGACTCGATCTTGTCAGCGTAGTGTGTGAGGAAATGTATCATCTGAAAGAGAAACCGTGGTTAGTTTTACCCAACCCCAATCCACCTGCAGCCTCCCCACTCCACGGGGGTCTGCCAGCCTGTCTGCCCACGGCAGGGGGTTGCAACTTGAGCTGGCTGGTGAAGCTCCTCCCAGGCTTTGAAAGGCAGTTTTAAGTCTGCAATTCAGGACAGATTAACAGCTGTGATGTAAGAAAGGAATAAAGAGAATTACACCCCTGTTCCAGCCCTCATGCTTCATTAGGGTTTTGATTTCCCCCCACCAGGGCCATTTGGCTTTCCTGTGATGCTCACAGGACACAAAGGTTAGAACCTTGTCCCATAGGCTGTAAGTGCCAGGGTTTCCAAGGAATATCTGTGTGAATTCATTCCAGTTTACCTTGGCGTCCATCATTCCCTCCGTGACCTCCCCCATCTCCGACAAGATGGCCAGTGAATCTGGAAGCCCATATTTTGCACCAGACTTGGGTTTATCACTGCAGAACTCGCTCTGTTTCAAAGAGAGCAATGAGGAAGCAAAATAAACCCAAAGCCTGTAAGTATCTTATCAGACTGACCCCTAAAACTATCAGAAAAGAAACAGTAAAAAATACACTCAGCCACCGAGCCTGGTTGGGGATGTTTCAAACAAAGCAAAGCACAAAGCATCAACAGCCTTTAAGTTTGTATTTCCCTTCAGCAGTCAGCACTTTCAGGAAAGAAGAGAAACCAATTCTAATACAGCCATGCTGGAATGCTCCACGTGGATTAAGGCATTTTTGCTCACACTGATAACAAAAGCTGGCATCCTCCCAACCACACTCCAGTGCTGTTACTTGAGAGACAAGATTTGCAAAGCACTGCTTGTTATCACTGGATTCTTTGCAAGCTTCAGGGGTGGAACATACGGAAAGCTTCCATTTCAGATCACATAAAACCAGATGACCCAAATTTTCCACATCACAGATTGCTAATGAACTTTACTTTTCAATCCCTGAAAAAGCCGTTTGTGCAAATTAAATGAGGTGAAGTGACATTTGTGTGTCCTGCCAATACACCACAGCCCCCTCCTAAATGTTTCCACTCCCTCTTTTCCTGCAGCTCTCACACTTCCAACCTCTGATTCCATTAGACCTTCATCCAGTAGATGAAAATGTCTTTCCCCCACAAATTCCAACAGGTCAGTCACAAGTTTCCAGCTGTTCCCAAGAAAACAGTAAATCTGCAGGCTGGAGGTTCTTACATGCTATTACTTATCAACATGCAGGTACATACCAGGTCCTGCATCTCCTTCTGAAGTCTCACCAGTGCTTTTCTGGTTCCGACAGCAAACACATACGTGTCCATGTCTTCATCATTCATTGTCACTTTTATTTGCTGGTGAAACAGGAGGTTATTAGTCCTGATCAGATTTCAGTGTCTGACACTTTGATTCCTAAGAGCAAAGACTAAGCAAGGCCAGACACAGCTAAGAGGGAGGTGGCTGATCTAAAGCTTCCCAAAGTGTCTTAAAGTAAGGGAGCTTTCTAATCAGATTGAGCACTTAGTTCAGTCTTGTGGTGTAATGACAGGGACTAGAACAGCAGAGCTGTAAAAGTAATTTGCAATTAAATATTCTCAATAGATACAAGTCAATACAACTATAGATAAATGGAAAGAGAATTCACAGTGCACACAGCCACTGTTCTTCCAAATGTAACCTCTCCTGGCATTTATGCTCTCCAAGAGCAGGGGAGAAAGTAAAGATATTATATCCAGACCAACACATGGATTAAACACTGAGCAGACAGAAGAACAACCATTAAGTATTTCAGATTGTAAAACCGCTTTTTATCAAGCTGAGGTCTCGAATCACAACTGACTGCTCACCAAACCACTCAAAGATAAAGCCCGCAGACAAACCAGATTTCCAGTCATCAGCAGTTTGCATTTCACGGGCAGGAAAGAAACACAAACAATCCTTTCCAGATTGTTTCAGGAGCTGCTGACCTGGAAGACGTGGAATACCACAGGAATCACCCGGAACAACTGAAAGCAGCAGGGCAGAACCAAAGGAATGCAGGTTCATCCCAGCTAATCTGCAGGGCTGGGTACGTACCACTTGGTCCGACGCCGGCCTCATCATGCGCGCCAGCACGTTCAGCAGGTCTTGCCTCTTGAGGAACTAAAAACACAAGTCGGTAAACACACAGAACAGCACTCACTCCTACCTACTTTGGTGGGCACAATATGGGCCTGTGCAGATATTTAATTATCCAGTTTGTCCCTCGTGTTTGCACGTTCAGAGCTCTGTGTCTGAACGGGAGCACAAGAGCCGAGCTGGGACTTCTTGTTGCTCACACCGGAATGGAAAAGCCTCTAGTACCTGACAACTGGTGACAGGGAAACAGCCCCACAAACTCCCCCATCCTTACCTTCAACTGGATGAGCATTCCTTCACAGCACACCCTCCCAGAGCACCACAAGTTATATATGTGTTCATTTTCTTGATTTAGCTTCCCAGTGCTTGTAGCTTCTTTATTAGTGCCATCATCCCCTGAGGAAAAAGAGCAGTGAAAGAGAACTGCAACCTGAAAGTCACAAACTGAAACCACCAAAGCTCACCCCACGTTACAGAAAAGGATTTGCTACAGCCTACATGGTCTAAACCCAGATACTAGAAGTGGGTCTCTGTCATTATGGAACTCACCCACAAGAGCAAAGTTACTTTCCAGCAGCTCCCTGTGAGTGTTGAACCAAGCATGAGCCAGCCGGTTGTTTTTGTTCTTGCCGATGATGTAGTTCATGATGTAAGCCAGGAGCCCTGTGACCATCAGGATCTCCATGTAGTAACTCTCCCAGCTGTTCTGAAGGTGAGCAGGGACCTGTGTGAGGCACCAGAAACTTTTACGTGCTGAACAAGCGGATTTTGTGTACACAAACCATCGGGGAAACGCAGAGCGCTGGAAGAAGCTCCATCCCCAACACAGCAGGAAGCTCCACAAAGGCACCAGGACAGAGCTAAGCCTACATAATTCACTTGGCTCTGCTGGGGCACAGTGAGCACACAGGAAACAACTGGGAACAGCATTCCCAAAATACCCGCTTAACACAAACAAAACACTTCTCATTTCCAAGTGAGCTCAGAGTAAACGGCCCAGCATTTCGACTCAGCTGAGTATTTGAGCTCGATGCCCTGCCCATCACAGAATTATCTGATCATCAGGTAACTTCTATTGAAATCCCAATGTCCAGGAGCATTTTCAGGATGCCACCAAGAGGCACAGACTGAGGGGGGTAGCAGGGAAGCCTTCCCGACCTTGGCACCTCAGAGATTAATTACCCATTCTGTTATCACTCTACCCCCCTTCAGTCACAGAAGCACCCAAGCCTTAATTTCCACTAACAAGGCCACCTATAATACTTAAAAAGAGGTCTTAGGGGTAATAAAAATGCACCTGATCATTCTGTGAATGATGCCTCTTGGGGGGCAACAACATGGACAGAGAGATTGGCTTCCAAACCCATCAATTTCTAAGCTGAAACTTTAGTCACAGACAAGCTGAAAACCACACTTTGTACATTGCAGGTGCACATTAGTACCCCAGTGACACTCCTGGCACACTGCCTTGAGAAAATAACTGATGCAACTCCAACTAGAAAGCGGATCAACAGTTGTACCTACGTTAACTATTGTTATGGGGTCCTTGTTTTTGCTATGAGATGCATCTGGTTTCTCTTCATAGCCTTCAAACTCCTCATCATCATATGGTTCACTCTCAGTATCACCTTCCTAAAGGACAAAATCACAAACAGCGTGAAAGTCCAAAGCCCAGGAAGTAAAATCCAAAAAGACAAAGGTGAGAAAGGGAGAGACACTATCAGGAAACACAGAGACAGAAGATGAGGTCTTACCTGCGTGTCTGCATCATCAAAGTCTTCCTGATTCTCATCCTGACCTTCGAGCTCTACAGTGGCTTCTTCTTCATCATCTTCTGTAGTGATGATCCTCTGAGGAGACTCTGTGACTGCATCTTCATTCACATCTTCAAATTCAGCGAAGTCATTATCATCATATTCCATAATGTCATCTCCATCCTCGAATTCATCATATTTTGCCAGAGCAAAGCTCCATGGGATGAACAGGACAGCAATAAAAAGATATAAATTCTTCATTTTCACTGGAAAAACAGAATTAAATCAGTCACTGCAAAGAGCCCTTATCAATTTTGTTACATCACACCATTACAATCCCCAACTCCCATGAGCTATTTGAAAACACTACGAGGATCAGACCAGAGAGAGAAATAAACCCCTGTCTTCTGATCTTGCCATTTTCTCTATAAAGTGACTACTGATACAAGTAAAACTAACTTTGAAGGAGGGATTGCTTGTGGCAGCAGCAAATTCCCATCTGGCCACACTATTCAGATGAGCAACTTTGGAAGCAGAAATGTTCCACTAGAAAACTCCCTCTCCATTAGCATCTCCCAGCCAGCACTGCCAGCTCACCTCTGAGGCCACACTCTGTGCCTACAGTTGTTATTAATTAGCAATTAGACACAGGCAGCTCAACCAGTGTGTAAGAGCAGCAGTAAATCCTGAATTGCAGTTAAGATTAATTTTAGTGATGCTCCCATAGTCTCTTAGTTGCAAAGTGCCCATCTGTGATTTTCTAGGCTGCCTGCTCAGAACCAGGTCCCACACTGTCCCAGCACGATCTCTGCTTAGAAATAAAGGCCTTTTGTTGGAAGTTCAACCATAATTTAAAAAAAAAAAAAAGGCAGGAAGAGGATGGGTATTACACCAGTCCCTGAAGCAACAGAGTAACCCGGGGCTCACGAGCCCAAAGCTCACCCCAAATCAGCCACCACCTTTTTTTTCCCCCCTCAGCTTCCCGTCTTTTCTGCTTGATCTCACAACACTCCCAATCCCACAAGGAGGAGCTTCTCCAAGGTGTGAGAAAGGAGCCCCAAACGGCAGCTCTAACCCTTCTGCTGCACTTCCCAAGGAGGGAAGCTGCACCAGGCTGGACTAGGAGGCTCAATTTACTCCCTCCCGCAACCAGAGCCGAGCGGGAACCCGAACGTTAACGAGAGTGTGCTCTTACAAACTCAGAATAGCAACGCTTTTGTTTCTAAATCTGACCAGCTCCCCTCTGAGTGCCTCACACAGGGAACCCACTGTGTGATGGGGATGACAAGGACAGCTAAAATAAACACCTCTGCCAAAGGCTCCTCGCTCCAGCCAAACCTGCACAGAACACGTTCACAGAATGTTAAAACAGGATGTAAAAAGCACAAGGCAGAGCCCAGTACCATCGTGAGGACACCTCGCAATTCGATGTGAATTTAAGTAGAAAAAAAAAAACCCAAACCACGATTTAGATAGGACACAATTCGCACTCAGAGGTTAAAAACCACCTGGACAACGGAGCCACCTGCTCGACAAAACCCCAGCAGTTTCACAGTAAGAGTTTCGAGACTGTTTGAGCACAACCACTTTCAGAAGACCCCACAGCTCCAAGCAGCTTCCTGGAAAATAAACTGCGGCCAATTCCAAGGACACGTTTGAGCTGCAGGTGGCTGGAAGCTGGAGCACCTCCCCCCCCAGCTCAGCATTCCCTTAGAACAGGTTCCGAGTACAAACTCCGGGAAGCAGAAAATGCCTTGGCGGGCCCTCCACGCTCCACACCCCACCGAGGGACGGGTTCCCTCCGCGATCTCCACACGGGCTGCCCGGGACTCACCGGCGAGGGAAACAACTTCACCGTAACCCGCGGGTAAATAAACAGCGCTGCTGCTGCTGCTCCCCGTGCAGAACATTCACCCGCCTGGGACTTGCCCAGTAAATCCCGAGTCCAGACCCGTCTCAGCGGGGCCCTCACCGTGACCCCCCGCCCGGCGCGGGGACGCGCCCACAGGTGCCGCCCGTGACCCCGCCGCTCCCGGCGCAGCTCCCGGCTCCTTCCCGGGACGCGAGTCAAGGTCAAACGACACAAAACCAGCGACCCGCCTCCCCGCGGCGGTGCCCGCACCCCCGGCCCCGCGGGGCTCGGCGCAGGCCGCGCCTGCCGGGGGCACCGCCGGCACCGGGCACCCGGCGAGGGGGCGAGCGCCGCCCGGCCGGCCCGGGGAGGCGGGAGCGGGGTGTGCCATCCCCGCAGGGCCCGACCCCGAGCGCCCACCCGGCCGGGCCGCGGGGCCGCCTCACCTGAGTCACGGGCCCGTCCCCCGCCCGCCGCTCCGCGCCCGCCGGCCCGCGGCGCATGCGCGGCGCGGCCCCCGCCGCATGTGCGGGGCAGCGCGGGCACACCCCGCGTGGGCGCGGGGAGGGCGGGCGAGCCGGCCA